>OX387248.1:13188175-13200675 GCA_947562095.1 Branchellion lobata | reverse complement strand
TCCACATTGCCTGTTAAGGCGTCAGACCTATACAACCAATCATTCACAAACACCCTCTATCCTACAGGTAGTAGCTCGAGTGTTGGAGGACAGACTGCCGAAGTGGGTGGTGGCGATGTTGTCAGTGCTGCTGGAGAAGGAGCCTCTGATGATGAAGTTGACTGTGAAAGAGGTCAGTGTGTGCCTTGTTGCTCCAAGTATGAAGTGTGTGGAAGGGACGTTTGTGGTCATAAAGGACATAACCAGTCATGCTTGGAAAGTTGCATGAACATGATCAACAAAGATTCATGTCATCAACAACACCAAAAAACCACGTCAAACAATCACATCAAACAACACCAACAAAAACATCAACAACAACCACAACACAGATGCTGTGGGGTTATAATGCCTCTTTCTTCAGCCTCATCAACAGGGAACTACACAAGCTGCACCTGCCCACCATCAACTTCCCTCAGTTCGGCATCTTCTCACAAGTCTCACCTTCTTGACCTCTCCATCACCTGTTTACCGCACAATTAGTATAATCATCTTCATCGTCATCGCCACCATCACCACCATCACCACCACCACCATCACCACCACCACCACCATCACCACCACCACCACCACCACCACCACAGGGAGAGGGCAACGGCTCATACAGTGGTCTCTACGAGGTGAAGGATGGGATGAGTGCGGTTGAACAGGTGGCTCAGATCACCCGCTACAACCACCACAAGTGGGTCTTTTTTCTTCTTTTTTTTTTTCTTCTTCTTCTTCTTCTTCTCCTTCTTCTTTTTCTTCTTCTTCTTCTTCTTCTTCTTCTTCTTTTTCTTCTTCTTCTTTTTCTTCTTCTTCTTTTTCTTCTTCTTCTTCTTCTTTTTCTTCTTCTTCTTCTTCTTCTTCTTCTTCTTCTTCTTCTTCTTCTTCTTCTTCTTCTTCTTCTTCTTTTTCTTCTTCTTCTTCTTCTTCTTCTTCTTCTTCTTCTTCTTCTTCTTCTTCTTCTTCTTCTTCTTTTTCTTCTTCTTCTTCTTCTTCTTCTTCTTCTTCTTCTTCTTCTTCTTCTTCTTCTTCTTCTTCTTCTTCTTCTTCTTCTTCTTCTTCTTCTTCTTCTTCTTCTTCTTCTTCTTCTTCTTCTTCTTCTTCTTCTTCTTCTTCTTCTTCTTCTTCTTCTTCTTCTTCTTCTTCTTCTTCTTCTTCTTCTTCTTCTTCTTCTTCTTCTTCTTCTTCTTCTTCTTCTTCTTCTTCTTCTTCTTCTTCTTCTTCTTCTTCTTCTTCTTCTTCTTCTTCTTCTTCTTCTTCTTCTTCTTCTTCTTCTTCTTCTTCTTCTTCTTCTTCTTCTTCTTCTTCTTCTTCTTCTTCTTCTTCTTCTTCTTCTTCTTCTTCTTCTTCTTCTTCTTCTTCTTCTTCTTCTTCTTCTTCTTCTTCTTCTTCTTCTTCTTCTTCTTCTTCTTCTTCTTCTTCTTCTCATGTGCCTGCTGAATGCTTCATCGATTACTACTTTTTCGATATTCGATTCAATATAGATCGGTTTTTCCGATATTCGATTCAATATAGATCGGTGCTTTCCTAGGTTCGCATTCAAGAGGTGCTGATTACATAGACAAACATAATACCATAACCACCACAACCATCACCTCCACCATCATCTTCAACGCCACCACGACCATCACCACCACTATTATCATCATCATCATTACCATCACCACACACAGTAAGTTGTCGTACTGGTCAGGTGACTACTGCAACGAAATCAAGGGAACAGGTGCGTATGTTTGTGTGCGTGAGTTTATGTAAGTGTGTGCGTGAGTATATGTAAGTTTGTGTGCGTGAGTATATGTAAGTTTGTGTGCGTGAGTGTATGTAAGTTTGTGTGCGTGAGTGTATGTAAGTTTGTGTGCGTATGGGCCTGTACGAGTGTATAAACGTGGATATGGTTGTTTAAATATTTCACAACGATCTCATATCCACCACTTTTCTATGTATTCCACAACACAACCATTTGAAAAATCGCCACATCACTTGAACAAACACACCACACCACCACACACCACACCACCACACCATACCACAACACCACACCACAACACCATACCACAACACCACACCATACCACAACACCACACCACAACACTACACCACACCACCACACACCACACCACCATACCACACCACCATACCACAACACCACATACCACACCACCACACACCACACCACCATACCACATACCACACCACCACACACCACACCACACCACCATACCACGCCACCACACACCACCACCACACACCACCACACCACACCACCACACACCACACCACCATACCACACACCACACCACCACACACCACACCACACCACCATACCACACCACCACACACCACACCACAACACCACACACAACACCACACCACCATACCACAAACCACCACACCACAACACCACACCACAACACCACACCACCACACCACACCACCACACACCACACCACACACCACAGACGGGTCCCTCTTCCACCCCTTTGTGACGCCTTCTCAGTCTCTGGACATCTTCAGCATCGACATTTGCCGTTCCCTCAGCCTCCAATACGACCACAACACGCCCATCCACTCCATCCCTACCCTCCTCTTCACCATCCCTCCCGAGACCTTCCAGTCCTACCACACCGCCCCTGAAAACCAGTGCTTCTGCACCCCCAACAAACTCAAGGTGCGTCCCGCCTCCTCTAAGGTGACCCCTTGCGTGATATAAATAAAAAGAATAATAATACTGATACTAAATTTATTTTTATTATTAGTATTATTAATATTTTTACTAATATTTTTTTGTTGAAAATAACCCTTTTCTCGCTATCTGCACCACAACCCCTCTCCACCTCCCCCCTCCACAACCACCTCCCACCTCCCCCCTCCACAACCACCTCCCACCTCCCCCTTCCTCAGTGCCTCAAGTCTGGAGTGATGGACATAAGTTCTTGCAAAAGTAACCACCAACTATATCCACCACTTCGTCACATCTCATCAACTTTTTAATTATATTGTTATGCGCCATAAAACTTTGTAAGCCTTGACGGTACCTGTCTTGGCGTTCTATGAATTAAATTTCATTATTTTTTATTTATTTACTGTTATTACCATCATCATCATCATCACCATCATCATCATCATCATCATCATCATCATCATCATCATCATCACCATCCTCATCATCATCACCATCATTATTATCATCATCATCATCATCACCATCATCATCATCATCATCATCATCATCATCATCATCATCGTTATCATCATCATCATCATCATCATCATCATCATCATCATCATCATCATTATCATCATCATCATCACCATCATCATCATCATCATCATCATCATCATCACCATCATCATCATCATCATCATCATCATCGTCATCATCATCATCGTTGAACTTTTCATACACTTCTCGTTGTCACCTGATGCGTGCAAAGGTAAACTTTGAAGCATCTTCAGCTTCGTCATCTTCCTCTCAATAATCATCCCCCTTTCATCCCCCTTTCATCCCCCTCTCATCCCCCTTTCATCCCCCTCTCATCCCCCTCTCATGCCCCTCTCATCCCCCTTTCATCCCCCTCTCATTCCCCTCTCATCCCCCTTTCATCCCCCTCTCATCCCCCTTTCATCCCCCTCTCATCCCCCTTTCATCCCCCTCTCATCCCCCTTTCATCCCCCTCATCCCCCTTTCATCCCCCTTTCATCCCCCTTTCATCCCCCTCTCATCCCCCTTTCATGCCCCTCTCATCCCCCTTTCATGCCCCTCTCATCCCCCTTTCATCCCCCTTTCATCCCCCTCTCATAGATTTTTTAAATAATTTTTAATTATTTGAAAAATAATTTTAATTACTTTTTTATCATTATCGTTTTTGCTTGCCTAATCTTTCTCATCACCATCATTATCATCATCATCCTCATCATCATCATCATCATCATCATCATCATCATCATCATCATCATCATCATCATCATCATCATCATCATCACCATCATCACCACCACCATCTCAAGTGGGTGCTCCCATAGTGGTATCTCTGCCTCACTTCCTCTTTGCCGATGCACAGTACCACCAGGCCGTCACAGGCCTCCACCCATCCTCCTCCCTCCATCGAACCAACATCTACGTGGAACCGGTGGGTGTGGTCTTCCTTGTTGTGTGGTCTTCCTTGTTGTGTGGTCTTCCATGTTGTGTGGTCTTCCATGTTGTATGTGGTCTTCCGTGTGGTGTGGTCTTCCTTGTTGTGTGGTCTTCTTTGTTGTGTGGTCTTCCTTGTTGTGTGGTCTTCCTTGTTGTGTGGTCTTCCTTGTTGTGTGGTCTTCCGTGTGGTGTGGTCTTCCTTGTTGTGTGGTCTTCCGTGTGGTGTGGTCTTCCTTGTTGTGTGGTCTTCCGTGTGGTGTGGTCTTCCTTGTTGTGTGGTCTTCCTTGTTGTGTGGTCTTCCTTGTTGTGTGGTCTTCCTTGTTGTGTGGTCTTCCTTGTTGTGTGGTCTTCCTTGTTGTGTGGTCTTCCTTGTTGTGTGGTCTTCCTTGTTGTGTGGTCTTCCTTGTTGTGTGGTCTTCCTTGTTGTGTGGTCTTCCTTGTTGTGTGGTCTTCCGTGTGGTGTGGTCTTCCTTGTTGTGTGGTCTTCCTTGTTGTGTGGTCTTCCGTGTGGTGTGGTCTTCCTTGTTGTGTGGTCTTCCTTGTTGTGTGGTCTTCCGTGTGGTGTGGTCTTCCTTGTTGTATGGTCTTCCTTGTTGTGTGGTCTTCCGTGTGGTGTGGTCTTCCTTGTTGTGTGGTCTTCCTTGTTGTGTGGTCTTCCGTGTGGTGTGGTCTTCCTTGTTGTGTGGTCTTCCTTGTTGTGTGGTCTTCCGTGTGGTGTGGTCTTCCTTGTTGTGTGGTCTTCCTTGTTGTGTGGTCTTCCGTGTGGTGTGGTCTTCCTTGTTGTGTGGTCTTCCTTGTTGTGTGGTCTTCCTTGTTGTGTGGTCTTCCTTGTTGTGTGGTCTTCCTTGTTGTGTGGTCTTCCTTGTTGTGTGGTCTTCCTTGTTGTGTGGTCTTCCTTGTTGTGTGGTCTTCCTTGTTGTGTGGTCTTCCTTGTTGTGTGTGGTCTTCCTTGTTGTGTGGTCTTCCTTGTTGTGTGGTCTTCCTTGTTGTGTGGTCTTCCTTGTTGTGTGGTCTTCCTTGTTGTGTGGTCTTCCGTGTGGTGTGGTCTTCCTTGTTGTATGTGGTCTTCCTTGTTGTGTGGTCTTCCTTGTTGTGTGGTCTTCCGTGTGGTGTGGTCTTCCTTGTTGTGTGGTCTTCCTTGTTGTGTGGTCTTCCTTGTTGTGTGGTCTTCCTTGTTGTATGTGGTCTTCCTTGTTGTGTGGTCTTCCTTGTTGTGTGGTCTTCCTTGTTGTATGTGGTCTTCCGTGTGGTGTGGTCTTTCTTGTTGTATGTGGTTCAGTTAATGTTGTAAGGTGTAGTAACATTTGAGTGATTTTGTTGAATGGCGGAATGCGATGTGCTTTCTTCGTTTTTTCATTTTTGTTCCTTGCGCCTCGAAAACACGGGGTTGCAGTCATCCACCACTCTGCTTCCACTCCATTTCGAGTTTTTTCTTCTTTCATTTCCATTCAATCATTGATTCATGTCATTTTTATTTATTTTGTTATCATTCTTATTTATTTTGTTATCATTTTAATTTATTTTGTTATCATTTTAATTTGTTTTATTATCATTTTATTAATAATTCTTTTTTTAATCATTTAATTCATTAATTCTTTGTATTTCCCCTCTTTGTTCTTTTCCTTCCTCCCTCACATCTCCCTCTCACAACCCACTGCCACACACGAGCACACCGTCTCCACCACACCCTCACAGAACACAGGCATCGTCTTGAAGGCGGAGAAGCGACTGCAGATCAACTTCCTTCTCCAGAACTTCCCTCTCTTCAAGTACCTCCTCTTTGTCCTCCTCTTCGTCCTTCTCCTCTTCCTCCTCCTTTTCCTCCTCCTCCTCCTCCTCCTCCTCCTCCTCCTCCTCCTCCTCCTCCTCCTCCTCCTTCTCCTCCTCCTCCTCCTCCTCTTCCTCCTCCTCCTCCTCCTCTTCCTCCTCCTCCTCCTCCTTCTCCTCCTCCTCCTCTTCCTCCTCCTCCTCCTCCTCCTCCTCCTCTTCCTCCTCCTCCTCCTCCTCCTCCTCCTCCTTCTCCTCCTCCTCCTCCTTCTCCTCCTCCTCCTCCTCCTCCTCCTCCTCCTCCTCCTCCTCCTCCTCTTCCTCCTCCTCCTCCTCCTCCTCCTCCTCCTCCTCCTCCTCCTTCTCCTCCTCCTCTTCCTCCTCCTCATCCTCCTCCTCATCCTCCTCCTACTCCTCCTCCTTCTTCTTCTTTTCCCCTTCCTTCTCCTCCTCCCTCTCCTCCTCCCTCTTTTCTTCTTCCTTTTCCTCCTCCTTCTCCCTCCTTCATCCTCCCATGTTTTTCATCGTCATCATCATTATAATCATGTTGTTTCATTTTCTAATTTATTATTATTATTATTATTATGATTATTATTCATTCATTTTATTGTTTTTTTTTTATTAATGTTTATATAATATTTTTCATGATTATTATTATTATTATTGAAGTTTTCTTGTTTAAGTTCTTCTTATCTTATCATCATAACAATAACAATAAAAATATTATTATTATTATTATTATTATTTATTTTTATTTTATTATTTTTTTATTTTGTTTCTTATATTGATTGTTGAAGCAAATTTCAGAGCTACGCGAAACATCAAGGACTCCATCGTTTACCCTGTGGTGTGGCTGGAGGAGGTGCGTCTTGATCATTCTTATTTATTATTATTCTTTTATTCATATATTATTTATTGATTGTTTATTTTTATTATTTTATTCATATATTATTTATTCATTATTATTTTTTTATTCATTTTTTTTAAAACACTTTTATGGAAATTTGATGAAAGCTTGATCAATGGTCAGTACTCACCACCACCAACAACAACGATCTTCGTTTTTCCAGCCATTCTTTCATAACTTCCTCCTATCCCTCCCACACCTCTCTCCACCACGCACCCCCTCCACACCTTCCTCCACCACGCACCCCCTCCACACCTTCCTCCACCACGCACCCCCTCCACACCTCCCTCCACCACGCACCCCCTCCACACCTCCCTCCACCACGCACCCCCTCCACACCTCCCTCCACCACGCACCCCCTCCACACCTTCCTCCACCACGCACCCCCTCCACACCTCCCTCCACCACGCACCCCCTCCACACCTTCCTCCACCACGCACCCCCTCCACACCTCCCTCCACCACGCACCCCCTCCACACCTCCCTCCACCACGCACCCCCTCCACACCTCCCTCCACCACGCACCCCCTCCACACCTTCCTCCACCACGCACCTCCTCCACACCTCCCTCCACCACGCATCCCCTCCACACCTTCCTCCACCACGCACCCCCAGAACGGAAGCATTGACGAACAGAACGCCGCCATGTTTTATGACAAGGTCACTCGAAAAGTTGATTTATTGAACGGCTTGACTGGAGTCTTCGTGAGCCTGGGCATCTGCGCATGCGTGCTCATGGCCTTGCAGGCTGTCTTCACGTTGTCGGCTCGTTTCTCATCCAATGTGCTTTAAAGTGGTTCAATTCGTTTAGTTTAAGTTTATTGGTTTCTAAAACTTGTTCCAACTGTTTTTCAATATTTAAAATACTAAAATATGATTTTGATTTATAATTTTTTTATTTTACTCCTATTTTGATGCATTTATTCTTCGTGATCCTCCTCGAGTCTGTGATACCTACGTAGTGTGCAATGCAAGTGTCGTATGCAAGGTTCGCTTAGTGTTTTATTCAACTTCTACTCATTCAAACGTTGATTTGTTCACGAAAGCATTTCCACTTTAAAGATTCAGTTTCAAGTATTGAAAAGGTGATAGTGATGATATTGCATGCCAACCAACAATATTCATAAATTGGCTCACATGATTTTATGATACCCTCTAAATGTTTGTTCGTTAAGGAAGTTTTTGAACTGCTTTTAATATTGCTTAAAAGTTTATGGTTGCGCGAAAGTGTGTATAGCCGTTTCTGTTAGTCTGATTCTTTGCCATGCTTTGTATTATCTCCATTTGTATCAGCGTTTGTAGGAAAATGCTTGAATAACGTCTATGGAAAAAAACTTCTAGCACTACTGGTTGCTGCTGATCAGCGACTAAACCGTTTCTATGTATCTGCGCTTTGGAACATTACCATCAAATTTCTAGATACATTTCATAACTTAAAAAAGAGTATTCGATTTGAGTTTTAAAAAATTATCGTCAGAAACAATTTTTATTTAATTTTGATTTGAATGATTGAGTGTTATTTGAATAAATTTGTCGATTTTTTCCATCTTAGCGCATACTACTTCAACTTTCGTTTTTTTAATTTTATCAAGTTAGTCTGAAGATGATGATAGAAAAATGACATCGTTCTTGTTTTTCATCAGCCAACTTTTTTAAGTTGATGATTAAGGATAGTATTGAACAAAAATTCCTTCCATATTGGATATATTAAAGATTCTTTGTAAACTAATTTTTAAATTTCCATTAAAAATTCAAGCTGGCAAGCGCTTTTTGAGTTACAACCTATTTTTAGACTGTTAAATATTCATTGTGGAGATAAATGGTTTAGTTTTCACACTTTTCGTCTTTACTAGTCGCTCGTTTGAAGTTTAATATTCAACTTTTGTAAATTTTAACGTGAATATGTCTTTTTTATTAAAATTTATGAGTAAAAATAAGTTTGAAAATAGTTGGTTCGGTAAATTTGGAAATTTCTTACACAGAGGAAATTTAAACATTATTGTAAAGTTACTTGATGGCACTGAAATATCTTATGAAATACCGGTAGGTTTTTTATAATTAGACGAGAATTTTTCAACAAAGATAGTTTTTATTCAATAAAAACATCTAATATACGTGTTTGAGTAGTTCAATTACAACACAGTATTTTATGGTAATTACTGAATGTAATTAGTTTTGAATCTATTAATAGAGTAGTATCACTCAAATTTATTCAAAATTTAATATTTCAAGTCAAGCACACTGGGCCATGTCCTTTTTGAGAAGGTCTTTTACCATCTTGACTTGATTGAGGTTGACTACTTTGGACTTCAATTTATCGACTCTTGCAACATAAAAGTTTGTTCGGTTCAGTTTCATTTACTTTCATTTCAATTTTTAAATTATTAAAAAAATAATTGGCTCAAATCCCTTTTCTGCATTCTTATTCAAACATTTCAAACTTTTGAGCTTATTCTTTCTTCCATAATATTTTGTTTTTAATTTTCAAAATATTTATTCAAAGCACTGGTTAGATGCTTCCAAGAAGATAAAGAAGCAACTGACACACAGGAACATAGGTACTCCAATGGAACATCAAACAGTCAACTGCTTTCAAAAATCACCTCTTGATTCATTTTTTTCACTCTTCCACCTTTTCCCTTCATTCCTTCTCCACCCCTTTTTTCCATTCTTCCTCCACCCCCTCCTCCACTTCTCAAAGCAGGTCCTCCATATGTCTTCCAATTTCGAGTCAAGTTTTATACTGCAGAACCAGCAAACCTGCATGAGGAACTCACCAGGTGCCACCACCATCATCTTCTTCTTCATCATCATCATTAACATCATCATCATCACCATCATCCCCATCATCATCTCCATCATTCTCATCATTATCCTAATTCCTATTCTTTCCATTCCATTCCAGATACCAGTACTTCTTGCAGTTGAAGTGTGACATTTTGGAGGGGAGACTGGAATGTTCCTATGACACATGCGTCCAACTGGCTGCCTTGTCTCTTCAATGTATGTGTCTGCGTTTGTGTGTGTGTGTGTGTGTGTGTGTGTGTGTGTGTGTGTGTGTGTGTGTGTGTGTGTGTGTGTGTGCATGCGTCTGCGCATGTGTGAGTACACATATACACACGCAATCAAACAACTTCCTTCTTCCACCACAGCGGAACTGGGTGACTACGATTCAAGTGTGCACACGCTTTCCTTCATCTCTCAGTTCCGCTTCACTGAGCACCAATCAGAAGCCATGGAGAAACACGTGCTGGAGGCTTTCATTAACTGCAGGTGGCTGTTGTGGTTGGTGTAGTTGGTGTGGCTGGTGTGGTTGGTGTAGTTGTATTGTTGATGGGACTGTTGGAAGTGGTGTGGTTGTCAACGATTGTGAGGCTTGCTTTTGTTTCCTTTTTGTATGAACAACTACACAGTTACACAACCTACCACTCTTTCACATACAACCCCAACAACCACTTATTTGCACTCACAACCACAACCAACCACAACCAACCACAACCGACCACTCACATCCACTTCCGACCACTCACAACCACTTCTAACCACAATCGACCACTCACAACTGCACAGAGGAATGACGCCAGCACAAGCGGAGAGTTCCTACCTCAAGAAGGCTCGGTGGTTGGAGCTGTATGGAGTTGATATGCACACTGTCGTTGTGAGTGGCGGTTGTCATGGTGGTTGTCATGGTGGTTGTCATGGTGGTTGTCATGGTAGCTGTTATGATGTTATTATGGTGGGTGCCTTGTGAGTGATCGTTTCGATGGGATGGTGGTTGTGACGATGGTGATGGTGGGGTTGAATGAGCCAGCTTCTTATTAGAAACATAGTCACTGTGATGGGCAACAGAGCGACATCTTAAAAGCTCTCCATACCACCACCTGCCGTTTCATACCACGTGATCACCGTACCACCTCATGTACAAACACTACCATGTCACCACCACACCACACCACACCACAACACCACATTTCCACACCACACCACACCACACCACACTTCCACACCACACCACACCACACCATCACACCACACCACACTCCACCACCACACCTCCACACCACACCATCACACCACATTACCACACCACATTACCACACCATCACACCACATCACACCACACCACACCTCCACAGGGCAAAGACAACAACGAGTACGGTCTGGGCCTCACTCCCACTGGCATCCTCATCTTCCAGGGCGACGAGAAGATCGGACTCTTCTTCTGGTCCTTCCCTTTCTGCTCATTCTCCTTCTTTTTCTCATTCTTTTTCTTCTTATTTTTTAATAATTCATTGTTTTCTTATTATAATTGTTCTTTGTTTCTTTTTCGTTTTATTTATATTTTTCAAACAATACATCCAACCATGGCTATTATTCTTAAATTCTTCAATCCTCCAATCATTCATTCATTCTCGTTTGTGCTTCTCTCCAACCGCCACCGCCTCCTCCGAAGGCCGAAGATAACGAAGATGCATTTCAAGAAAAGAAAGTTGTCCATTGTGGTCCTTGAGGACGATGACCAGGTGTGTGTCACCCTTCTCTCTCCTCCTCCCTCTATCTTCTTTCTTCCTCTTTCTATCTTCTCTCCTCTCTCCATCTGCTCTCCTCCTCCCCTCTCCTCTCTCTTCATCCTCCCATTCTCTCTTTTTCTCCCTCCATCTCTTCTTCCTCTTTTTCACTTTTTTTTCAACTTTTCATTTCCCACATTCTCTCTCTCTCACTCCTCCTTTTCTCTCCAGGGAAGAGAGCAGGAACACACCTTCCAGTTCCACCTGCTGACGGAGAGGGCGTGCAAGCAGGTGTGGAAAAGTGCCGTGGAACACCACGCCTTCTTCAGACTCAAGGTTGCCGTGGGGTTGCTGTTTGACGTTGTTTTTTTTTGTTTTTTGTTGTTATTTTTGTTTTTTTGATTATTTTCTTTGCATAACACCACTATGATTTTCGCATGACACCGTTACTTTGACAATCACGTGCTACCGTGCCATGACATTCACAGGTGCAGTCAAGCTCACGCCATCACAAACAGGGCTTCATCAGACTTGGCTCCAAGTTCAGATACAGGTGAATAAACCATTCGTTCGTTCATCCATCCACCCATCTCTCCATCATCCATCCACCCATCTCTCCATCATCCATCCATCCATCTCTCCACCATCCATCCACCCATCTCTCCACCATCCATCCACCCATCTCTCCACCATCCATCCACCCATCTCTCCACCATCCATCCACCCATCTCTCCACCATTTGTCTGCCCATCTGTCCATAATTTGTCCATTCATTTGTTCATTCATTTGTTCATTCATTTGTTCATTCATTCGTTCATTCATTTGTTCATTCATTCGTTCATTCATTTGTTCATTCATTTGTTCATTCATTTGTTCATTCATTTGTTCATTCATTTGTTCATTCATTTGTTCATTCATTTGTTCATTCATTCGTTCATTCATTTGTTCATTCATTCGTTCATTCATTCGTTCATTCATTTGTTCATTCATTTGTTCATTCATTCGTTCAATTCGTATTTCATTTTTCCGACAGAATCACCGCTAGAACACAATACTACCACACCAATAATACAATTACAACACCACAGCCACACCACCACAACCACACCACAACAACCACGCCACCACCACCACAACCACGCCACCACCACCACAACCA
>OX387248.1:13170675-13185675 GCA_947562095.1 Branchellion lobata | reverse complement strand
TCCACCAGATGACCTCATTACCTCACCACTGATCTCCCAATCACCTCCCACTAGTTGATCGTTCCACCAGATGACCTCATTACCTCATTACTGATCTCCCAATCACCTCCCACTAGTTGATCGTTCCACCAGATGACCTCATTACCTCCTCACTGATCTCCCAATCACCTCCCACTAGTTGATCGTTCCACCAGATGACCTCATTACCTCATCACTGATCTCCCAATCACCTCCCACTAGTTGATCGTTCCACCAGATGACCTCATTACCTCCTCACTGATCTCCCAATCACCTCCCACTAGTTGATCATTCCACCAGATGACCTCATTACCTCATCACTGATCTCCCAATCACCTCCCACTAGTTGATCATTCCACCAGATGACCTCATTACCTCATCACTGATCTCCCAATCACCTCCCACTAGTTGATCATTCCACCAGATGACCTCATTACCTCATCACTGATCTCCCAATCACCTCCCACTAGTTGATCGTTCCACCAGATGACCTCATTACCTCATTACTGATCTCCCAATCACCTCCCTTCGCTGCTCTTCATTCACATTTCATTTCGCATTTTTATTCTCTATTATTATTTTCCAACTTATTATTGTTTTTATTCCCATATTATTGTTTTTATTTTCATATTATTGTTTTTATTCCCATATTATTGTTTTTATTTTCATATTATTGTTTTTATTTTCATATTATTGTTTTTATTTCCATATTATTGTTTTTATTTTCATATTATTGTTTTTATTTCTATATTATTGTTTTTATTTTCATATTATTGTTTTTATTCCCATATTATTGTTTTTATTTTCATATTATTGTTTTTGTTTACATATTATTGTTTTTGTTTGCCACATGTGGGTACCATTGCTTCTTCGTTCTTTGCAGTTCGAAGCAGGAAGGAAGCGATGAGGGGGTGACTGCACCTGAACCAGTGAGTGCCTTTGCGTCTTTCTTTTATGACACGTCACGTCACAACCTTCCAAACACGTCACGTCACAACCTTCCGAACACGTCACGTCAAAACCTCTTTTCTTCCTCTTTCTACCATCTTCTTCCTTCCCCACCTCCCTTTTTCTTCATCACCACCCCTTCCTCTTTCACTCCTCTTCTTTCCTCCTCCTTCTCTACATTTTCCATCCACTTCTTGCAATCCTCCATGCAGGCACGGCCACCACAGCGACCACCGCCTGCACGAGCGCCTCCCAAGCAGGACATCGATGACCTGCTAAAGCACATGAGACCCATCAGACTCCACCAACATGCCAAGACTACTGAGTTGTGAGCCACGCGGCTGTGGTGCTTGTGGCTCTTGTGGTGGTGGTTGCTGTTGTGATAAATCTTGCGGTGGTGGTTGCTGTTGTGATAAATCTTGCGGTGGTGGTTCCTGTGGTGACTGTGGAGGTTATGGCGTTTGTCATGGTCTGCAGCTGTTGGTGGTGTGGTTGTTGTGGTAGTGGCCTTGCTGTGTCGGCTGTGGTGCTGGTGGCAGTCTCAGTGGTGGATCAATAAATGGTGCTTCTGTTACCCATTGTCGAAGGGTAATTTCCTAGTTGAAAGCGCCTTTGAAATATTCGCTATTTTGTATTTTGGAGAATAATTGCAAGTTCTTGACGTCATGTGCTGGAAGTGCCTAAGGCGTGTTTGTTCTTGTTCATATCGCTGCAACTCCGTCCGCATATCTTCGCTTGTCAGCCTCTTTTTGGGTGTCTCGCTGCCTGTATGGCTGATTGTATGACTGATTGTATGCCTTCATGCATGCCTGCGCCGGCTTCCTCCTGTCCTTGCTTTGTGTGCAGGCCCATCGACTTCCGCTTGATGCATCTAAGCTTTTGGAGCTCACTCCGCACTCCTCGCCACATGCCATCTATTTTGCTATCTATATTTCCCACCTTACCGGGTCACCATCTGTTGTGTGTGTCATCTGTGTGTTGTGTGTGTGTGTGTGTCATCTGTGTGTTGTGTGTGTCATTGGGGTGGTGTGTGTTGTGTTGTCTGTGTGTGTGTACGTGAATTGACTTGCCCATCAATAGGGTCTTGATGGTTGCGTGTGTGAGAGGCTGTTGAGTTGTTGGCGTCTATGCAGACTTCGCTAACTATTCCTTCCTTCCCTTCCATTTCATCATGAACATATCTTTTATACGAATAGTATCTTTTGTGTGTACTTTTGTTGAGACGTACTATTTCCTTCCACCAATTTCACTGCTTTCAGTACCCATTCGGAATATATTGAGTCTTCTTTCACCTTCGTGAGGGCTTTCCTCCCACTCATCGTCCCACATACTTTGGTACTTCGCGATCAATAAGTTTGATTTTTAGCCGAATGCAGTGATTGTCCTTTGGTTGTTGTTGTTGTTGTTGCTTTTTTGATTTCTTCTTATTATTTTATTATTTTATTATTTTTAATATTTATTTCGCCTTGTTTCGATTCTCCTTTTTTTGTTGCAGTAGAGTGCTTCAGAAGCCACTGGTATCGGTATTTTATTCGCCACTTTGAAAGCTCTCTGATCTGAGAATTGATATTTTTGATATTTCTGTTCTTTTTGATGTTTCCCAATCATTCATGTCCCACTCCCCGTTCACGACACATGGTCGCTGGCGTCAACAGACCACAAACGTCACAAAAGCACTCTTCAAACATCGAACCCTTATTAACAATCACTAACGCGTGTTGCCTCAGCAGCACCATTTTATTCTTCTGTCATATCATTCAGTCATTTTTCGAAGAATCTGGTCGAAGTAACACGGGTTATGCGCCCCGACCAGGGCGGTCATTTTAATTTTGTCTTATGTTTTGAAAAATATTTTCAATGTCACAAAACCGATTTGTGTGTCCTTCTTAAGGCCGTTCCTCTGTCGACTTCAATTTCATCTTCAATCGTCCACTTTCCCACCAAATTTCCTGTTCAAACTTTCAGTAGCGCTTGAGTTCGTTTGCTTTCAAATTGATTTCAAGGAGTCTTCAAACCAATCATTCTTCCGAGGAGTCTTCAAACCGATCATTCTTCCAAGGAGTCTTCAAACCGATCATTCTTCCAAGGAGTCTTCAAACCGATCATTCTTCCAAGGAGTCTTCAAACCAATCATTCTTCCAAGGAGTCTTCAAACCGATCATTCTTCCAAGGAGTCTTCAAACCGATCATTCTTCCGAGGAGTCTTCAAACCGATCATTCTTCCAAGGAGTCTTCAAACCGATCATTCTTCCGAGCAGTCTTCAAACCGATCATTCTTCCAAGGAGTCTTCAAACCGATCATTCTTCCGAGGAGTCTTCAAACCGATCATTCTTCCGAGGGTTCTTTTCAAATTGATTGATTATTTTGGAGGTTAATTTTCAAATTGCTGAGTAGTCCTGATAGCAAGCACAGAAGCGGCATGGTATTGTGTTACCTGCCGTGAAGTATTAGGTTGTCTTTACGACACTCATTTCACTTAAATTCGCATTCTAAACATCACGCCGTATTTGCTGTTTCTGTTATACAGAGCTATTTCTACCACCTCTTTTGGGGTTCCACCTTACGGCCACTGTCGGTGTTCTGTTGAATCTTGACCACATGCGCCTCTCATGCCTATCAACAACATCATAATATCGACCTTCGTGTCCCTCGTTTGCCTCTCAATACATTCAAAAACGAACATTTTGGTTTGTCTTGAGGCCATAAACTTTTGAACTTTGACTTCTCTCAATTTTGATATTAACTATTTTTTTCAGTCATGGAAACTTTGTTTGAAGTCTTCTTATGCGTCATTCAATAGAACATTCAAGAAATAAGTGAAAGAGACACGGCAGGAATGCTCAATCCTCATTCCCTCCTACACCTACACACCCTCCTCCACACCAAGGGAATCAGTCCAGCCCTGCAGTAGCATGCCGCATCAGGAGAGCCCCTCCTCACACGACCCCCTTCGACCATCTTGGCGGCACAAAGGTTGGTGTGGGTGTTGCACCAGAGGAACCTGGTGTTGCCGTTGCTACAGCAGTCTTCGTGTCTGTGGCACTTGACGTCCCCTGGAGACCTGTCGTAGTGCGGCACGAACATCTCGTTGAGCAGCATGTCTCGGTGTCTGATGCCGAATGGCATCATGATGTGCTCTCCCCCGTACCACTTCAAGTCGTCTGCCTGGTTGCTGTGCAAGGTAGTGTTTTGAGAGGTGGTTTGAATGGTGGTGGTTTTATGAGGGATCCTTTGAAGAGGTGTTTTGGAAAGACGGTTTGATTACGTAAAAAAATTATTTCAATCAGAAAATGATATCTTATTCGCAAAGCGCCAACACAAGCACCATAGGCGCCAAGCAGTGTTGTTACTTATTCCATGCAAACCACCACGAACCGCACGTCAGGGTACTTGAGGTCCATGCTTGGGTTCTTGTGCTTCTTCCTGAAGTGTTCCTCGTACAGGTAGTCAACGAAGGCGTGGTGCAGGAAGAAAAGAGGGTCGCAGGGGGCACATGCCAGATACGACATCAACTCGCCCACGAACACATGCATCAGGCCGTGCACTGACTCGAAGGTGGAATTCCAGGGCAGACACAAGCTCTTGGTGGTGTGGTTTGTTTGGCCTTTGAACAAAATGCTAGAAGACGCCTCACAAACGATGTGAATGAATTGAGTTTGAGGTGGCTTTGTAGCAGCGTTGGGATGGTTTGTTTGAAGAGTTCCCCTCAACTTTTCAACCAAAAGTCGTTCGAGTTTTATGCGTTTTTGAACATTATGCACTTGAGGGTGTACAGATGTTTTGATTGAATGAGATGAAACAAGAGTTATTTATTTATTTTATTTGAATTAATGAAAACTATTTTTTTGAAATCATATGAAATAAGATTAGCTTAAATTAGGTTATTTCAGATTAGATTGGAGCAGATTAGATTGAATCATATCGGATCAGCTTGCATTCGACATGAGTAAGTTTTCCATAAACACCACAACGAGCAGTTGGCAAGCTACCTTGTAGTCCGAGCAGCCCTTGAGGAAGTTCACGAAGTCCTCCTTGAAGAGGCCATCCAGTCTCCTGGGGATGGCTCGGACCAAGACCTTTGAAATGTCTCGGCAAGTGGAGGAGTTAGGAGTGATGAAGTTGGCTGCGAATCCGGTTCTCACCTGCCGGGGCACTCGTGGTGTTTGATAAGATCACTCTCATGTTCCAGTTTGTTTTTTGTTGAGTCATTCCATATAATTCTATGATGAAATACACTACACATACGACTTTCATTGTGAAGCATCAGGGACTGAATGTTTCAAGGCCATAAGACAAGCATACAATTTGCATGCGATGAACGAAAAACATAAACATCACAAACAACAACAAAACATCACAAACAACAACAAAAAAACATCACAAACAACAACAAAAACATCAAAAACAGAAACTGCAAACACAGCACCCACCCACCGGTCCGTAGGCATTGCCCATCAGTTCCTCGTTGAAGTAGACAGATTTCCTGGGGTTTGGTCCTGACCTTGGTGTAAACGTGTGTGCGTGAGTGAATGTGAGTGTGCACGTGTGGCTCAATAGAGATGGTGTGTAAGCTTTCAACTCGGTCATCACTTCTGCTACAGTTACATTTACTATTTGAAAATCTGCAAACTTGATACGGTGCTTTTGTGCAAAATTCCATAAGAAGGGCTTTGAATAAGGAATGTACTAGAGAGTGGAGATTCAATGAATTAATAACAATTATAGAATAAAAAAAAAAAAAAAAAATTGATGAATGGAGGAGGACATGAAAGAAAATGAAGAGAGGAGGTATGTGGCTGAGATTGTGGGAATCATTTATCCATTAATCGATCCTGTGGATATGGGAAGATGAAGAAGAGGAAGATGAAGAAGAGGAAGAAGAAAAGGAGGAAGAAGAAGAAGAGGAAGAAGAAGAGGAAGAAGAAGAGGAAGAAGAAGAGAAGGAGAATGAAGAAGAGAAGGAGGAAGAAGAGAAGGAGGAAGAAGAGAAGGAGGAAGATGAAGAAGAGGAGAATGAAGAAGAGGAGAATGAAGAAGAAGAAGAGGAGGAAGAAGAAGGAAAAGAAGTAAGCATGTCCATAAGGAGTGCACTAGAATGAGAGTTTCGAAATGGAACATGATCTAATATAATCAGGACATTCATGCTGTCTGCACATTGATGAAAGTAACCGATAAAATAATAATAATAATAATAATAATAATAATAATAATAATAATAATAATAATAATAATAATAATAATAATAATAATAATAATAATAATAATAATAATAATAATAATAATAATAATAATAATAATATAATAATAATAATAATAATAATAATAATAATAATAATAATAATAATAATAATAATAATAATAATAATAATAATAATAATAATAATAATAATAATAATAATAATAATAATAATAATAATAATAATAATAATAATAATAATAAAAATAATAATAATAATAATAAATATAATAATAATAAGAATAATAATAATAATAATAATAATAATAATAATAATAATAATAATAATAATAATAATAATAATAATAATAATAATAATAATAATAATAATAATAATAATAATAATATAATAATAATAATGAGAATAATGAGAATATGATCGAATGAAACAAAAATAGGACTAGAAATGATGCTACAAATAATAAAACTGCCAAATGATGAGGAGGTGGTGAAGGAGACCTCGAGATGAGACGGTTGTCCCAGTACGGCACCATGCTGGCCTTGGAGTACTTCTGCACCGACAACTCCAACCTGCTGGATTCCTGCCTTTCAAAGCCACCACCAAAAACACAACACAGTCGAATAAGCTATCCAACAATGTGGTGGTCTCGAAACATTTTGGGGGAATGCCGCTATAATAATACTCGTAGTTGTATTTTGTTGTGTTGCATAGTTTTTCGTTGTATTGTATCACATTTAGATTTGTTGTATTGTATCGTATTGTGAGTTATTGTATTTTATCGTATTGTGACTTATTGTATTGTATCGTATTGTGATTTATTGTATTGTATCGTATTGTGACTTATTGTATTGTATCGTATTGTGATTTGTTGTATTGTATCGTATTGTGAGTTATTGTATTGTATCGTTTTGTGACTTATTGTATTGTATCGTATTGTGATTTATTGTATTGTATCGTATTGTGACTTATTGTATTGCATTACTTTGTAATTGAATTGCAGCTGAACAAAGTGAAAGCAAAGTCTTGCGGACATGAGGAGGTAGAAGCGATGCCAGAGGATGAAGCTGGGACCGTGGTGGGCGGTGGGGGCCCTTTGGGCGTCGTGGAAGAGCACGAAGATGTCGTACTCGTTGTGTTCTCCCGCCTGTGTCCTCTTCATCGTCACCAGGCCTCTGTGGAAGGCCCAGCGTTCGTGGTCGCTTAGACACAAGTACTCACGTCGCTTGGGCTGTCTGATCGAACGAGTTCTGTGTGGTGGTTTGAGTGCCTTTGAGCGGGTTACAGGGCTTGGTAAGGGTTTGTTGCATGATTGAGTAGTTGATGGATTCACGCCTTTAAGGCCTTGTTGTTTGAACAATTCGTAACGGAGCACTCTACCAGTACGTAGTCTGCCTTTATTATATGGACAAGTTTAAAAGGTTCGTGAGTTATCCATCACATCGGCATGAGGTTGATTTGGCAGGTGATTAAGGAAGAGTACACCACTGTATTACTGCAGAGTACAAGAACTTTCAAATACTTCAGTATGGTCCGACTCAAAATGGTCAGGCCCAAGCAAGTGAGACTTTGTATAGCGCTAACTAGGTAGTGTTCAAAAGGGGTTTGAATCGGTGAATCTCACTTCAGAACGGGGGCACTCTTGCTGATGGAGTTGATGGTGGAAAAAAAGTTTTCGTCGTTGGAGTTGAGGTGTTCATCGTGGCTCTGGTAGCGCCATGGGATCTTCATGAGCAGAACCCTCTCGAGGTCGCTGAGAGGACACGTGCAGAAAGAGAACAGGAGAAGAAAGAGCGTGCAACGGAGAATGAAAATGAAAGCCATGGAGCGGAGCATTCTGGTGCAAAGGTCAAAAGCTGTTGTGCTTATCCGATCAAAACATGAGTGATCAAGCTTAACATTACTGTTCAAGAGCGTCTCTGGTTCAGATTGAGTCTACTTTTAAACGGTAGTGACAAAACTGGGTGGGTGCCTTTTTCAACTTGAGCTCAGCTTCTCATCACGTAAGAAGAACAATAAAAATGATTGAGAAGCTCCGGAGATTCAGTCGATGTGTTATGAAAGGTTTAAGCTTTGGTGAAATGTGAGAGGAATATTGATTGTGAATAATGATTTATCAATGAAGAACAATTACGAAGGAAGTTTTGAAGGGAACTCTCAAAAGTTTAAATTTAACATTTAAAAGTTTTATTGTCTCCAACTTAAGGTTAAATACTATCTAAAACGCACATCCAAAGTTAGAGATGAAAAAATTTCGTCCATCTGTAAAAATAATCAAATAAATAGCCACCAGAACATTGAGAATGAAAATGAACTATGTAACCAAAATGAAATACAGTGAATTTTTCGAATGAGCTAAACTTTGATGCGCGTAATTCTGTAACTTTTTTGCGTGACTTTTGAGCACGAAAGGTTGCATTGATTTGTTTCAGACGCTCCGATGTAGTTATCCCGAAGATGAGAAACTCACTCGGGTGTGTTTGATGATTTTGAAAACTAAATCTTTCTTTCGCCAAAATAACGCTGGAATGTTACGAATTGAAAAAAAATATAAGTAAAGTTTTATATAAGTTTTGAAATTTTGAAAACAATGACTCAAACTATTTAAACTATTTATATTAAAACCAAAATTGGAACAAGATGAAGCTGGCCAGTGTTAATCAAAATAAGGACATTTTTAAAGAATATGGAACCAACAAAATTAACTTCAAAAGTTAATGCATAGCTTATAATTCGTTTAGCAACTAAGAAATAATGTTTCATTTCGTATAATGAGTAACTCGTAAGAGTCAGTACGTTTCATTTTTTTTCATCCTCTTCCCATTTCCACATAAATGTTAATTTTTCAAAAGATATTTCAAATATAATAATTTTTTAAAAATTGATATTTAAGATTCAAATTTTCAAAAACCAATAAAAGTGTTTCAAAATTTGTGAGTAAATCAGCGAATAAAATGGTCATAAGGGTTTGCACGCAACCATGGTAACAAACTTCGGTGAATATTGCTGTACATTAAAAAAACAGTTCAGTTCTTCTGAAATCTTAAAAGTAAATATCACATGCCGTTGATATTCAAGTTTTCTAGTCCAGTTATAATATTTTTTGAGAAGTTAATTAGCCAAAAACTATAGTTTCTATGCTAAAATAACTTTGAAGTTAACTTTTAGAATTTAAATGCCTAAAGAAATTTGATGAAATTTGTTTATTTTAAGCGCAAAATATGTCTGAAGGTCAGTCATTTCTATTGCATTACATTAAAACATTGAAAAATTTTTGATTTAACTGGAATCAATTCATTTGTTCCCGCCCACTTTTAGCAAAGTTGATATTTATAAAATAATTTCAAACCAGTTAAATTCAATTTAAAATATTTTTACTTTTTCTCATCAATTTTCCACTTTGTTTAACAATTTTTTTTAAATCAATTTTTTTTCTTCACTTTCAAATCCTAGAATATATTTAAAATTGCTTTCACTTATTTTAATTTAACCATTGTGGCAATGAAATTTTCAAAGATGAAAACGTTCTTTATCATGTTGTTTGTGCAGACGTAGTGAAACTACAAAAAAGAATAGCACTCTTGAAAGAGGAGTACGCCAAAGTTCAGGAAAAGTTACTGGAGGCAGAGAGAAAAAATGAACTGTCCCAAGTCACCGACGGAGACAATTTCACCAAAAATATTATTTCTTATGTGGCTAACTTGTATGACAACCAGGATTATAGGTAGTTTTCCGTAATTTTAAATTATTCACTCACCTTCAAAGTAATATCATTCCCACTCAAACAACAACAATTAACTTAACAATGAAAAGTTGGAAAGTCAACAAAGTTGAAGAATTATAACAATAATAATAATAATAATAATAATAATTTTATCATTAATAAAACCCATATTATTAACAATATTCTTTTCATTGAAAGCAACATCTTAGACAATCAACAACAACAAAAATAAAAAAAGTAAAAAAAATCACTTATTTGTTGAGCGCCAAAGTGAGCAGCTGACGCGCAGTAGTCACGGAAACGCCAACAATGACCTCCAAAGCATTCTTTTTGATCAGTGACCTGTTGGTGAAGACGTCTGAGGACGCCATACGAGGACATCGGTTTGTGTTGGATGCAAGGGGCGGCAGTTGGAATTGCAAGCAGGGAGTCCTGGACATGTCAGGTGGGTTTGGAGGGGTTGGAGGGTGCGCTTGGTTGCTTGTGTGGTCTTCACTGGGGGTCATGGCTGCCGATAGAGTTTGCATTGTTTTATTATTTGGCCCTAGACGTGTGCCGTGAAATTATGTACAATATATGACTTTGTATGTGCAAGGTTGCATATATATAAATATATATACGTATATTTATATATTTACACACGCACACACAGACCTGCCTTGCAAGGCTGTGAAGGAGGTGTTGAGATGGGTGTACACAGGGAGGTTGAATGGCACACCTGAGGACATGGAACTGCTCATGCAAGTGCTCCACTGCTCCCACCTCCTCAAGCTCCCCCCCCTCAAACAGCTGTTCGTCTGACATTCCCTCTTCTGACTGCTCCTCTTCATTCTCATTCATTCATTTATAATTATTATTTACCAATTCCCCGTTAATAATGGCCCAGTGTAATTATTTCAACCCAATGATGGTGTCACCTTCAATGAACCCGTACGATGAAAGCAATGAAGAAGGCCAATGAGGTCCCCCGTGAATTAGCAACCCTCGTCAACAACCATGCAGCTGTGAGCAGCACTTGCTGGTTCATGTGGAGCAAAACAGCTGCTTGAAGCTGTACCAAGCAGCTGATGACACGTCATCGCACCTTCTCAAGCAACACTGCTTCCAAGTCATCAACCTCTACTGGGTACTTGTGACGTCATCACTCACTTGATACTTGCGTCACGTTGAAGTTTTATGTGCATATTGAAACATTACATAATTAGAGGTATTCATATAACATATTAACAATAATAAATTATGCTAACATTTTTTATATAATAATAATAATAATAATAATAATAATAATAATAATAATAATAATAATAATAATAATAAATATTTATGATAAATAAACAATCGGCATTAGCAGCTTCGACTGAGCAACAATTCCCTGTTGACAGGAGAGCTTTTGGAACGAGGACTTGAGCAGCTTGACAGCAAGCACAGCTTACCAGCTGTTCAAGCACCGCTGCAGTCAGCCTCTGCACTTGTCGATCAAAACTGGCAGAGAAGACGTGGTGTTCCTGTTCCTTATGGAACACCACAACGAGGTGGGTGGGTGGATGGGTGAGGAATGAGGGAATGGATGGGTGAGGAAGGAGGGAATGGATGGGTGAGGAAGGAGGGAATGGATGGGATGATGGATGAGTGAATGGATGGGATGATGGATTAGTGAATGGATGGGATAATGGATGAGTGAATGGATGGGATGATGGATTAGTGAATGGATGGGATGATGGATGAGTGAATGGATGGGATGATGGATTAGTGAATGGATGGGATGATGGATTAGTGAATGGATGGGATAATGGATGAGTGAATAGCTAAGGGAATGAACAAGTTGGTGCATGCACACACAACTGACGAAACAAGTGAGTCATTTGCATGGCGCTTGCACAGTTGCCAGAGGTGCTGGACCACCTGGACGAGCTTGGAGACCTGCCTCTCGACTTGGCTCTTTCCAACAGACACGAGTCCATCGCCAAGGTGGTGAGGTGGTGGAGGTAGTGGAGGTGGTGGAGGTGGTGGAGATGGTGGAGATGGTGGAGATGGTGGAAGTGGTGGAGGTGGTGGAAGTGGTGGAGGTGGTGGAGGTGTAAAGATGGTGGAGGTAGTGGAGGTGTGGAAGTGGTATTAAGAGGTAGAAGTGAATGAATGAGTTATGAAAACTCCGGAATGAAGAAGGAATAAAGAATGTAACTGCCACTATAATAATATTCGTATTGTATTGTATTGTAATGAAGACCGAATGCGGTATGAAGGCTCAATGAGGAATGGCTGTAGCGAGCTACTGGAACGGCTGATGCAGGTGCTGGTGGAGAACAAGGCAGATGTGGACAGAGTGCTCAACGGCAGACCACTCCTCCATGGCGCCATCCTCAAGGGTCCTTCCTCCCACACTATTATCATTCGATCTTCCAATCCATACTTCATCCTCAAATTCCTTGTTCACTTTGTAAATTATATTTCAATTCATTTTGCAACTTAGAGTCAAAGCCACCTTTCAAGCACCTAAACAGGCATCGGCTTCTTGTTGATTTCATCCATCATCCTCATCAGATGCACCCTCCTATGCGCTCCATCGTCCTCATCAGATGCACCCTCCTATGCGTTCCATCGTCCTCATCAGATGCACCCTCTTATGCGCTCCATCATCCTCATCAGATGCACCCTTCTATGCGCTCTATCGTCCTCATCAGATGCACCCCCCTATGCGTTCCATCATCCTCATCAGATGCACCCTTCTATGCGCTCCATCGTCCTCATCAGATGCACCCCCCTATGCTCTCCATCATTCTCATCAGATGCACCCTCCCATGCGCTCCATCGTCCTCATCAGATGCACCCTCCCATGCGCTCCATCGTCCTCATCAGATGCACCATCCCATGCGCTCCATCATTCTCATCAGATGCACCCTCCCATGCGCTCCATCGTCCTCATCAGATGCACCCTCCTATGCGCTCCATCGTCCTCATCAGATGCACCCCCCTATGCGTTCCATCATCCTCATCAGATGCACCCTCCCATGCGCTCCATCGTCCTCATCAGATGCACCCTTCTATGCGCTCCATCGTCCTCATCAGATGCACCCCCCTATGCGCTCCATCATTCTCATCAGATGCACCCTCCCATGCGCTCCATCGTCCTCATCAGATGCACCCTCCCATGCGCTCCATCGTCCTCATCAGATGCACCCTCCTATGCGCTCCATCGTCCTCATCAGATGCACCCTCCCATGCGCTCCATCGTCCTCATCAGATGCACCCTCCTATGCGCTCCATCGTCCTCATCAGATGCACCCTCCTATGCTCTCCATCATCCTCATCAGATGCACCCTCCTATGCGCTCCATCGTCCTCATCAGATGCACCCTCCTATGCTCTCCATCATCCTCATCAGATGCACCATCCCATGCGCTCCATCATCTTCATCATATGCACCCTCCTATGCTCTCCATCATCCTCATCAGATGCACCCTCCCATGCAGTTTATCATTCATTTTTGGACATAATGATTTCAAATGTTTGTGGTTCATATTTGAGTTCAAAACATTTGAGTTCATTTCATCATTTCCCAGCCGCATAATTCCTTTTGTACATCTACTCTCATGATTTGCTACCCGTGTTCTGTTGTTCACCACAGTTTGCAATCCGTATGTGATAGGTTATTCAGCACACTCAAATACAATCGAAATATTAAAAGCGAAAACCAAAAATTGTGGAAAAACTATAAAAAACAAAAAAAGAATCAACAGAAAGAAGTACTTCTCACTCCAGGAGACGAATTCTCTTGCGACTTTTTGATAGAGAACGGCTGCGACTTGAACTCGAGGTCTGAGGGTCAACTCGAAAGTCCACTGCACCTGCTAGCTTCTTCGGCCACTGGTGACGAGAGCAACGTGAGGTTGGCTTCGTTGATACTGTCCAAGGGTGCAGATGCCAACCTGCAAGACCTGCATAAAAGGTTATGATGATGATGATGATGATGATGATGATGATGATGATGATGATGATGATGATGATGATGATGATGGTGATGATGATGATGATGATGATGATGATGGTGATGATGATGGTGATGATGATGATGATGATGATGGTGATGATGATGATGATGATGATGATGATGATGATGATGATGGTGATGATGATGGTGATGATGATGATGATGATGATGGTGATGATGATGATGATGATGATGATGATGATGATGATGATGATGATGGTGATGATGATGATGATGATGATGGTGATGATGATGATGATGATGGTGATGATGATGATGATGATGATGATGATGATGATGATGATGGTGATGATGATGGTGATGATGATGATGATGATGATGGTGATGATGATGATGATGATGATGATGATGGTGATGATGATGGTGATGATGATGATGATGATGATGATGATGATGATGATGATGATGATGATGATGATGATGATGTAGGTAAGACTGATGTTGAGTTTGTTCCATTCAACCAACTACATATGCACTAACAACCACACGACCACAACCAACCAACCAACCAACTTCATGTCCACACAGAACAGCTCTGCATAGAGCCATTTACAGCAATAACCACGCCATTTTCAATCTTCTCATCCACCACCCATCCATCAATCTCGACCTCCAAGACTCCCACGGTCACCCAGCCCTCTGGATTGCCCTCTCAAGCACTCCAACTCACTCTTGCCACGTGACAGTCAAGAAAAAAACAGTCAAAAGTGAATTCAACTCCAATAAAATCGACCAGCGTGTCCTCGAAACAAGTGACGACGACAGTGAAGAGAGCGACGGAGGGAATGAGGAGGAGGAGGAGGACGATGAGGCCATCATAGAACGGCATTTTCCTCCCGCCTCCTTCAGCTCCCAGCTGGTGCTCAACAACTGCTCCCTCAGTCTCCGATCCCCCTGCACTGGTCTGCTGCCCCTGTTGTCGCTGTGCTTGCTCTTGTCCAACCACTATTCATGTGTTCTTATATTTCTGTCAATCTTGATATCATTTTTCCGATTGTTTTACATTACTTTGTTAATTATTTTTTTTAAAAGGTAACAGTTTTAACTGCCACACCGTCACAGCACCAAAACTCCACCCCTAACAGGCAATTCACTGCTGCATGAGG
>OX387248.1:13158175-13168175 GCA_947562095.1 Branchellion lobata | reverse complement strand
AGGTGATGATGAAGATTATGATGATGAAGATGATGATGATGATGATGAAGATGATGATGATGAAGATGACGATGAAGATGATGATGACGACGACAAAGATTTGAGATGTTCAATTATTGTATTAACTTTTTTTCATCATATCACTCCTTCACTCACTCTTCCATCCCATCACTAATTTATCACTCACTCTCCTATCACTCTTTCATCACTCACCCATCCATTGATTCAGCCCCTTTTAACCACTCCACATTTACCACAGCGACGGTCAGACTCCGTTGCATATGAGTGCGTGCAGGAACATGCTCAGTGTGGTCAAGTGCCTGCTCTCCCATGGTGCCGACGTCAATGCTCAGGTGACGGAGTGGTGATGATGGTGATGGTGGTGATGGTGATGAAGTGGTGAGGATGGTAATGAAGTGGTGATGGTGGTGGCAGTAGTGAAGTGGTGATGACGATGGTGGTGGTGGTGGTAGTGAAGTGGTTATGATGGTGATGAGGGTGATGATGGTGGTGGTGGTGGTGAAGTGGTGATGGTTGAATGGTGATGGTGGTGGTGATGGTTGAATTGTGATGGTGGTGGTGATGGTTGAATGGTGATGATGGTTGAAGTGGTGATGGTTGAGGGGTGATGGTAACCAACGGTCTCCAACAGTTTTCAGTAAAAGAAAGTTTTTGAAAAAAAATAATCTCAATAACCAACACAAACACCCACCTTCACAACCAACCCACCTTCACAACCAACCCACCTTCACAACCAACCCACCTTCACAACCAACCCACCTTCACAACCAACCCACCTTCACAACCAACCCACCTTCACAACCAACCCACCTTCACAACCAACCCACCTTCACAACCAACCCACTTCCACAACCAACCCCCTTCCACAACCAACCCACCTTCACAACCAACCCACTTCCACAACCAACCCACTTCCACAACCAACCCACCTCCACAACCAACCCACCAAGGACTCCGAGGGGAACACGCCATTGCACATAGGAGTGACCAAACACCATGACGACGTCTGCAGTCTCCTCCTCAACCAACCTTCCATCAACCTCTTCCTTTCCAACAAACAGCACCTCACGTCCTTTGGCGCCTGTCTGAAGTCCAAGAACCACAAGGTGGCCATGACCATTGTCACCAAAGAGCCCTCGACTGCAGAGCAGGTGGGTGCCAGTGCATCTTAACAAAAACCATGGTGACTACAACTGCACCCCAACCACAACTCCACCACCACCGCTACCACCACCACACTCACCACCACCGCTACCACCATCGCCACTGCCATCGCTAACGACAATCATAGCCCCGCAACCATCACCGCAACCCCACCACAACCACAACTACCAATAAACACAATCCACCACCCACAACAACCACCCACAACCACCACCGTCACCACCACTACCATCCACACGACCACCACCACCATCATCACCACCAGAGGGACAACCAGGGCAAGTGTTTGTTGCACACGTCAGTCTTGTCACGTGACCTCGAAGCGGTGCTCTTCCTGTTGGCAGTCAAAGCGGCTGTGGACTGCAGAGACAACCGGAAGGTGTTCTTTGTGCTCCTTCGCTTCTTTGTGCTCCTTCGCTTCTTTGTGCTCCTTCGCTTCTTTGTGCTCCTTCGCTTCTTTGTCCTCCTTCGCTTCTTTGTCCTCCTTCGCTTCTTTGTCCTCCTTCGCTTCTTTGTCCTCTTTCGCTTCTTTGTCCTCCTTCGCTTCTTTGTGCTCCTCTTTTTTGCTTGTTCTTGTTGTTCTGTTCCTCTTTTTCATGCTATTTCTCTTTCTGTGTTTTGTTGTTAAATGCCGATGAATCGTATTTCCTCAACAAATACTAACTGGCCAATCAATCCACTCCTCACTCATGCATCTCCTTGCGCAAGGAGACCCCCTTGCACATGGCGGTGACAGTGGCAGAAGAGATGATCGTGAGGAACTTGGTGGGTGACTCGTGACTTCCGTCTTGCTTATGAGTCACTCGTGTCAAGTTGAAGACAACTCTTGAATTTATTTTTAAAATTTCTTAGGTACAATTTTTCATTATTTTTTATTCTTTCGTCTTACACCGCAACTAAAACCTTCAGAATCACCCTGGCACGTTGTATATGCCACCACCAACCACCACCAACCACCACTCACCACTACTCAACCACATCACCACTCACCACCACTTACCACCACTTACCGCCACTCACCACCACCACTTACCACCCTTTACCGCCACCACCCACCACCACTCAAGTTACTAGCGGGAGCCAACGTAAACGCCACTGACGACAGCAAGCGCACGCCACTCCATGTGGCTTCGGCCACCAAACAGCCACTACTGGTCTCCATCTTGCTTGACAACCAGGCTGACCCCAACATTAGAGACTCCGGCCTCAGCAACTGTGAGTGCCCGTTCCTTGGTCATTGTTCCGTTCTCAGCGGGATATGTTCTCGACTGAGGCGTTTCTCTTTCTATTTTTATTTTTTTGAACAAGTGTTTAGTTTTATATTTTGTTTATTTTTCACAATTCTTCTTCTTCCCTCCACATCTCTTATTTCTTTCACCTCCTTTCTCTTACTCTTGCTATTTTTTATCCTTCTCTTTTCTTTTTAGTCTCCTTTCTCTATCTTTTCCTCCTCCTCCTCCTCTTCCTCCTCTTCCTCTTCCTCCTCCTCATCCTCCTCTTCCTTTTCCTCTTCCTCCTCCTCCTCCTCCTCCTCCTCATCCTCCTCCTCCTCCTCCTCCTCTTCCTCTTCCTCCTACTTCTCCTCCTCCTCATCCTCCTCATCTTCCTCCTCCTCCTCCTCCTCCTCCTCCTCCTCCTCCTCCTCCTCCTCCTCCTCCTCCTCCTCCTCCTCCTCCTCCTCCTCCTCCTCCTCCTCCTTCGCTTCCTCTTCCTCCTTCTTCTCTCAAAGGCCTCCACTTGGCTTGTCAGCACGGTCATGTGTCGGTGGTGAAGGTTTTGGTGGCTGATTCAAAGATGGATGTCACGGCTGTGAATGATAAGTGGGTGTGGTTGTTGTTTGTGTGGTGTGGTTGTTTGTGTGGTTGTTGTTTGTGTTGTGTGGTTGTTGTTTTCATTGTTGTAAGAGTGAATGCATACTGTTGTGAGATGGTGAGTGTTGTTGTGACATCACCACACCACCTTTCACAACAAACACAACCGTAACAACAACAACACAACCACAACAACACAACCACAACAACAACAATACCAACAAAAACAGCAACAAATATCTTCTAACAACAAGCACCTTCTTCCTTGCAGATGCAGGACCGCATTGCACGTGTTGGCGCAAAGCAACAAGGACAACTCCGCCCTCATATTTGATCTCCTCCTCTCCTCCACCCCCTCCTTCCCTGTCGATGCTGTCGACGAAGAAGGCAATACAGGTGGGTGGTAGGGAGGTGCATGGGAGGAAGAGGATGATGGAGTGGTATATGAAAGGGGGGTGTGAAAAGCGATCTTGAATTCTATGTGGTTTTCATCCTCATCGTCACCATCCTCTTTATCATCGTCTTCATCCTCATCGTCACCATCCTCTTTATCATCGTCTTCATCCTCATCGTCACCATCCTCTTTATCATCGTCTTCATCCTCATCGTCATCATCCTCTTCATCATCGTCTTCATCCTCATCGTCACCATCCTCTTTATCATCGTCTTCATCCTCATCATCACCATTTTTTTCATCATCGTCTTCATCCTTCTCATCAGCCCTCTTGCTTGCATACACCAACGGCAACAGCAGTTTGTGCAAGGCCATTGTCAGGTGGGTTTGGAGGCAGTGGCAACAAAGCTTCAGCGAACGTTCAAACAATCATAACACATCTTGAATATCTCAATTTAGCAACTGGTTCAAACCATTTTCAACTTTTTGAACTACCTTTTTCAAGTTCGTTGGTGTGAATGCACAAATCTCACACGATCAACAAACTTCATTCTACACTTCAAACACCAATCACAACCCTCCTCTTCGCATTTTTCGCAATTTCTACACATCCATCTTACCCACCGTACATACACACAAACGAACACACACACACACAAACGAACACACACACACACACACACACACACACACACACACACACACACACACACACACACACACACACACACACACAAACGAACACACACACACACACACACACACACACACACACACACACACACACACACACAAACACACACACACACACACAAACAGGCACGGAGCAGTCTTAGGCACCAGCAACAACAACGGCCTGTCCCTTTTCAACACCCCAGTGGCCACCAAACAACTGCTCGTCAAACTGCTCGGTAGCTGCTCCATTCATTCCTATATATTCCCTAACAACTCCTCATTCGTGTGTATGCTCATTCGATCATATATTTCCTCACTTGATTATTCATTCATCTGTTTATTTATTCATTTATTCTTATTTATTTATAAGTTAATTTATTAACAGGAATAATGATTTGTTCATTGATTAACTAATTAATTTGTTCATTATTTTTATTATTATTCCTATTATTATTATTATTATTATTATTATTATTCCTATTATTATTATTATTATTATTATTATTATTATTATTATTATTATTATTATTATTATTATTATTATTATTCCTATTATTATTATTATTATTATTATTATTATTATTATTATTATTATTATTATTATTATTATTATTATTATTATTATTATTCCTATTATTATTATTATTATTATTATTATTATTATTATTATTATTATTATTATTATTATTATTATTATTATTATTATTATGATTCCCTCTCACAGACCTGCTAAGCAAGGAGCCTCCCTGGAGCGAAGGGGAGCAGTGCATGCAGTGTCACGTGAGGTTCAGAATCACTACCCGGAAGCACCACTGGCTAGTTCCACTTTTAATCCCTTTTTGTAGCGTTCAACCTCCCCAATAATCATAATTTATATATAATTAGAGTTAATTTGTTACAATTAGCTGGCTGCTTGAACAGATGGATGTGTTTATTGATCAATGACCTAACAAATGGATGAATGAATGTTTTAATTGATTTATTCAAAGCTTCACTGAGGTCCACCCACCCAACAGTCGCTGTTGCGGCAGGTTGTTGTGTTCCCGTTGTTCCACCCACGAAACGCCCATCCTCAAGTTCCAGCTGCCCAAGCCCGTCCGGGTGTGCACCGTCTGCTTCACCTTCCTCACCACCGGCACCCTCCAATGACTCCCTCACCCACCCTCTAATGACCCACTCACCCATCCTCCAGTGACTCACCCACCCACCCTCCAGTGACTCACCCACCCATCCACCAGTGACTCCCTCACCCACCCTCCAATGACCCACTCACCCACCCATCCTCCAGTGACTCACCCACCCATCCTCCAGTCACCCACTCACCCACCCTCCAGTGACTCACCCACCCATCCTCCAGTCACCCACTCACCCACCCTCCAATGACCCACTCACCCTCCAGTGACTCACCCACCCACCCTCCAGTGACTCACCCACCCATCCTCCAGTGACTCACCCACCCACCCTCCAGTGACTCACCCACCCATCCTCCAGTCACCCACTCACCCACCCTCCAATGACCCACTCACCCTCCAGTGACTCACCCACCCACCCTCCAGTGACTCACCCACCCATCCTCCAGTGACTCACCCACCCACCCTCCAGTGACTCATCCACCCATCCTCCAGTCACCCACTCACCCACCCTCCAGTGACTCACCCACCCATCCTCCAGTCACCCACCCACCCATCCTCCAGTGACTCCCTCACCCACCCATCCTCCAATGACCCACTCACCCATCCTCCAGTGACTCACCCACCCATCCTCCAGTGACTCACTCACCCACCCATCCTCCAATGACCCACTCACCCATCCTCCAGTGACTCACCCACCCATCCTCCAGTGACTCACCCACCCATCCTCCAGTGACCCACCCACCCATCCTCCAGTGACTCACCCACCCATTTTTCCACCCACCTTGCAGTTTGGTGTCACGCTGGTGTTAGCAACCATCACTGAAACCATTGTTGGTGAAGTAAGTGAGATTAAGTGCGGTTCTGAAGACTTCAGATTGAGCTTTTAAGAGGCTTTAATTGAATGAATAAAGTTCAAATTGAGGTTAAATTAAGATGACTAATGTCGAATTGAGGTTTAAAGGTGGGGATTTCACAGCTTCGAGAGTTGTGTTTCAACGACGTTGAATCATTTTATCGTTTGTAGTTTGTGATCTTGTATCACGATTCCTAGCGTCCTCTGAAACCCTTCACACATTCCAGTGGATGTATTTTTTTTATATTTGATCAAATGGTCGCTTGTTTCGCGCAATCTTCCTCACGTCTCCTCTTTTTGAAGCTTTGACCTATTTTTTTTCATTTAATTTTTATTTACTGAATCGAATCGTTTTCACTGCTTCAAAGCTCTAATCAAAACCTCTCTTAATGTTCCGTCATCCACAAACATTTTGCTTTCAAGCCACCCGCAATATTTTGTGACTTAGATGCTGTTAGTCCCGCATGATCGAGCCACAAACAGTGGAGCATCCATGGCACTTGTGCTTCTACACACAACCTCCTCCCTCCTCACAACCTCCTTCCTCCTCACAACCTCCCTCCTCACAACCTCCTTCCTCCTCACAACCTCCTTCCTCCTCACAACCTCCCTCCTAACAACCTCCCTCCTAACAACCTCCTTCCTTCCTCACAACCTCCTTCTTTCCTCACAACCTCCCTCCTAACAACCTTCTTCCTTACAACCTCCCTCCTCACCACCATCTGCTTCAGAGCCAAGGACCTTTCAGACAATTTTCTGTGAGAGTGTTTGATGGCTGGTTCAGACGTATATATACAAATGCATAAGCACAGCACGAATGCGGCTGTTGAAAGCCTTCTCAGTGTTAATAATGCTTTTATCGCCACTTCAACACTTCATCGGTGCTTCTCCCTTCAGATTCTTCTCCCTCTCATTCGCACCCTCCTTCTTCTCCCTCTCATTCGCACCCTCCTTCTGCTCCCTCTCATTCGCACCCTCCTTCTTCTCCCTCTCATTCGCACCCTCCTTCTGCTCCCTCTCATTCGCACCCTCCTTCTGCTCCCTCTCATTCGCACCCTCCTTCTGCTCCCTCTCATCCGCACCCTCCTTCTGCTCCCTCTCATTCGCACCCTCCTTCTGCTCCCTCTCATTCGCACCCTCCTTCTGCTCCCTCTCATTCGCACCCTCCTTCTGCTCCCTCTCATTCGCACCCTCCTTCTGCTCCCTCTCATTCGCACCCTCCTTCTTCTCCCTCTCATTCGCACCCTCCTTCTGCTCCCTCTCATTCGCACCCTCCTTCTGCTCCCTCTCATTCGCACCCTCCTTCTGCTCCCTCTCATTCGCACCCTCCTTCTGCTCCCTCTCATTCGCACCCTCCTTCTGCTCCCTCTCATTCGCATCCTCCTTCTGCTCCCTCTCATTCGCAACCTCCTTCTGCTCCCTCTCATTCGCAACCTCCTTCTGCTCCCTCTCATTCGCACCCTCCTTCTGCTCCCTCTCATTCGCACCCTCCTTCTGCTCCCTCTCATTCGCACCCTCCTTCTGCTCCCTCTCATTCGCATCCTCCTTCTGCTCCCTCTCATTCGCACCCTCCTTCTTCTCCCTCTCATTCGCATCCTCCTTCTGCTCCCTCTCATTCGCACCCTCCTTCTGCTCCCTCTCATTCGCACCCTCCTTCTGCTCCCTCTCATTCGCACCCTCCTTCTGCTCCCTCTCATTCGCACCCTCCTTCTGCTCCCTCTCATTCGCACCCTCCTTCTGCTCCCTCTCATTCGCAACCTCGATTTACACATCAACTTTTCCTACCTCCCCTTCTCGAGTTCCTCATTCTACGTGGAACCAGGCGGTTATTTCTAGGTCGAATGTTCGACTCACAATCACCTCCTTCCAGACTTACCTCATAACATTCTCCAATGAAGAAGCAATCGCGCAAACCTTGCAACCTCGTCATTCCGTTACTGTTGATGCAATCAAGTATTACTCCTGCTCTGTATGTGTCACGTGTGGAATGCCTGTGTGTGTGTGTGTGTCACGCGTGGAATGCCTGTGTGTGTGTGTCACGTGTGGATTTTTTGTTTTACACATGGAAATAAATGGAAGCGACCAAACTTTGAAGCGGCTTTCTGTTCTCACGAATTGAAGGTACTTTCGAAGATTTATTGAACCAGTAGTAATGAAAGCCACGCTAGAATTCCATTATAAAACTTCTCCCAAGATTTCATACATTATTGCCGGCATGTTAGGTTAGTAGGAATACGTATATTCATAGCGGTTAATAAGGTGACAATACACAACGTTCGACTGAAGGTCCGTCCGTCAGTGCAGTCGTTGGTGAAGCGGCGAGGAGAGAATGCATGAAGAGAACGCAACAAAGAGGAGCGAAGAGAGCTGCCTCGAGTGGCCAGAGCTGCAAGCCTTAAGTAATGTACATCGCGTCCACACTGCGCCACAGACGACCACAGCCGGTCTCGAGTCAATTGTGCACCGCAACAGCGCCTGCACTTCGAACACAGCCGCCAAACGAAACTTTAAAATAAAAATTAAATAATTTTCTTCAAAGTTAAAATCTTTCTTTAATAGTTACGAAATGTCACAACACGCCACCACGCCTCTAAGCCGATTGCCTCCTCTTGCTGTCTCGGTGCCCCTTCGGTCTATGTAACTTTATTATTATTAATAATTATTATTATTATATTAATAATAATAATAATAATAATAATAATAATAAATGTGTAATTTAAAAATTTCAAAAATCGAGTCCACCTTGGTGACTATTGCAAATGGAAAAGTTTCTGAAGACAGAAAAACGTCAATAACGAACATTATTATAATAATGATAACAACAACAACAACAACAATAATAATAATAATAATAATAATAGTAATAATAACAATAATAATAAAAATGATAATGATAATAATAACAATAAAAATAATAATGATAATAATAAAAACTGCCGATACAAATAGCACAATAAGAAGAATGGAGAGGTTGCTCTAGCGGCGAATGGCGAGAATTGATGGCGCTGTTTTCGCAGCGCCAGCGCTGATGTTGCTTTGATCATTGGTGCATTGAAATGCATGCATGTGCCCTGCAGACGACTGTTACACCCCTGCATGTGTGAAGCCTATACACCCTTACTTGAGTTATCGTTGTATGGTGAAGCATTGTTACATAAGGTTATAAGGGTGTGGATGGCTTTGGGTGGCATGTCTACGAGTGAAATGTTTGATGAGGAGAAGAAGAAGGGAGAAGAAAAAAGAGGAAGAGAAAGGGGAGGGAGGAAGAAGGAGGGAGATGAGAAGGGGAAAAAAAAAAGAGGAGAAAAGGAAGAGGAAAGAAAAAGAAGAAAGGGAGGGGATGGAGAAGGGGTGGAGATATGGGGAGAAGAGGGGGATGGAGAAGGGGTGGAGATATGGGGAGAAGAGGGGGATGAAGAAGGGGTGGAGATATGGGGGAGAAGAGGGGGATGGAGGAGGGGTGGAGATATGGGGAGAAGAGGGGGATGAAGAAGGGGTGGAGATATGGGGAGAAGAGGGGGATGGAGGAGGGGTGGAGATATGGGGAGAAGAGGGGGATGGAGAAGGGGTGGAGATATGGGGAGAAGAGGGGGATGGAGGAGGGGTGGAGATATGGGGAGAAGAGGGGGATGGAGAAGGGGTGGAGATATGGGGAGAAGAGGGGGATGGAGGAGGGGTGGAGATATGGGAAGATGTGGCCTCGAAACTCTACGGGGTTAATGCCACTATAATAATAATAATCGTATTGTAATGGTGTTTGTATTGGTACATGGGGAGGAAGAGGAGACTGGTTCGTGTGTTGCAGATGTTGCGGGCTGACGTATAAAGCATCAATGGCTCCATCATTGAAATGCTGGAATATATACACAAGTAACTGTACACAACCAATGAAACATTAATACTAATCATAAGCGAGGAGGATGCATAGTGAAATGATTGGGGATGGATG
>OX387248.1:13140675-13155675 GCA_947562095.1 Branchellion lobata | reverse complement strand
CGACGATGATGATTATAATTAATAATAATAATAATAATAATATGATTATTATTATTATTATTATTATGACGATGGCGACGACGAGAATGTAATGAATGGTGAAACGAAGACACTTTGTACAGTATTGAACTGAAAGTAATCAAGTCTAGGAATGACAATTATTATCGAATTCACTTTTGAGTATCAAAAATTTATTTCTTGAAGGTAATCAACAAGGATACAAATTTGGAAAAAATCAAAGCTGTAATCAAAGGAGGAAAAAAACGGCTTATAATCACACATACAAACAGACATACACACAGCGGGACCATAAAGACAAATAAAGCAATTATGAGGACCATTAAAACAAGAATCTTGTCCATCAAACAGAAGACGAAAGGGGATTTTTAAATAAAGACGAGATACAAATACCAGGATGAAGTGTAGTGAGGTACAAATACCAATAGAAAATGATATCAACGCACGAAGACTAACTTCAAAGTGGTAGCGACGTAGAAATACCAATCAAAAGGGGTACTAGCGTGCAAATACCCAAAGAAATAGTATGAGCTCCAAGCAAGCTATATAAGCAACCAAACCACCACGCCTACTCCCGGTGTTACATTAGCACTCGCTGCTGCCCGTGTGTTGTATTAGCCGTTGCCGCTGCAACTTGTGTAACTTGCTATTAGTAATGGCCTAGCGCTGAATCGAGCTAACATCAGGTAGTTAAGCCGTTGTAGTTGTTGTTGTTGCGTAAGAGTGGTGATTACTTGATGGAGGTGTGATGATTGAGTGTTGTTGTGGAGGTGAGTGAAGCTGGAGGTGAATCTTGAATGAACTCTTTCAACCGGTTGAAGGGTAAACTTTGACGTCTGCGGGGGGTTGGAGGCAGTATGAATGACTGAGGTTGGAATGATTTGACAAGTTATTTGAGCTTGAGAGCGAAATGGTTCAAGGTGACACACATGCGTACAGATGTATGCATAGTGAAAAAAAAATGAAAACTAACCTTTGCTGTTGAATACCTCTCTGAAAGCTGTGAAAAAGGTGTGAGGTTGAATTAAAGATTGAGTACTCATAATTAATATTTGCATATCAACCATAAAATATTTATAAAAAATACAATGTGGGCGTCATAAGTGATTGAGCTCCAATGCCAGTGAAGTTTACTGGCAGATTCAAGTATGATGTGTTGAAGAATGTGAAAAAATGATAGAAAGAAGGCAATAAAGACAAAATGATGGTGACGATGTTGATGGAGGAGAATGCATAAAGAAGCAGCAATGAACAATAAGGCACACAGACGCTTCCTAATGCTTCGTTGGCGGTGTTTATTGTGATTTTGAGCACTTCACCTTTCTTGAGCGCCATCCATCAAGCCCTCACAACCAACGTTAGTCAACTTGGCAACACGCCAGGCACAAGTCATTACACACGTCCAACATTTTAGCCTTTAATTGATTTCATCTGGTCTTTTTTTAATTCTAATAAATCTCAGGTAACTCGAAAGCAATGAAGTGTGAGTAGGAATGGTTTTGTTTGGGAACAATGTCTTATTGCGCATACACCATTCGAACATAATTGACTGGTGTCAAAACGATATCGTTACAGGAGGCCGGTTAAAAATGAGAATTATGTATTGTGCATTGAAAGAAGAAGAGTTGATGTATGAAGACATACTTGAATCCAGGTAGAGTTGTGCCTTGGAGAGGTTGAATCGGTTGCTTATGTTGCTCGAAAGTTGAGTTTTCAGCAGATTGGTGGTTGGAGCTTTGGGCGGTGGTGAGGCGATTGGTGAGGATGACGACGACGACGTTGCATTCGAATGATGGCTCGTTCTAGACTTGATATTTTTGTTTTTAGCAGAATTTTCGTGCGTAGAATCATCGGCTTGATTAGTTGGCGCAGTGGAATTTTCGATGTTGTTTTCAAGAGGGGACTTGTCTTTCAGGTCATCTTGCGTCTTACCTTTTGCATCGTTGCTTTTGATATGGTGTCTGGAGGGTGGGTGGGAGTTGAGGTGTGTGTCAAGGGTGCACTCATCGGGTGGAGAGAGGGGTTGTGGCAGTCGGTGGAAGGGGTGCAGAGGTGGGCTTTGGAACATGTGGTTTGAGTAATGGCTGTTGTGGCTGAAGTGGTTGTTTTGAGAGGCGTAATTGGCGTTTTGGAAGTTGGAAAAGTGGTTGGAGTGTGGAGGAGAATTGTATGGGTTGTTGGTGGGACTACTGATCTGGTTGGCATTTGATGGACTGTTGGTGTTGGGAGAGTGGTTTTTAAGGTTGTTGTGGGGAAGGTTATTGGGATTATTGTGGGGGTGGTTATTGGGATTATTGTGGGGGTGGTTGTTGGAGGCATGGTTGTTGGACAGCATCATCATGGGCATACTGAAGGGGAGGTACCACTGGGGGAGGGGATAAAGAGGGGGGTGTTGTGGATAAAAAGGACGTTGTGGTGGGGGGTTGGCTGCGTGGTCGTGGGGTGGGTGTTGCAAGAGTGGCTTGTTGGGAGAAGGACTGCCTTGAGACAGCTCGTGGCTGGCACTTGCGTCAGTTTGCTTGTCCAAGTCATGGTGAGTGCTTGCTGGCTGGGGCTTGGAATCACTACAGACCACTCTCTTGTTAAGGCTGTCGTTAAGTTGAGTTTCGGTGGTGGTAGATGTTAGTGAGGGTGCATGGTTGACCAAGTGAGCAGTGGTGTCTGGAGGGCTTGTATGAGCAATGGAGGGGTGCACAAAGGTGAGAGAGGAAGTTACGTGTTCATCATCTGGTATGACGTTACTTAAACTCCCATCGACGTCATCAACGCCATTTCTTGATGATTGCTTGTTACGGTCGATTGCTCGGTTGGTGGTTTGAGTGGATGGTGGTGTGGCTTGTGCATGGCTTAAATCTCCATCATAACCAAACATGAAATCATTGGTTTTGTCGGATGGCTTGATGAGGTGTTTGGTGTCGAGAAAAAAGCAGTTTTGGTTGGCTGGTTGCTTGTTGGGAGGGTTGTTTTTAGAGGCACCCTGAGGTTCCTTAAACAAATCACTCACCTGCAGGACTTTGGCATTACTTTTGATGGGTTCGCAATTTGTTGTTGTTATGGTAGATTGATTGGTGGATATGTTTTGTGTGGATGTTTTAGTATGCGCCTGACTGTAACAATGGGAAGCAGAAGTTGTGGTGGTGGGTGTTGTGCTGGAGAGTGGGTTGGGAGGGTGCCTGCCTGGATTGTTTGGATGGATGGAAGAGATAGAGTGGAGTTGTGGCGAGGAGATAGGCCTGGTGAAGGAATAAACTTTACTGGAAGGATGACTGGTGGCTTGAGAGGCTTTGACACCCTGGGTCTGTAGAGCCCTGCTTTCGTTGGCACCTGAAGTGAACGAAGCCGCCTTGCTGGTGATTTCAAAAACCTTTGACTTTGAAGGCGTCTTGGCTGAGTTGCTTTCTCTTGAAACCTTGGTCTGCAGAGTATTTTGCTTGCTTCTGTTGTTTGGTAGAGACTTGTCGGTGGAAGATGGGTGACTGGAGTGGGAAGGGAATTTGTTGTTGCTGGCGCACTCTTGGCCTTCACTGCTGTGGTGCTTGGACTTGACCTTCTTGCGCTTGGTCACCACGCAAAATGAACCGGTCTTTGGCATGTCCTCAGTGAAGATCAACTTGCCATCCAGTTCAATATCACAGTCGAAAATAATGGCGTGGGTGGGGGGTGGAGGGGTTTGGGAGTTGTGGATGTCACGGTCGGGTGTGGTGTCCTTGTGGTTGTGGTAAGGAGAAACAACGTCGGTGAACTTGTCAATATGGTCTAGACTGTTGATGGATGACTCGGTTCTTTGCACACAAAGCTCCAATGCTTCCTTCACCTTGTTGTTTGAAGCTACTACACTCTCTTGACACTTTGAGTTTGTCTGTTGTTTCTCTGCCTCAGTTGAAGCATGCCCTTCCCTCACTGGTGCCAATGGTGGTGGTGGTGGTGGTGGTGGTGGTTGATTCTCACTCAAGGTGAAGTCAATCACCACCTCCTCTTCCACCTCTCCATTCATCAATGACTCTTCCAGCACTTTGACATCCAGCTTTGACTTTTCCTCCTTGAGCTTTTCACTAAAGACATTCTTTTCCAAGGACTGATTAGCCTTGAGCGGCTCCTTGCTCAGAGACACAACCTTCTTCTTTGACTTCTTGGGGTTCTTCTCAAAGGTGCTGACAGGCTTGTTCTCATTGGAGCAGATGAAGTCAATGATCTCCTCCAGGGGCTTGGTGCCCACATAGTCTGGCAACTTGTCTGAGGTGGTGGTGTGCCCCTTCCTGTTTTTGAGCCTCCTCCGCTGAGCAATCTCCTGGTACTTGGCTGACTTGCTGCTGACGTCTTTTCCGATATCCAGGGTGGCAGAGTGGGTGATGATGGGTGAGAAGATGCCTGAAGTGGCTGGCTTGACTGAACTGCTGTTGCTGTTGCAGCAAGATAGCTCTTTGAGGGTGAGTGATGATGACGATGATGGCGCATCTTTGTTATCCCCATTATTGTCGTTGTTGTTGTTGTTGCTGATGTTATCCTTGTTGTTGTAGACGTTGTATGCACTGGATGGCGAAGTGAATGTTTCAAGCTCTATTTCTTCTGGAATCACTTGACCTGTGTGTTATAGGCACCACAATTATTATTAGCCATTACACAAACCATTTGAATTTGGTGTATTTAAAAGTGAACCAGGTATTAATTATTCACCTGTTACTTGAATCTCATTTGAAGGCATATCAGTTATACAAAGAGGATTTTGTAGTAAATTTAATAAAAATTCCTCATTATATTACAACCCACTCCAGAGTGGATAATTTATGTGAGCTAAGAAAACTAATTAACGAATACCGCAAATGCTGGTGATGGTAGATGAGTGAATACACAAATACACAAATACACACACACACCCACACCCACACACACACGCATACAAAAATTTTCATTTAAGTAGAGAAATGCCTATGAACGCAAAAAAAATAAGTAGTCGACAAAAAGTGGCAACAGTCATTGAAATGATAAACTCAGCAAGTGTGGAAGCAAACGTCTCATATTTCAGCGAAAATTGAATGTTTCAGAAGGGGAGTGGGCAGGTTGAGGTGTGAGAGGGGGGAGATGGCTGACCCTTACAAGAGGCCATCTGTTATGTGCTTGTTGACCAATACATCTTGCCACTCTTCCCAACTCCACCATTTTTGTTGGCAATGAAGGATCATTTTCAAATGATGGAATATTATCAACAGAAAAAGCAAAAAATATGAGTGGATGAAGAATATAAGGTAAGATAAACAGCATTTTAAAAACATTGGTGAGGGAAAGCTACACATGAACGCACAGACATGGCCTATAAATGGAACATCTGCATTGAAGGCCTCAAGAACACAAAGTGCGTGCTTTTGAAACAAGCATTGCCTTATCATCAGGCCCCCTGATGGAGGCTGTCTGGAGAGCTGTATCCTCTCTAGCCTCCCTCATGATGCGCATTATTTATTGTATTATTATTTATTATTATTATTATTATTATTGTTGTTGTTGTTAATACTTATGAGAAATATCCATCATTTGAGTTTCAGATGAAATCCAGCGGAACATTATCACGAGTGCATTTTTCTAGAAACTGTAATGAGTGATAATAAGAGAGGCGTTGTGTTGGGTGTGAGTGATTGTGTTGGTTAATGAGTGATTGTGTTGAATGTGAGTGAGGAAGGGAGGCTTAGGTGCAAATACAGACCCATCAACCTCTTGAGTGATAAAACATCGGGTGCCAAGCGGATGCCAAAAAGATATTTTGAAAATTTATAAGACTAAAAAAATAAACGAACAATGAATGAAAAAAATTCGTAAAAATAAAAAGGAATTTTGACAGAGTATGGCTTATTAGCAAAACTTGTTGATATGTGGGCTTGTGAAATAGTTCCTGAAATCATAAACTTGTTTTGAGCTCTGTCTTGTGCATAGGAAATATGAAAAATATTTTGGAAGCGAAAGCTGCAATCACTAGTCTCCTCCTCCTCCTCCTCCTCCTCCTCCTCCTCTTCATCCTTTCTTTGACGAGGCAATTAACAAGGCATTGAGTGGATAACCTTAATCAATAACAAATATAACACAGAACAGCACAGCCACCCCCACAATCAAAAGTGAAAGAGAAAGAACATGGAATAAGCAGAAATAAGGTAATGAAATGATCCCAAGGGGAATATCACCATGGCATTAAGGCTGTTATGGAGTTACAAGGCCACAACAAAGTACCTTCAGTGCTGTGAATGGAAAAACAGCTGCGTGGAAAGTGGTTGGAGGAGGAGGAGGAGGTGATAGTTGAAGAGGATGAGATGAGTGAAGAGGAATCATGAGAGGGAGAAGTGGGTAAGGGGACTTGTCGGGTGGTGTAGTTGGGATCGAGAGACAAAAATTCATCCTTGTAGCTCTGCACCTGAAATGAATGAGACACAAGAGGGTACAGACCATCTTCAATTTTGCAGTGGATTAATTGATAATGATGGAAAAATGAGGCAAACCTTGAAGGGATTATTGCTAGGGGAGTTGAAGAGGGAAGATGAAGAGACGGAGTTGTAAGTGCACGAAATGAGCTCAGTGCTGGAATGTGACAGAGAGGTTTTGATGCTTGAAAGGGGCTTGAAGAAGGTTGTTGAGGCTTTGTTGGAAGCACTCAAAGTAGAGTTGTGAGTTTTTGTGGAAGAATTGGTGGTAGTTGTCGTCGTTGTGAAGTCGTCAACAGTGTCATTGGAGGTGTGAGAAGTGAGAAAAGTCTTGCTGAAACTGCTGCTGATATAGTCATCTTTAGACGATAAGGGTTCATAAAATGATGATGTTAGTGAACAGATTGGATCACTTCTCAAAGACTTTGATATCATGTCTTCTGACTGTGATTTGCTCATGTACGAGGTTTTGTAGATAGATTCTTTGGAAAGCAGGTGATAGTTTTCGAGGGATGTGCTACAACTGGTATCCGTGTCAGTTTTTGTGTTTTTAGTGGTTTGATTACTCGATCTTAAAAGTTTCAAACTATTGTTGCCACTGTTGTTGAATATATCAGGCTCGTCAATGAAACAAATGTCTTTTTTTTGTTCTTCCAAAAGTTCTGTAGAAGGATTTTTGGTGAGTTGTTTGATAGGTGATGGCTTCATTATCTTCTTTTTGAGCACCTCCCACTCCTTTTCAATATAGTTATTGTTACTCTTCACTATAGGGCGGTGGATAGAATTGATGTGAATGAATGAAGTGCCTGTACGTGAATTGAAGTAGCTGTGAGAAAGCTTGGTTTTGTCTGATGATACACTAGCCTGAAACAGACTGTCTTGCGAAGATGCAACCCCTGAGTCGCACTCGGAGATTTCAGAGTTTTTGCTACTACTAATGTCAGAACGTTGATCACTTGCAACACTGTTAAGAAGACATTCGCTATTATCATCTTTAGTTTGATCATCACAATCTCCTTCCTTCAATTCTTGGCTATTCATATTACCGACATAATAACCGTCATCCTCCTTCATTTCTTTTTTCGACCATAACTACGTATATTTCTAGTTCATGAATTTACGTAGAAAATTGAAAATATTTTTATTAAGAGTACGTTGGAACACAATTTTTAATAGTAAGAAAACAAAAAAAGATTATTTTAAGTCACTTTAAATTATTCTTGAAATTATATAAAATCCACTACAACTATTAAATAAAATACAATTGACGAGAATTAATAGTATAAAATCGAAAGGAAGTCGCCAAATGCGGTAAAACTAAAAGCCCAGCTATTGCATTCACGTAAGTTGTTAAATAAAATTGACTCACTCGAAATGGTAAACAAAAAAGAGCTATACTATCAATTTAAATAATTCCTCCTTTTGTGATGAAAAGAAATGGCTAGTACAAACAAGTTTTGATAATTACTGGTTTTTCAAGATTCAAACCAATTGATCTGAAAAACTTTTAAAAATTCAATGTTTTATTGAAAACAACCAAAAAACTAGCAAACTTGTTGTTTTGCATGCTTTCGCACAAAAAGTTAATGATTTGTTTTCAAGATCTCAAAAAATCTCAATTTTTCAAAACAAGACTTTTTCTAATGTTATAAATTTTCATAAAGTTTAATGACAAAATAATCGAAGCATGGAGTGAAAACACAGTCAAAAGTGCTTTTAGTGCTGTTTTTAATGCTTCATTGAATACGCTAAGGAGATTGCTTATTCATTAATTATTAAACTGGTAAATTCGTTACATAAAACTCAAAAACAGACCAAAAATTTAAGCTTAACTTTTGTTAAAGATTTTTTTGAAATAATATCGTCAAACTTATCAGAATGAAGATTTTGCTTGAAATAAATTCAATCAAGAGTCGGTACAGATTTTGTAATTTTGTGTATACATTCATTGAGAGTTCGAACACGAGTAGATTTTCTGGCGTCCGAGTTAGGTTTGATATTCAGTAAGCTTCGTAACTCATTACAACTTTTGATTTGAACTTTTTTTCCACTTCCGCACATTAGCAACACTCGTTCCATTCCAGGCGTGAGGTGCACAAGGTTGGTGGAGGTTTTTTTCAATAGTCTTCATAATATCAAATGCAGACACACGCTGGAAATGGTACAAATTTAATCTGATTTAATCTAATCTAATCTAATCAAGACATTTGTAATGCGCCCTTTAGCACTATGTTCATAGCGAACAATGGGGAAAAGAAAAAAAATGAAATTAACAATAACTGTCCGTTTGTTACAAGAACTCGTCATGGAAAGTTTTGAGACTTACGAAATTCAAGGTCCGCCAACTCATCACTATTCAGCCATTTGTTGCTTTTCCATGGAAACCAGTCCTCACATAGTTGCAACTTTTGCATAAACTTACAACAGTTTCCTTGGCATTCTAATAATAGCTATAAAAAATAATTGAAAAAACTCTCACTTTTAGCGCATTTGAAAAGCGTTTCCCTAGTGAGGTAAGACTCCTCACAACCTTCGTTTCAAACTCACATAACAAATATTGAAGAGTAACGCGTGTGGAGTTATGTATTGTGTGTGTTTATTGAGACTGAAAAAATATTTGACAATTTGATACTAATAATAGATCATGAAGAAATAAAAGATAATAAGACATAGAATAAAAATTAAATTTTTTTTTTATAGTCTTTATTAGATCAAGTCCAGACATGCGCTGGAAATGTTACAAAATAATAATGAAAAAGCATGAAAAAGTGACAAAAACAGAAAAAATAAATGAAACAAAAGGCTATAATGAATCAGGATAAGTTTTTAGATGGATTTTGGGGGCCTAGTAGGCGTGGTTTTGCACGAAGAGGGACTGGCCAGCAGACGCCCCTGTGTCTGCCGCCCCCTGGTACGTTCCCAGGGAGGCCTCGCTGTTTGCCTGGGAGGTGGTGGAATACTTTGGTGGTGCGTGCATGCGGCAAGAAAGGTATTTTGGTGGTCAAAGTGGAGAATGACAACTTCGTTGTGAGTGAGTGGAAGATGAGATGGTTTATTTGATGGATGAATAAAGCAAAAGTGTCTTCAAGCCGTGGCTGGAACTATGTTCCGCAAATTATTCACTAGGCTAGAGTAGCTTAAACAACCAGCAAGTTTACTTATGAGTGAGTTGGAAATGGAAACACAACTTGGCTACCTTGGCTCTCCTGACCAGTTCCTGTTGGGCCTTCACCACGTTTGCATCCTGTCCTTTCCACGCCTGAATCACCGACGCCTGCAGGGCTCTGCCGTAGCTGAAAGTCAGTGCCCATGGCTTATGCAAGCTCGACTGTGGATGTGTGTAGAGAGGGGGGGGGGGGTAGAGGTGCGGACGTGGAAGTGTGGGTGTGGAAAAGTTGGTGTTGTTGAGAAATTAATACTGTGGGTGAGAAGGCTGAAAGTCAACGCGATAACGGCGAAAGAAGATATTCAATTGAAATATGAAAAAAACAAAAAGACAACGGTCAACCAACAACCACAACAACACACCATGACAACAAGGCCAACAACACACGACGACAACAACACCAACAACTACATATCACGACAACAACACCAACAACTACATATCACGACAACAACACCAACAACTACATATCACGACAACAACACATCACGACAACAACACATTACGACAACACATCACAACAACACACCGCGACAACAACACATCACGACAACAACACACCATGACAACAACACACCACGACAACAACGCACCACGACAACAACACACCACGACAACAACACACCACGACAACAAGACCACCTTGTTGATGGCGTTGAGGTTGACAGTGGCATCCTCTTCTGACTGCCCCCCTGACAAGAAGGTCACTCCTGCATGGGAGGGAGTCCATGAACTACAACCTTTCCAGTCCATCCTTCAGTCATAATACCTTCCATTCATTCTTCTTTCATTCAGTCATAATTCACCCAATTTTCACTCAGTTTTGACCGCCCATTCAACCACTCGAACACAACTCTCCCGCATCCAGCCACCAACCAACTCAACCATCACACCAACACCCAACCAACAGCTCACCAGGAACAGCAGCGGGAACAGTTCTTCTGAGGGCCTCGACAGTGGCTGAAGCGATGTCTGCAGCAGAGGCCTTGGTGCCACAAGACTGACCCTGGGTCACCATGTTGGGCTTCAGCAGAGTGCCTTCAAGGTAGACGTGGTGGTCTGATAGGGCCTTGTATACGAAGGAAAGCACCTGGTTGTGTGTGTGTGTGTGTGTGTGTGTGTGTGTGTGTGTGTGTGTGTGTGTGTGTGTGTGTGTGTGTGTGTGTGTGTGTGTGTGTGTGTGTGTGTGTGTGTGTGTGTGTGTAGGGGGGTGGAAGGAGAGGGCATTGTTTGGGAAGGGATACGTGGTGTAATGGTGGTGCGAATGTCCCGTTTCAATGTGAAGCCACTGCATACAAAACAAATGTTTGAAGCTGTAATGTATGCAAAGGATCGCAAGGAGGAGTGAGGCATGGGAAAGCAGTAGAACTCTCACTTCTTGAGTCACTCTCTTGGCCGTCTGCAGGTCGTGCTCTCCATCTGGTAGAACCTCAGGCTCAACTATGGGCACTATGCCCGCCTGTGAAAAAGAGGAAAAGAGGAGGAGGAGGAAGAGGAGGAGGAGGAAGAAAAGAAAGCGGAAAAGGAGGAGAAAGATGATGAGAAGGAGGAGAAAAAAAAGAAGAGGGAGGAAGGAAATGACGAAAAAGAGAAGGAAGGAAAGAAAAAAACGCGAGGTTTGGAAGGAGTGAGAAGGCTCTCGAAAGGACACACCCACCTGTTGGCAGATGGAGGCGTACCTAGCGAGCACGTTGGCGTTTTCGAGCATGGCCTGGTACGAAGGGGTGTGAGCCGAGATCTTCAAGACACACCTGCCGCAACATTGCTGTTGAGTTCATAGTCCTTCTCCTCATACATCCTTCCTCTTGCTCCCTCAGCCTTTCTCTCATTCACTCTCTTTCAATCCATTCAGTTCAAGTTCAACTTTTTTATTTATTTTTTCCATTCATTCTTTCATTCATTCTACCCCCACCACCTCCACTTGGCGAAGTCTGCACCACCCGCTTTGTAGGCTTGGCATCTCTCAGCCAGCTTGTCCAGGCCTGGGTGCATTGTGGAAAAGGTGAATGGGTGGATAAGTGAATGGATGAAACACTGGATAGATGAATGGATTCATCCAAGGGATGAATGAGTAAATGGGCGAAGAGCTGATGCAATGAATTGTCGAGTGGATGAATTGATTAATATTGAAATTCAAAACTTCTTCAGTTTGTGTTTCCATATTTCCATGAAATGAGAATTTAATAATCAAGAGCATCAGTCATCTGATCAGACACTGGAGTAAGAGCGCCCGAAGGATGAATGTGAGCTTGCTGGTCGTATGATGCATCACATGAACATCACAACCCCGTCTAATTCTCATCACCGCAGTCCTAATCCTTGTTAGCACTCAATCATCACCATGCTTGTCCGCATAGCTCTCTTGGATCTCGCTAATTAAATTTTTTTAGAGTGAATAGCCTCCAAAATGGATTTTCAATGTGTGGTTATTTGTAAGTCAGCTATCAGAGTGCACAAACACACACACATTTGACTGAAAAATTCGTATTGACCAAAAGATAAAATCAAAACCACTGCAAGCATAGTGAAATATGAATTTAAAAAAGAAAAATGATTCATTCACAGATTAAGGAAGAATTAAACATGATGCGAACATCATTGAATGAGATGAGATTAGATAGGATTAGGTTACATTGGATTACTTCAGATTAGATTAGATTAAGCTATTTCAACCTTGAGTGGTGACCTCGTCAAGACTTCCTGCCAGGTTCACCACTCCCATGTCCACCTTGGGTGGGCAAAGACAATAGGGCAAAATGGAGCAACAAAAAAACAAGCTGTCAATCAAAAAGTCAACCAGCCAATCAAAAACCAGCCTATTTGAAAATAAACCAGCCAATATAACAGTCACTGGTTGAATGAACAAGAGCCAACAGAGTGACCACTCCACACCACCCACCTTGATTCCAGGGATGATGCCCTGTTCCTTGAGCAGTTGTGGAAAGGTCATCCCAGAGTGGTCCTTCTGGTGGAAGGTCTCGTCGAAGAGGATCACTCCACTCACGTACCTGCACAGCTCACTGCCGCATGTGAAGAGCAGCTGTCGGTACTTGCGTCTGTTCTCTTCGCTGTTCTCCAACTGGATCGTACTGAAGCGCTTGCCGATGGTTGCTGTCGTTGTTGTTGACATTATGTTATTGTTGTTGTTGACATTACGTTATAGGTGTTGTTGTTGTTGTTGACATTATGTTATTTTTGTTGTTGTTGTTGTTGTTGTTGACATTATGTTCTTTTTGTTGTTGTTGTTGTTGTTGACATTATGTTATTTTTGTTGTTGTTGTTGTTGGCATTATGTTATTGCTGTTGTTGTTGTTGACATTATGTTATTGCTGTTGTTGTTGTTGATGTTGACATTATTTTATTGTTGTTGTTGTTGACATTATGCTATTGGCATTGTTGTGGCAGTGGTTATTTTACTGTTGTTGGTGGTGTTGCTGTTGTTGGTGGTGTTGCTGTTGTTGGTGGTGTTGCTGTTGTTGGTGGTGTTGCTGTTGTTGGTGGTGTTGCTGTTGTTGGTGGTGTTGCTGTTGTTGGTGGTGTTGCTGTTGTTGGTGGTGTTGCTGTTGTTGGTGGTGTTGCTGTTGTTGGTGGTGTTGCTGTTGTTGGTGGTGTTGCTGTTGTTGGTGGTGTTGCTGTTGTTGTAGCCCAAATCATTTTACATTTGTACAGCGTAATACACAATATATTATGCAAGTATTATATATTTGTATAGCGCAATATTTTTGAAGTGTTTAACCGACCTGTGCTCTCGTCGGCTGCGAGGATTCCCTTCCCTGGAGCCACAATGGAGTTGGCGATGCTGGCCAACTCCTCCTCCTGCTCCTTGCTCAGGTACCTTGTGAAACGACTCATTTTGTGGGAGCTGCTGGGAGGAAGAGGATGAAGGAGTGGTTGATTGGTTGATTAGAAAAAGCTGAATGAGTGAAAAGGTGGATGGGTAGAAGCTTGAGTGGAAATAAATTAATGAGTGGATGGAATGGATGAACGAATGGAAAGGAAATGATCGAGAGAATGAAAGAAGGAAGGAAGGATGAAGAGAAAAACGAATGAACGATTATTTTTAGACCAAGCGTGTGACTGATGAACAGTTTGACTAATTGAACTTTTTTTTCTCTGCAGCTAATCCGATCAACTCACAGCCAGACAGGTGCATAGCACTGAGTACGAACTGACGAGGCTTTTGGGTCTTCAGTAACACAAATTCAATCTAATCTAATCAATCATTCATATAGCGCTGATTCCACACTGTTCAAAAGCGTTGAAGCTTATGAATTTCAAGTTTTCTCGAAAAGACAGCCGAATCCTTGATAGGGTTGAACGTTTGAATGTGCCAAACAAGCATTTGTAATTGACTCTTTGAATCCTCAACTGTCGTAAAAGACCTTGACAGTTCAAGTGAGGTCAAATGAGGTAAAATGAGGTCAAATGAGTCAAATGAGTCAAATGAGGTCAAATGAGTCAAATGAGTCAAATGAGGTCAAATGAGGTCAAATGAGGTCAAATGAGTCAAATGAGGTCAAATGAGGTCAAATGAGTCAAATGAGTCAAATGAGGTCAAATGAGTCAAATGAGTCAAATGAGGTCAAATGAAGTCAAATGAGTCAAATGAGGTCAAATGAGGTCAAATTACTCAAATGAGGTCAAAAAATGTTACAATGATATTCCAGTTAATTCGGAGCTGGTTGAGAGGCAGTGTCAGCAAAGGCTCCCCCATAATCACTATTCCATAGTCCATCTTCAGCATTCCGAATGAAATGTTACTTTGCAAAGATAACTTTTCTTGGTGCAACTAAACCCACCACAAAAGCCCTCAAAACCTCCCGAGCGGAACATCCACTCAACCAAAGCGACCAATGTTTGAAATGTGCTTGGACTCACCTTGGGCGAGAAATAGACGGGAAACAGGATCTGCGTGAGGCGAAGATACGCCTGAGGTATTTATACAGAAGGCATGTATAGCGTGTGTGTGTGTGGCTGTATGGTGTGCAATAGATGTTTTCAAACATTCTCGAGGCCTTAAAGGGTCTTTCGGAGCATAAGAAGCGAGCAACAATAACAACAACAATAACAACAACGATAACAACAACAACAACGACAAAAGTGACAAGTGTTAACTTTATAGACGTAATTATTAACCTTGAAGCTTCAGCTTCGATAATAATGGATGAACGAATAACTACAGGTAACGGATAACATGAGTCAGCAGGATGCATATATGTGGTGTACTTGGTTGTAAGTATCACAAAATAATGACTTCATTACTGCGTGTTTACTGCTGTTCCAATGAGCAACCACCGCATCAAATGATCATTTGATGTTTTATTCGCCTTCTTCTTTCATTCTCCATCATATAAATCCTATTATGCATGGTGCCTTGGTCCCTAGAGCTTCAAGGCTCTTCTTACCGTTGTAATG
>OX387248.1:13108175-13120675 GCA_947562095.1 Branchellion lobata | reverse complement strand
GATAATTACACTCGTCTGCAGACGTTTGATGGTCCCGCTTCAAACGGAGGTCATGGAAGAAAAGCAAGAGGTAGCAGTGATGGATTTATTACGCAGTTGTCTGCCTTGCAAGAACAAACTTCAAGGGAGACTCCAATGCAACAAGGTGCCACAGAAGGAACGCATAATAGGAAACAGTGTGGAGAACAATGACTCAATCATGATACGCAATTGACATTCTCAGTTCCATGTATTAATCACCCACACACTTGCCTCGAACACCCAAGAGGTCACATGACCTCAGCCACTACAAAGACAATGTCTTTGCAACATTGGAGCACCATCACTCAACGCAGGCGTCCCTGTTGGCTTCAATGCCTTTTGTCTTGCGCTCGGAGGGGAATCTTTGGACTCCTATGGAATCTTGGACGAAAATTTTATTTTTAGTTTTTTGAAGTGGTTCTATGTTGGGTTAGTTTTATTGGTTACGGAACCATTGCTATGGAGGTTGTTTGGAAGAAGCTGCCACGAAATCGTATTGACATTCGAAACCTCACAATGACCTTCAAAACCTCACAATGACCTTCAAAACCTCACAATGACCTTCAAAAACAAAAGTTGTGAAGTTTGAAGACTGAAGCTTGGGAATGTTGGGAAGCCAATGCCACGCAAGCGAGGTGTGTGTGAAGCACGCTGAACCAAGCAAACTTCCCTTACGTTCTTGTAACTATTCAACTCTTACAACCTACGAATTACTCGTTACCAGTTACCAGTTACCAGCCACCAGTTACCAGCCACCAGTTACCAGTTACCAGCCACCAGTTACCAGTTACCAGCCACCAGTTACCAGTTACCAGTTACCAGCCACCAGTTACCAGTTACCAGCCACCAGTTACCAGTTACCAGTTACCAGTTACCAGCCACCAGTTACCAGTTACCAGTTACCAGTTACCAGTTACCAGTTACCAGTTACCAGTTACCAGTTACCAGTTACCAGTTACCAGTTACCAGTTACCAGTTACCAGTTACCAGCCACCAGTTACCAGTTACCAGCCACCAGTTACCAGTTACCAGTTACCAGTTACCAGTTACCAGCCACCAGTTACCAGTTACCAGTTACCAGTTACCAGCCACCAGTTACCAGTTACCAGTTACCAGTTACCAGTTACCAGTTACCAGCCACCAGTTACCAGCCACCAGTTACCAGTTACCAGTTACCAGTTACCAGTTACCAGCCACCAGTTACCAGCCACCAGTTACCAGTTACCAGTTACCAGTTACCAGTTACCAGTTACCAGTTACCAGTTACCAGTTACCAGCCACCAGTTACCAGTTACCAGCCACCAGTTACCAGTTACCAGCCACCAGTTACCAGTTACCAGTTACCAGTTACCAGTTACCAGTTACCAGTTACCAGTTACCAGTTACCAGCCACCAGTTACCAGTTACCAGTTACCAGTTACGTAGTAAATTAAGTGTTTAGTTACGCAGCGTGAGTTACGGCGGGAGACGAACGCCTCCAAGCTGCAATTAACAGCGAATTCTTTAAAGACTGCACGTGGAACGCTTACATGGCTCAATGCTGCGTTAATACCCGTGTTAACGTACGCTTCATTCCCGCCGTTAACTCTTTCGTCTCTTCCTACGATCTTGCTGCCTATAACGACGCCTCGAAAACACGCTATGTTTTCAATTATGATAATTCCAAGACTACTACTAAGAAAGAGGAAGGTAATGAGAATTGAATCTTTGGCGGATGGGAAAAAAGTGTGGAGTAATATTAGAGGTTGCAAAAAAAAGAAACATATGATGAACAGCGGTCTTGAGGGCTATGTGGCTAACGGTACTTGAATCACTCTAGTCGTTGTTGGTGTTGTGTGAAAAATACAGGGAGTGGTCTTTAAAGAAAATGAATAAAGAAGAAGAAGAAGAAGAAGAAGAAGAAGAAGAAGAAGAAGAAGAAGAAGAAGAAGAAGAAGAAGAAGAAGAAGAAAAAAAAAGAAAAAGAAAAAGAAGAAGGAGAGAAGAAGGAGAGAAGAAGGAGAGTTGAGAAGAGGAGTGTGGGGAGGGAGAGTTGAGAGCAGGAGTGTGGGGAGGGAGAGTTGAGAGCAGGAGTGTGGAGAAGGAGAGTTGAGAGCAGGAGTGTGGGGAAGGAGAGTTGAGAGCAGGAGTGTGGGGAGGGAGAGTTGAGAGCAGGAGTGTGGGGGAGGAGAGTTGAGAGCAGGAGTGTGGGGAGGGAGAGTTGAGAGCAGGAGTGTGGGGAGGGAGAGTTGAGAGCAGGAGTGTGGGGAGGGAGAGTTGAGAGCAGGAGTGTGGGGAAGGAGAGTTGAGAGCAGGAGTGTGGGGAGGGAGAGTTGAGAGCAGGAGTGTGGGGAGGGAGAGTTGAGAGCAGGAGTGTGGGGAGGGAGAGTTGAGAGCAGGAGTGTGGGGAGGGAGAGTTGAGAGCAGGAGTGTGGGGAGGGAGAGTTGAGAGCAGGAGTGTGGGGAGGGAGAGTTGAGAGCAGGAGTGTGGAGAAGGAGAGTTGAGAGCAGGAGTGTGGGGGAGGAGAGTTGAGAGCAGGAGTGTGGGGAGGGAGAGTTGAGAGCAGGAGTGTGGGGAAGGAGAGTTGAGAGCAGGAGTGTGGGGGAGGAGAGTTGAGAGCAGGAGTGTGGAGAAGGAGAGTTGAGAGCAGGAGTGTGGGGAAGGAGAGTTGAGAGCAGGAGTGTGGGGAGAGAGAGTTGAGAGCAGGAGTGTGGAGAAGGAGAGTTGAGAGCAGGAGTGTGGGGAGGGAGAGTTGAGAGCAGGAGTGTGGGGAAGGAGGGTTGAGAGCAGGAGTGTGGGGAAGGAGGGTTGAGAGCAAGAGTGTGGAGAAGGAGAGTTGAGAGCAGGAGTGTGGGGAGGGAGAGTTGAGAGCAGGAGTGTGGGGAGGGAGAGTTGAGAGCAGGAGTGTGGGGAGGGAGAGTTGAGAGCAGGAGTGTGGGGAGGAAGAGTTGAGAGCAGGAGTGTGGGGAGGGAGAGTTGAGAGCAGGAGTGTGGAGAAGGAGAGTTGAGAGCAGGAGTGTGGGGAGGGAAAGGGAAAGGCTTGCAAAATGAGCACATAATCGAACAAAGACTGCGAGCTTCTACGGGCCACGTCGTCACTAACTTCCACAATTACCTATGGGCGCCTTGTTAATTTGTTGTTTATGTGTTGCTTATGTTGTGTATGTGTTGCTTATGTTGTGTATGTGTTGCTTCTGTTGTGTATGTGTGGGTATGTGTTTGTAGTGTTGACGGGTGCTTTTAGTTTTTAGGTGTGTTTGTAGTTTTCATGGGTTGTGGGGTTGTGAAGGTGTGTTGATGTTGTTGAAGTGTAGTGGTGTTTTGGAGTTGTTGGTTATGCTGGTATGTGTAAGTGGTGCCTTCTTTATGCATTGGTGTTGTTGTTGTATTGAGGTTGTTGTTGGGTTGAGGTTGTTGTTGTTGTGTTGAGGTTGTTGTTGTTCACTCATTGGTGAAGTTGTTCATGCGTTGGTGAAGTTGTTCATGTGTGGTATGGTTTTATGGATGTTCTCATACAGAACGTTAAGTGTTTGTTTGAGGCTCTGGGTGATGATGAATGCTCCTCTTTACTTTTCCATTTGTAACAATCTGCGGGCGTTTGTTTGCTGGCCTGCAAAGTGGCTTTGAATTCTCATCCACCTCTCAGAGCTTCCAGGCGTCTCAGTGGCTGCCGCGAAGCTTTGAAATCTTTTTTAATTTTCATTTTTGAATGGTTTTATTGAAGTTTTCAATCTTTTCAATTGTTTAAACCACTCTCATAAACATGAAGTGTTCGATGGGCTTCGAACTCAATATTCGTGTGTTCAAGCTGGTTGTTCGAGCATGGAGTGGGATCAGTGGGTGGTAATCAAAGTGGTGTCTGGAGGAGTGAGCGCTCCAAAGTTACTGTTAGTTTGCATTATCTCAACTGCCTTCTTTGAAGTTTCAACATCCTTTCGTGGATGCTTCCAAATGCAGCCATTCATAAACAATAATTGAAACCCACGTGTAGCATTCCACCAGAAAGATCAAAGGAAATTAGCAGACAAACTTATCTTAAAAATGCTGAAGCGATTGGAGCTTAAGAGGCATGCGTGCAAGACCATTCACCTTCGAGGCATGCTGAACCTCTCAGCCGCCCTATCATCCACTAATGACACCTTTCGTTGGAGTGAAAGGCGCCGAAAGGTGCATGTATTGAGTAGAAAAGCTATTTTTGAAGTGCTAGAGACGTGGAGACGTACACTATGAAGAAACAACAGAGAAATTGGAAGAGGTGAAAATATTTTTGAATGTATTTAAATTTTGTTGAAGCACCTCGGAAGCTGGATGCATGATGTGAGAGCATGGAGGAGAGTGGTTGGCTGATGGAGTGAAATGGAAATGAATGAAGGCATGATTTGGTGGATGGATGGAAGAATTTGGAAGAATGAGAAGCTGTATGAATTGAGAAGTAAAAATGAAAGTTGAAAGGATGGACCTATGAAAGAATGAAAAGTGAAATGATTGGAAGATGATGAATAAAAGATCGAAAAATTGTAGAAAGAATTAAAGAAGATGAGATGTGAAAATGGAAGAAAAAAAAGAAGACTAAGATGAAGAATAATAAGAAAGAAAAAAAAGAAAAAAAAAGAGGAAGATGAAGAAAGTAAAAATGAGAAGAAAAAATAAAAAGAATAAAGAAGAAAAAAAATTAAATAAGATGAAAAATGAAGAAAGGAAGAGAAAAAGAAAAAAAATGAAGAGAGGATGAAGAAAAAAGAGAAGAAAAAAAGTAATAAAAAAGAAAGGAAGAAGAAAAGAAGAAGAAGAAAGGAAAGGAAGAGGAGAAAAGAAGAAGATGAAGAAGAAGAAGAAGAAGAAGAAGAAGAAGAAGAAGAAGAAGAAGAAGAAGAAGAAGAAGAAGAAGAAGAAGAAGAAGAAGAAGAAGAAAAAGAAGAAGAAGAAGAAGAAGAAGAAGAAGAAGAAGAAGAAGAAGAAGAAGAAGAAGAAGAAGAAGAAGAAGAAGAAGAAGAAGAAGAAGAAGAAGAAGAAGAAGAAGAAGAAGAAGAAGAAGAAGAAGAAGAAGAAGAAGAAGAAGAAGAAGAAGAAGAAGAAGAAGAAGAAGAAGAAGAAGAAGAAGAAGAAGAAGAAGAAGAAGAAGAAGAAGAAGAAGAAGAAGAAGAAGAAGAAGAAGAAGAAAAAGAAGAAGAAGAAGAAGAAGAAGAAGAAGAAAGGAAGAAGGAGAAGAAGATGAAAGGAGGGCAGGACACAAGAGGAGCACCAGAACTTCGAGGTGCTAATGAACAACAGTACACCCTGCATCAATTGACTCTTCTCCATAACAACCACAACAACAACAACAACAACAAAAACAACAACAACAACAACAAAAACAACAACAACAACATCATCAACAACAACAACAACAACAACAACAACAACAACATCATCAACAACAACAACAACAACAACTACAACAACAACATAAACCTAAACAACAACAACAACAACTGCAACAACAATGTTTTAAATATTTCCGCTATTTCCGCTAAAAATTATTTTTTTCCAAAAAGGTTGTTTTTCTGATACTTCTTCATTACTCCCTCATCAGTATAAATTGTTTGATAATTCATTCAAAAACTTCGAGTTAAGAGGGAATCTTTCAGAATGCAGGAAGAAATTTCACGGAAATGTGAGTTTAATTCTGAAAAAAATGTAACGCTTCTCAACAACGGAGGAAATGGAGTATGGAGAGATACAACAGAGGCAGCGAGAAGTTTAAACGGTGGAGAAAGAAGGGTAGGATGGCAATTAGAGGTATCAAATCAACAATAATTAGTTGATTCGAACGAGAGGAAATCTTTCCTTTGATGTTCCAGGAGAAGCTGTTGTGATACGAATAGTGGAATGGCTCTGTTTGGAAGACAAAGAAAGAAAGAAGAAATTAATGGTTAAAATACCTTACAATTTGTATGCGATGAAGTGGCGTTAGTTGCTGGAGGCTTCAAGGCTTCGAAATGTGGGGGGGGGGGGTTGTTTCGATGAGGAAAAAGAGTGGAAAAAAGAGAGAAAAGACGGAAACGGAACAGGAGTTGTGGTTGTGGAAGAAACGGAAGTTTTGGATTAGTTTCAGTGAGAAATGAACGAAAAAAAAATTTAAAATTAGGTGTGGAAACATTTTTGACTTCCAGGTGCGCAAAACGCCTTGGAAGTTGGGCGAGAAAGAAAGAGAAACCCGCTGGAGGTTGTGTATAAAATCATATGAATATCCTGTTGATGTTTCTTAAGTGGTTTGTTGTTTTGTGCTTTGATTTAATGAGGCCCCCTAGCGGCATTCTCATCAGTGGTTGATTTTGGGGGCTCCCAGGCCGAGATGGCAATGCTTCAAATTGCCACAACCATCCCCATTTAGTTCGCCCAATCAGAAGTCCATGAATCCTTTCGTAAGAACTTTTCCTTCTTACTACCACCCCATCACTGCATCTCCCAACAATTACCTGGCGCAGTATTTCTTGCTGGAGCTGCAAATAGGCAACACGTGGTCTCACTTACACCGCCACTCGGCATCGTCATTGTTAATTGAGATGCGCGCATGTGCTCCTCTTTAATCACTTACAACACCGCATTCCTGCCCTTCTTCTATGCACTCTTCTGCCTCTTAACCCCCCCTCTTCTGCCTCTTAACCCCCCCTCTTCTGCCTCTTAACCCCCCCTCTTCTGCCTCTTAACCCCCCCTCTTCTGCCTCTTAACCCCCCCTCTTCTGCCTCTTAGCTTCGCTTTTTAGCTTCGCCTCTTAACGTTTCCACTCAGTACTGACCTAGAGTTAAACCATTTTTTGTAGTAATCTTTGTACTGTTCTGTGTAGTAATTTTTTTACTGTTATGTGTAGTAAGCTCTGTACTGTTTTGTGTAGTAGCCTCTGTACTGTTTTGTGTAGTAACCTCTGTACTGTTTTGTGCAGTAAGCTCTGTACTGTTTTGTGTAGTAAGCTCTGTACTGTTTTGTGTAGTATTTTGAAGTGAATTTCTCTTTTTCGTTTTGTTTTAAACCATTTTTGAAATCCCTTCCATAACCTATCAAACCTTTTCGGCAAATAACAAATTTATGGTCCGGGGTGGTTAACTGATTCGCTTACGAAAGCTTACTTCGTTTTTCAGGCTCTCATTTGAACTGTATTCTTTTCAATGTTTCCTCCAAATTCTTTCTTCGTTGGTTGCTTGCCTCTCGAGAAGTACATCTTTCGACTAGCAGGGTTAAGTGCCAAGCAGGCCAGCGTTGTGATGGGTGCTTCTGAGGGGTGTGCGCCTGCGTGGTGGCTTGCGTGGTGGCTTGCGTGGTGGCTTGCGTGGTGGCTTGCGTGGTGGCTTGCGTGGTGGCTTGCGTGGTGGCTTGCGTGGTGGCCTGCGTGGTGGCTTGCGTGGTGGCTTGCGTGGTGGCTTGCGTGGTGGCTTGCGTGGTGGCTTGCGTGGTGGCTTGCGTGGTGGCCTGCGTGGTGGCTTGCGTGGTGGCTTGCGTGGTGGCTTGCGTGGTGGCTTGCGTGGTGGCTTGCGTGGTGGCTTGCGTGGTAGTCCTATTCAGATCCTGCTCAATTTTTTTATTTTTATTTTTCATAGTTTTTCGATTATGAGTCAAAACATGTTTTTGCATGTTTGAATTCGAATGGGTGTGTTCTTTCTTCCGTAATTTCGTAAAAAATAGTGTTGCTTTTGTGTGTGTGTGTGTGTGTGTGTGTGTGTGTGTGTGTGTGTGTGTGTTTGTGTGTGTGTGTGTGTGTGTGTGTGTGTGTGTGTGTGTGTGTGTGTGTGTGTGTGTGTGTGTGTGTGTGTGTGTGTGTGTGTGTGTGTGTGTGTGTGTGTGTGTGTGTGTGTGTGTGTGTGTGTGTGTGTGTGTGTGTGTGTGTGTGTGTGTGTGTGTGTGTGTGTGTGTGTGTGTGTGTGTGTGTGTGTGTGTGTGTGTGTGTGTGTGTGTGTGTGTGTGTGTGTGTGTGTGTGTGTGTGTGTGTGTGTGTGTGTGTGTGTGTGTGTGTGTGTGTGTGTGTGTGTGTGTGTGTGTGTGTGTGTGTGTGTGTGTGTGTGTGTGTGTGTGTGTGTGTGTATGTGTGTGTGTGTGTTTGCGTGTGTGTGTTTGTATGCGTGTGTTAGCAATGAGAAATGCCGATGCATGCTGTTCCCCCACGCGTTCAAATGGACGTGTTTATGGAGTGTCATTTTACGGAGGTTGTGAGATCAAGCCATATATCACATGCAACAACCACCCTCAACAACCCCTCAATCCTTTCTGCTTCTATCCAATGCTTTCTTCAGAAAGATGTGTTGAGAAATTTAAACACGAGTGTATTAACGGAGTTTGTTAATGGAAAAACAACAAAATAATGACAACAACAACAACTTCAACAACAACAATGACTGCAATAACAACCACAAAAACAACCAAAACAACAACAACAACCAAAACAGCAACAACAACAGCAACAATAGCAACAACAACAACAACAACAACAGAAACAACAACCAAAACAACAACAACAGCAGCAACCACAGAAGCAACAACAGCAGCAACAACACCAACACAACAACAACAGCAACAACAACAACAGCAACTACAACAGCAACAACAACAACAGAAACAACAACAACAGCAACCACAACATTCATGAACCAAACTATCAATGCACAAGTGATGACGTCAACCGGTCAGGAACCTTCGACCACCCACCTTGTATGGTGCTTTCAGTAGAGTCTTCAGAGACTGCCTTTTCGTTCATGGCCTCTTTATGGATACAGGAGTGGAAGGAGGTGTTGATGGGGTTGCTAAGGGATGAAGCGGTTGATGGCTCGTTGGAGGTTTTTCCTTGCGCCCCCCTCTTCCATTCCACCCCTTCCTCGCCCTCTCCTGCGTCTCTATTGGGAGAGTCACTAGCGATTTCTTTGTTACTGGTGGCTTCTTTGCTTGTATCTTTGTCGTTGCCACCCAAATCGGCGCACACGTCCAACCTTTTGACGTCTTTTTCTAAAATATCCGACATGAAGAAGGACTTAAGTCCAGGTCTGTTTTCCTTGTCCTTGAAGTCCTTGCTTTCCTCGTCTTTCCTGCCTACCCGGCAGTCCTGTGATGTCATGAACCTGCTGAGTCGCTGGTTGTTGAAGGCCTGTTCCTGCATGGGGGTGTTGGCCTTGGAATTGTTCAAGTAACCGTTTGTTAAATCGACGCCCAGATGATGCGTATTGTAGCTATCTTTGTTGCTAATGACGTTGGCGTGGTTGTTATCGACGTTGTTGTGGTTATTGTTGACGTTGTTGTGGTTATTATGGTTGTTGTTGTAGAGAAGATGTTTCATCACATCAAGGTACTGCTCATTAAAAGCTCGTTGCGGAGTCTTGGTAGCAGTGATGAGGTTGATGAGTTGGTTGGGTGGGAAGTCAGCATTGAGAAATTTAGGATTAAAATTCGGATGGCTGGTGGGAAAGAGGTGAGGAATGAGGTGAGGGTTGGTGAGGTGGGAGTGGTTGAAGAAGAGATTGGAGGGAGGGAGATGAACGTTTGGTTGGGTCAGTTGAGGTTGGATGATTATAGGGTCTGGAGACGTTGTTTGTGCTGTTTTGGTGGTGGTTGTACCGACATTGGTGTCGTTGTGAGGAGAGAGGCCGGTGAGATGGCTGTCTTGCTTTGATGGACACAGAAGCTGCTGGGGAGTTGCTGGGAGTTTGTTGGCGGTGGTTGTGGGGTTGGATGATGGATTGGGCGTGTTACTGCTATCTGAGATGTTACTGTTGTTGAATTTGTTATTGTTTGTGTTGTAGCTGCTATTGTTGTGGGTGGTGTTGGTTCTTTTGTTGTTTTTCAAACCACTGTTGGCATTTTTATTGACTCCGTTGATGTTGGTTTTGGAAGTGGTTTTGTTGCTACTCTTGTTGTTGTTGTTGTTGTTGTCATTGTTCATATTATTTTTTTGTAGTCTGCTGAGGCCTTCAGTCACCTTGTTCCTCAGCTGCTCTAGGTCGTTGTCCAACATTTCCAGTCCTTCCAAGGGCCTACTCCACAACAAACCAATTCAATTGACTTTTTCAAAAACCTTACTTGTATGCTTCATAAAATGAACTTCAAAAAGTTAATTTGAATCACTTGCAAGCTAAAACCGTTTTTGAGTGTGAGTTGGGCTGATGCGTGTACGAAGGAGCGTTGTCAAGGCGACATAAAGAAGAGCGGATTGTGCAGACTTAATGAACAAATAAGCATCAGTATCCACTAGGTATTTATGTTCGCCCGCCATCATCATCATGACCTCATTACCAGGCCATCAACCAATGGCGTGTGAGAATTTTAAAAATGCTTCCGTTAACAGACGTCTAGCCAATAACGAAAGCGCAATTGATTTGACTCCGCCCTTTTCTATCAACAAATAGCTTCTGTTGTTAATGAAGATGATAGTGATGTTAATGTTCATGTGAGTCGGTGGTGGTAATGCCATGTTTAATGACGTGATGATGATGCTGCTGCTAATGTTTTTGTTTCCATATAGAGTGATACGAGGGCTGGAACGAATTAGAAAATGAAAAGGTCGATGAGATATTTATGGAAGTATGCAGTTGAAAAAAAAACATTCTCTCGCCAGCAACGTTTTTCATCCCTGCAATCGGTCCTCCTCAACACCCCTCCAACCCACGCCACCACTCGTAACTATTTATAATCTTACAACAAACCACCACCATATTTCGATCCTTTTTGCACAAAAAAGTGAGATTTTGTATCATCGATGGCTGACGAAGTGTTGCCACATTGTGATTTCAGCCATCGCATGCATCATCTTCTTTCTTCCATTAATACCAATGTAGACCAACACACACAATGCCCACACACAACAACCACACACCACATTCACACACCACAACCACACACCACAACTACACAGAACCACACACCACAATCACACACCAAAGCCACACACCACAACCACACACAACCACACACAATTACTAGCCAGGACACACTACAATAAGATACAGCACGCACCAAAACCACCACTTTAACTCCAACATTCTACTTACACTACCATATCATTCACACCATTTACCTCACAACCACCACAAAACACCATACTACACCACCACCACAACACCCTTCACAACACATCACACCACACACTACACATCACACCACCACACCACACCACACCACCACATCACACCACCACATCCACCACCACGCCACACCACCACATCACACCAACACGCCACAACACTTAACTCCACACACAAGTACGCTCCACCATCACACACCACCACTACTACTACTATACCACCACACCACGCTCTACCACCACCACCACCACCACCACCACCACCACCACCACCACCACCACCACCACCACCACCACCACCACCACCACCACCACCACCACCACCACCACCACCACCACCACCACCACCACCACCACCACCACCACCACCACCACCACCACCACCACCACCACCACCACCACCACCACCACCACCACCACCACCACCACCACCACCACCACCACCACCACCACCACCACCACCACCACCCCCACCACCACCACCACCACCACCCACCACCACCTCTACACCCCCACACCACGCATTTCCTTTTCTGTACACTTTACTCCCCGGCTGCTTATCATTAGCACCGCTCTCCATCATTTTTCTCTCTCAGCCATTTGTGGCCACTTCAGTATACCGTCGTGGTTGTTGTCTTCAGGAGGGTGTCCATGAGAGAATGATGAAACTCCAATCCCTCCAATTGCTTCAACTTCCATTTATGGTTTTCTTCACTGAAGTGGTTGTCATAAAACACCACCAAGCACTCCTGCAAACACTTTTGGGCCTATCAAAACTAATCCATTCACACGATTTCAAAGTGTTCCTCAGCTTCACGTCAGAAGGAACTTCCTTTGAACCATGAAATGTTGCTGTTGTTGTTGTTGTTGTTTTGCATTGATCGAGATTTGTTGTTTTGAGTGATAATAGCGGAGACCGGAAGCAGTTTGAATGACTTGAAGTGATTGAGGTTCAAAGTCAAAATTATAATAAAAAACTTATTTATGTTGAAACTTCAAAACGAACAAACACAATGAAACAAATTAAAAAACAAAACCAACCAGAAGCAGGGAGGGAAGCTTTTAAAATGACGTAATCAAAGCAGCAGGATGAATGTGCCGCTTACGCTGAATTATCGGAGACTTAGCGACTCCATCAATTACCCCAGCCTTGCTGCCCTGCCAATACTTCCCTCCCGCACAACCCTTCATATTCTGCACAATTATTCACCCTTTTAATTTTTCTTATTATTTATTTTTATTCTTATTTTTCAAAATTATTGTTTATTTTTATTCTTATTTTTCAAAATTATTGTTTATTTTTATTCTTATTTTTCAAAATTATTGTTTATTTTTATTCTTATCTTTCAAAATTATTGTTTATTTTTATTCTTATTTTTCAAAATTATTGTTTTTTTGTTCGTTTTGTTTTTTTTTTTGTTTTTTTTTCTTTTCATTCATATTTAATTATTTCTATTGCT
>OX387248.1:13098175-13100675 GCA_947562095.1 Branchellion lobata | reverse complement strand
AGTGTGTTTTGAGAGTGTTGTGAAAAAGTTGTAGTGTGGGAGTGGTTATATGTTTTGTTTTGGTAGTGTTTAGTGGTGTATGGTGATGATGGTTTGTAAAATTTGTGTTGATGGTTGTGGCGGGATCTTTTGTAGGCAAGAAGGGGGTAGTTATGGTGGTAGTATTGGTGGAGAAATATTATTGTTTGAAAATTAAATTTTTAAAAAATCGAAAATTTGAAAACTCACAACCCACCCGTCTCCTCACGAAGCATTCTTCAACATTTCAATTTAAATCCACTTTCATTCAAACATAAAACTGAGTGCATTCAATGAAGTTGAATCAAGCACTTATAAGAAAATGAAAAAAACCTCATTTCAGATTTCAAGAAACATTGATCAATGGGTCAACATACATTCGTCTACTGTGTCTATTCGAATATTATATTGTCTTCTGTTGCCATCCTGTGGAGGAGTTGTGGAGCCTGAAGGCTGGGAGGCTAAAAAGAGTTTGGAAGGGTGATGGGGGTTATGAGGGGGGGAGGGGAGCTTGAATGGGTGGGAAAGGTTGAGTGGGTGAGAGGAGTTCAAGAGGATGTGGAAGAGTGAGGTGAATGTAAAGAAGAATTGAAACAAACGAAAGAAATTCTGCCTGGTGTGTGGAGGAGAGAGGAACTGATCAGCAAAATAGGTCAACTTCGCAACAGCAAACAAAACCCGGGCTTAAGGCCTATAATTTTGTGGAGCCTTATTAGAAACTAAATGCTTTTCATAATAGATAAAAAGAGGCAAGTCTCGTGAGAATGGATGTGATGCTAAGGCGAGAGGCAATTTCGTAGCGTGCCCACTTAATCCCACACGTTGACTAGGGTCTTAGTGTGCCATTGAATAATCGAAGAGACGACTTAACAGACGATAACAATGGCTGTGGAGAGGTGCTGGAGGTGGTGGAGGTGGTGGAGATGATGGAGGTGGTGGAGGTGGTGGGTTGGTGGTGGGTTGGTGGTGGGTTGGTGTGTGGTGGTTGGGGAGGTAGGTTGAAGTTGGGCTGGGTAGATGGATGTTGAGTACAAGCAAGTTGTTGGTAGTGAGTTCCGTAATGCGAACCGACTGTGACTTGAAGTTCGATAGCTCGGAAAGAAGCAGCAGAACAGGAAAATCACTTCATGCTTCAAAGCAATCAATCAAGTAGTCATAAGTACAACAGTAGCCAATCAATTAAGTAGGAGTTAGTACAACAGTAGAAAATCAATTGATTAGGTAGTGATAAGTACAACAGTAAACAATCAATTGATTAGGTAGTAATAAGTACAACAGTAGACAATCAATTAAGTAGGAGTTGGTACAACAGTAGATAATCAATTGATTAAGTAGTAATAAGTACAAGAGTAAACAATCAATTGATTAAGTAGTAATAAGTACAAGAGTAAACAATCAATTGATTAGGTAGTGATAAGTAAAAGAGTAAACAATTAATTATTATTAAATACAACATTTAACATTTAATTAAAACTAAAAAGTAATTTTAAGCTGTTTAATCACACAAAATTCCCATTAATAATACTGGTTTCTGGATGCTTCGAAGGCAGACAACGCACCGAGGTGACCGCAGTAGCAGAGAAATTTTGGAGAAGATGGAGTGATAATACGAAACATTTAAAAGTGTTTAAGTGCTAATGAGGCAGGAGGCCGTGAATTATGGAGTTGTCGAGTTCACGAGCTTTGCAACTCCACCAGACGTTTTGCTTTCGAACGAAGGTTTAGAGGAGTGGATGGAGATTATATGGATAGAAGTTTGGAGAAGTGGAAGGAGATTGGATGGATGAGGATTGATGATGAAGGACTGGATAGGAATATGATGGGATGTGATTAATGAAAGAACAGGGTGGAAAGAGAAACAGAGGGAAAGGTGGAAGAAACATGAAAAAATAATGGAAAAAGAAAAAATTGAAAAAAAAATTTAATTTAATAAAAAAGTTGTTAAAAAATGAAAAAGATGAAAAAAGGGTGGAAAAGAAGGGACAAAAGGTGGATGAAGGGAGGATGGAAGGATGAAAGAAAGATGGAGGCTGAGAGGATGGAGGGTGGAGGCTGGAAGAATGGAGAGGGGATGGGAGTAAAGTGGAGGTTGGAAGGATGGGGAGGAGAAGGTGAAGGATGGAAGAAGCGGTCTGAGTGATCAGCGACCCGTATTATTTTTCAATTTGCCGGCAACAACGTTGAGAAGCAGCTTAAAGGACCATTCATCATCCGTGCACACTGCAGACACATTTATCAAGTCGCCTTCTCAACCCCCCCCCCCTCTCACCAAACACACACACACACACACACACACACACACACACACACACACACACACACACACACACACACACACACACACACACACACACAAACACACACACAAAATCCTTCACCTTTGTCTGGCAGCCTCTCGTCATTCTGTGAAGCGTTCGGAATAGATGACGAAACACTTGTTATTCATAAAGTACATTCATCCATAGCACGAGCTTCTACAACC
>OX387248.1:13085675-13093175 GCA_947562095.1 Branchellion lobata | reverse complement strand
CGTATGAGATGATTGACAATGTCCAGAGGAGTTGAAGTGTTCAACTCCTGTTTCTTTTCATCTTCAAGTTCATAGTTCCCAAACTGTTTGCAACTTTCAAAATGATTTTCAAATTTTCATGAAGAAAAGTTGTTTGGGTCTCCTTGTACCAACATGGAACCAATGAAGAGGATGCTGACTTGATGTTGAAGAGGTCTTGAAGGCATGTTCCAGCCCTCTCACGAACAAAATATATTTTCGGAACATTTTTTTCAAGCTTTCAAACAATTCAAACTAAGAATCTAACTCATTCCACATCCAAAAACTCATTCAAAAAAAATTATTTAAGAAATTCAAATCAGAAAACGTCTGAAACAAAAATGTCACGGAACGAAAGATGCTGTGAAGCCCAAGAAGGCGCTATACAAATAGTGAGCTGAAAAAACTTAATATTATTGAAATAGACTTTATTAAGCTTCATTCAATAGAATAAAACATAAAAAAGATATTCCAAAAAAGTGTTTCAGGTCTCCACTGAGCAGATTAAGCTGCAATGAGAGGTAAGCCCCTACATTGTGTCTATTCTTTTGCCCAGGGAATTCTCACTTTATTCGCCAATTTCCTTCGAAGATTCGCTTCTTTGAGTGTGTTTGCTGTGAGTTGAAGCGCCTATTGAGCTGAAGCTTGCCAAATGAAACCAATTTGCACCTTCAACAGATCAACTAATGATGCATACATTTTGTGAGTTTATTTTTAAACACCTTTGAGAACTTGAGTTCACAAACGCATACATATGAACACAAAAAAAAAAAAAAAAAAAAAACACACACACACACACACACACACACACACACACACACACACACACACACACACACACACACACACACACACACACACACACACACACACACACACACACACACACACACACACACACACACACACACACACACACACACACACACACACACACACACACACACACACACACACACACACACACACACACACACAAACACACACACACACTCATGGGTATCAATTAGTCGGTCACTGCTCGTAATTGGAACCAATCAATTCTCAATCCCTCTAATCACTCATCCGTCTTCATTTTCTCTTTGTTTTTCCCTTTTTCATATTTCTTTCTTCCTTCATTCACTCTTTCCTCATCCATTTTTTCTTATCCGTTCTTCCTCTTTCATTCCTCCTTCATCCCTCCTTCATTCCTCCTTCATCCCTCCTTCATTCCTCCTTCATCCCTCCTTCATCCCTCCTTCATCCCTCCTTCATTCCTCCTTCATTTCTCCTTCATTCCTCTTCCATTCCTCCTTCATTCCTCCTTCATTCCTCCTTCATTCCTCCTTCATTCCTCTTTCATTCCTCCTTCATTCCTTCATCATTCCTCCTTCATTCCTCCTTCATTCCTCTTTCATTCCTCCTTCATTCCTCTTTTATTCCTTTCATTCCTCCTTCATTCCTCTTTCATTCCTCCTTCATTCCTCTTTTATTCCTCCTTCATTCCTCCTTTATTCCTCCTCCATTCCTCCTTCATTCCTCCTTCATTCCTTCTTCATTCCTCCTCCATTCCTCTTTCATTCTTCCTTCATTCCTTTTTCATTCCTCCTTCATTCCTCCTTCATTCCTCCTTCATTCCTCCTTCATTCCTCCTTCATTCCTCCTTCATTCCTCCTTCATTCCTCCTTCATTCCTCCTTCATTCCTCCTTCATTCCTCTTTCATTCCTCCTTCATTCCTCCTTCATTCCTCCTTCATTCCTCCTTCATTCCTCCTTCATTCCTCCTTCATTCTTTTTTCATCCCTCCTTCATTCCACATCCATTCTTTATTTTCCCTCCTTCATTTCCAAATTTCTTGCTTTCAATTTTTTTTCCACCAACATTCGGAGAATACTTCAACTCTCACAAAACAACACTCCTTTCTTCAGCAAGCCTCCTCACATTTCACAGACCCATCTCCTCCCCCCCCCCCTCCCCAGTGTTGTCACCGACTCTCACAACAGTAATAGAACTTTCCAGAAGGAATGGTGCCCTTCAGTCGAAAGGTTATCTCTCGTTAGCATCTCTTGCAAGTCCTCCAAGCAGGCCACTTATCTCCATCCCAATCTCCAGTCCATCATTCCCCATCAAGCTTTTCCAGCTGTTTCTCTCTCCCTTCCTCCACTCCTCCTCCTCCATCACTCCTTCGTTCGTTCATTCTTCCATCATTCCTCTGCCTTCCACACTCCTATTTTCTTACCACTTCATTCCTTCTTTCCACCACCTTACACTCTCCTTCACTCACCTTCCACGTGAGCACTCCATACGACTCTGTTCAATTCATACGCCTCACACTTCCTCATTTCTTTAAGTTCACTTTTCACCCTTTTTTAACTCCCCACTTTGTCACAAACTACCACACGCGTGAGGCGAACCTTTAATGAATAACAAGAAAAAAAATTATTCAAAAGAATGAATAAAAACAGTAATAATAATGAAAGTAATAAAAAACAGTAATAATAATACGATGTGTGAAGCGCTAGAGCAAGCAACTGAAGCGGGCGATCTTGCCGTTATGCCTGAGCAAACGCCTGAGGACTTCAAAGGATCTTCAGACTGCATTGATGATGTTCTAATGTGATTTGCGTAATTGTGGTTGCTAGGGAGTGTTTGAGTGGTGCATTGGTTGGGTTGTTGTCATGGTGTGGTTGTTATGGTGTGGTTGTTATGGTGTGGTTGTTATGGTGTGGTTGTTATGGTGTGGTTGTCATGGTGTGGTTGTTATGGTGTGGTTGTTATGGTGTGGCTGTTATGGTGTGATTGTTATGGTGTGGCTGTTATGGTGTGGTTGTTATGGTGTGGTTGTTATGGTGTGGTTGTTATGATGTGGTTGTTATGGTGTGGTTGTTATGGTGTGGCTGTTATGGTGTGGCTGTTATGGTGTGGCTGTTATGGTGTGGTTGTTATGGTGTGGGTGTTATGGCGTGATCTTGTTTGTGGGTTGCTTGAATTAATTAATTGGTTTCTTTGAATATTAATTAATTAATTTTAAATATAATTGGCTGATTGGAATTATAATTGAATGATTGGAATTATAATGTAATGATTGGAATTATAATTGAATGATTGGAATTATAATTGAATGATTGGAATTATAATTGAATGACTCAAATGATCAAAACCACTTTGACACGGATTAGACCTGTGTCACACATGACTTGAGTCCGCTCGGAGAAGGATTACAAAAAATAATTCACTTCGCAGAAATGTGATTCCTCAACTTGCACAGCATTAACGACCGTCACACAAGGGCTGAGCATAGCTAACAAAAGTTTATGATACTAAAATATATTGAAATCCTCACCTCATTCTTCTCCTCAGCGATCACCACTTAATATATTTTCCGTTTTCAACCTTTATAGGGTTAATGTCTCCAACACTATCACTTTTATTAGCTGTGTTGTTACATGGTAACATAATTATCCGACCAACAAATGCCTTTCCGTGTCAACTTCGAACGGTTCTTCAGGACACAAACAGTGCGGAAGCGGGCAGTATGTTCGGCCTTGGAGGTCTCTTCGGAGAATTGTCGAGCTGTGTTTTCAACTCGCGCAAAGTTGATTCGGATTTTGTTTCGTGACAACTTTCATAAGCTTGGACATGTGATAGCTTGATACAAAGCTATGAGTTTTTGAGTGTATGGATTATGTAACCTATATTTTTCTCCACACCTCGACCCTTGCACGAGATTACACCTTCCGAACCAACCACGAAGAAGTGTTTTCCATGGCATCAAACAACATGGAAAACATAGATTCCTTTCAACGTTTGCACAACGTGAAATATTAAACGCTTGTAACTCTCCAACCGACGCACTGGTGTCTTTTCAGCCAATGCCACGCCACCCTCAATAAACCCTCAGCCGCATCATAACACCTCGTCACATCACCACGTCACATCACCACGTCACATCACCACGTCACATCACCACGTCACATCACCACGTCATAAAACCCCTTCAACAACACCACACCAACAACACCACACCAACAACACCACACCAACAACACCACACCAACAACACCACACCAACAACACCACAACAACAAAACCACACCAACAACACCACACTTGACACACAATTCCCAACATCGGCAACATTATCACGAAGAGTTATAATTACAAAGAGAAGTATTGAGTTTAATTCAGTCTTCTGATGCGTCTAAGTCTCCTAAGCCCTCGCATTCAAGGAGAAATGGAAATTTATTTGCTTCAATTGCGGCTAATTGTTTCGGCCATCAAGGAATTGTCGTTGTAGTAGTGGTAGTAGTAGTAGTAGTAGTAGTAGTAGTAGTAGTAGTAGTAGTAGTAGTAGTAGTAGTAGTAGTAGTAGTAGTAGTAGTAGTAGTAGTAGTAGTAGTAGTAGTAGTAGTAGTAGTAGTAGTAGTAGTAGTAGTAGTAGTAGTAGTAGTAGTAGTAGTAGTAGTAGTAGTAGTAGTAGTAGTAGTAGTAGTAGTAGTAGTAGTAGTAGTAGTAGTAGTAGTAGTAGTAGTAGTAGTAGTAGTAGTAGTAGTAGTAGTAGTAGTAGTAGTAGTAGTAGTAGTAGTAGTAGTAGTAGTAGTAGTAGTAGTAGTAGTAGTAGTAGTAGTAGTAGTAGTAGTAGTAGTAGTAGTAGTAGTAGTAGTAGTAGTAGTAGTAGTAGTAGTAGTAGTAGTAGTAGTAGTAGTAGTAGTAGTAGTAGTAGTAGTAGTAGTAGTAGTAGTAGTAGTAGTAGTAGTAGTAGTAGTAGTAGTAGTAGTAGTAGTAGTAGTAGTAGTAGTAGTAGTAGTAGTAGTAGTAGTAGTAGTAGTAGTAGTAGTAGTAGTAGTAGTAGTAGTAGTAGTAGTAGTAGTAGTAGTAGTAGTAGTAGTAGTAGTAGTAGTAGTAGTAGTAGTAGTAGTAGTAGTAGTAGTAGTAGTAGTAGTAGTAGTAGTAGTAGTAGTAGTAGTAGTAGTAGTAGTAGTAGTAGTAGTAGTAGTAGTAGTAGTAGTAGTAGTAGTAGTAGTAGTAGTAGTAGTAGTAGTAGTAGTAGTAGTAGTAGTAGTAGTAGTAGTAGTAGTAGTAGTAGTAGTAGTAGTAGTAGTAGTAGTAGTAGTAGTAGTAGTAGTAGTAGTAGTAGTAGTAGTAGTAGTAGTAGTAGTAGTAGTAGTAGTAGTAGTAGTAGTAGTAGTAGTAGTAGTAGTAGTAGTAGTAGTAGTAGTAGTAGTAGTAGTAGTAGTAGTAGTAGTAGTAGTAGTAGTAGTAGTAGTAGTAGTAGTAGTAGTAGTAGTAGTAGTAGTAGTAGTAGTAGTAGTAGTAGTAGTAGTAGTAGTAGTAGTAGTAGTAGTAGTAGTAGTAGTAGTAGTAGTAGTAGTAGTAGTAGTAGTAGTAGTAGTAGTAGTAGTAGTAGTAGTAGTAGTAGTAGTAGTAGTAGTAGTAGTAGTAGTAGTAGTAGTAGTAGTAGTAGTAGTAGTAGTAGTAGTAGTAGTAGTAGTAGTAGTAGTAGTAGTAGTAGTAGTAGTAGTAGCAGTAGTAGTAGTAGTAGTAGTGGTAGTAGTAGTAGTAGTAGTAGTAGTAGTAGTAGTAGTAGTAGTAGTAGTAGTAGTAGTAGTAGTAGTAGTAGTAGTAGTAGTAGTAGTAGTAGTAGTAGTAGTAGTAGTAGTAGTAGTAGTAGTAGTAGTAGTAGTAGTAGTAGTAGTAGTAGTAGTAGTAGTAGTAGTAGTAGTAGTAGTAGTAGTAGTAGTAGTAGTAGTAGTAGTAGTAGTAGTAGTAGTAGTAGTAGTAGTAGTAGTAGTAGTAGTAGTAGTAGTAGTAGTAGTAGTAGTAGTAGTAGTAGTAGTAGTAGTAGTAGTAGTAGTAGTAGTAGTAGTAGTAGTAGTAGTAGTAGTAGTAGTAGTAGTAGTAGTAGTAGTAGTAGTAGTAGTAGTAGTAGTAGTAGTAGTAGTAGTAGTAGTAGTAGTAGTAGTAGTAGTAGTAGTAGTAGTAGTAGTAGTAGTAGTAGTAGTAGTAGTAGTAGTAGTAGTAGTAGTAGTAGTAGTAGTAGTAGTAGTAGTAGTAGTAGTATTAGCAATAATTGTTTCAGTTGTCTCATTTAAAGCACCTGAGAACGTCCGTAGTATTCGTAGTATGTATGACACCTGATGACGATGCTGGTCCTTCGCATGTTGCTAGCACAGAACCATTGTTGTCTTCCACGTCTGAGTGTGTGCCAATGTCGGAGCAGTTGTGAGTCTTGTGGAGGCCTGCTAACGAGGTGTTAATGCTTGAAGCAGGTCGGAGCAGGTCTTGTGGATGGAGGGATTGCTTTTGTCGTTGTTGTTGCTGTTTTTGTTGTTTTCGTTGTTGTTGCTGTTTTTGTTGTTTTCGTTGTTGTTTGTTGTTGTTTTTTTTGTTGTTGCTGTTGCTGTTATTGTTGTTTTTGTTGTTGTTGCTGTTGGTGTTATTGCTGTTTTTGTCGTTGTCGTTGTTGTTGTTGCTGTTGCTTTTGTTGTTTTCAGTGTTATTATTATTATTATTGTTATTTGAAAAAAAAAAAAAAAAATGAAAAAGGATGAGAGGTGAAAAATGAAATGAGAAAAATGAAGAAATAAAGATGAGAAAGGAGTGATTGAGAGAATAATGAACGAAGAAAGAGGAGGAATGGAGCAGAACGGATGACAGAAGGTGTCAAACATAAAGAGGATTGAGAGGAGAGGAGGTTCGGCTCCAGAGACTAATGGGAGAGGAGTGACTCTGTGTGGCCTGAACTCCCACGAGCCTCTGCTCCTCCTTGCACTCGTTGTGACAACAGCTCCTCCTTGCACTCGTTGTGACAACAGCTCCTCCTTGCACTCGTTGTGACAACAGCTCCTCCTTGCACTCGTTGTGACAACAGCTCCTCCTTGCACTCGTTGTGACAACAGCTCCTCCTTGCACTCGTTGTGACAACAGCTCCTCGTTGCACTCGTTGTGACAACAGCTCCTCCTTGCACTCGTTGTGACAACAGCTCCTCCTTGCACTCGTTGTGACAACAGCTCCTCGTTGCACTCGTTGTGACAACAGCTCCTCGTTGCAACTGTTGTCACAATATGTGCTTCAGTCTTTCTACAATTGTATTCAAATCCCTTCGAAGCCACCACATATCTCTCAAACAACATCCTCCCACGCCTTCAAAAGGCACCTTCAACCACGATCTCAAAATGAAAATATGCAAATGTTGTACAAGAAGTAACATTTGAAAGACCTCACCGACCTCTTCACAGAAGCACACAAACAGGCACCCTTCAATGACTTAACAACGCCACAAAGCGCCCAAATGGCTTTCTGTGACTCAATAGAGCATGGAATCACGTGTTGCAATTGCTTTTGTAATTGCTGAGAGAGCTCTCATAGGGACCATGCCCTTCTCACTCGACTGTGCTTGGAGCTTGAAAGATATGAACTGGCAGTTATAGATTTTAAACTGTGTTTGTTCTCACTGCCACACCAGCATGCGTTTTGGTAGGGTGATTGGGATCATATATAGT
>OX387248.1:13045675-13078175 GCA_947562095.1 Branchellion lobata | reverse complement strand
AAAGCTCTCCTTCAGTCATCTGCCCACGTTATTTCACCACGTCTCATAACTCTCTGGGTGCTAGTGCTGGCAGCGTGTGAAAGGTTGTTCGGTGCAGATGACGTGAGTTCAAATGTTCTTCTGCTGCACTTTTCAAAAATTAAAAAAAATGATCAGTTTCTCCGCACCATTCTGCATCTGCCTTGCACCACCCCAAGACATCAATCTGATTTAATAATCTACTCAAAACGTTTTTGTAACTTTGCCTACAGGCTGTTCCATAGCGCCCACCTCGAAAGGTGTTGAAGAACAGACAAGTCTTCAAAGGATCAAGAGTTCTTAGCCAAAAAGCCTTGCTGAAATTGTCATACGCTGTTCATTTCTTGGGCCAATGGCCTTATGATTGGTTGATTTCAATTTAACGAGCTTATTGTTTATTATTTTCCAATTTTTAAAAATCATTTGGAGCCAACCCATGGTTGAATGGAGGTGCAACCATTGGTAGTGGTTGGGTGGTTGTGGATGAGACAATCGGTCTTAAACATTAATGCATGACTTGAAGAGATCCTCCAGAGGAAGGAAACAGAAGGTTGTTGGGAGTGGGGAGGGGAAGGTTGTTGTGAGGAGGAGTCACAAATCATGGAGAGGTCTGTAGAAGAGACAAGAGTATAAGTTGATGATAAATAACCTCCAGAGGCCAGTGGTTATACGACATGAGAAAAAGATTGAATCTTCCTATGGAGGTCTTGAAGGATATTTGGAAGGTGTGAAGAAAGTGAAAGCCCCTGTTTTACTGTCTAATGCGAAATGCATGAATTAGTTAATGTTGGACGCAAGTGGTGTGAGGATGCGTTGGGAAAATGCAGTGTATGAGACTGCTTGTGATAACGGAGGAAGAGATCAATAGGTGGGTTGTTTAATGACATGGGAAGAACAACGGGGGAGGAGGATGGGTTCGAAGAGGAGGAAGAGGAAGTGGACAACAGACAGAAAAGGAGGAGGAAGAAGACGTGGAGGACAAAGAGGAGAAGGAGAGGAAGAAGAGGTGAAGGACAAAGAGGAGGAGGGAAGGAAGAAGAGGTGAAGGACAAAGAGGAGGAGGGGAGGACAAAGAGGTGAAGGACAAAGAGGAGGAGGGAAAGACAAAGAGGAGGAGGGAAGGAAGAAGAGGTGGAGGACAAAGAGGAGGAGGGAAGGAAGAAGAGGTGGAGGACAAAGAGGAGGAGGGGAGGACGAAGAGGTGAAGGACAAAGAGGAGGAGGGAAAGACAAAGAGGAGGAGGGAAGGAAGAAGAGGTGGAGGACAAAGAGGAGGAGGGAAGGAAGAAGAGGTGGAGGACAAAGAGGAGGAGGGGAGGACGAAGAGGTGAAGGACAAAGAGGAGGAGGGAAAGACAAAGAGGAGGAGGGGAGGACAAAGAGGTGAAGGACAAAGAGGAGGAGGGACTTGTGGTGAAAAAGTGTGAAAGAACTCATTAAAAAATGTTTCATTGACATTCGCGTCCTATTTTTAGCTTTCCTGGCTTCTCATTTTACTAAATTTAATTATTCTGCGCAGTTTCCGAAAGCAGTTTCCAAGAGAATGTGGTGAACGAGAAGAAATTTCGAATATAGAAGATTTTATAACATGCAATTCCCAAGATGGAAGGCTCTTGAGTGAGAAAATTTAATAAGAATGTTCCACTTTCAGGCATTCCCCTACATAATTCATCGCGAATAAATATTATGGTGAGTTTCAGACGATTTGTTTTCAATTCAGCTTCCGTGAGGGTTCTCAGGAGGAACAAAGTGGTGATTGATTCAGAAGAGCTCACAGAATTGTGTTTTATAATTGGCTGTGAATAATGAATCTTAATAATTGAAGGCATTTCGTATGAATCCAAGCGAAAGGAAACACCGCTAGGCAGAAAGATTTTGTGAAAATCAAACAAAAAGCACGTTCAGGGTTGAAGTTTCGGTGGCATGGGAAGAAGCAGAATTTCCAAGTTGAGAGAGAAGGGAAGCTAATGTTCCTTTCGAACACAGTCGAAAAGGTTTTTCCATCACGATGGAGTGCTTATGACGACCTTCAGACCTTCAAACAACCAACAAAACGTTGTTCGACCTCCGCACCTTTTCGCTTGTGAATGCTTCACTACTACAAACTGGTTCCAATCAGACGATTCCTGGAAGGAGCCACACAAATTGACTGTGAAAATGATTGCATCGCACGAGTGCTTGAAAGATCTGTATCGATAAACCACGATCTTTGGTGGGTTTTGATGCAAAGTCTTGATACAACCTTACTTGCCTTGTCTTCATATCAAAGCCACACAACTGGCGTTGAAGCTTTTCAGACACAGCCAGCACACAAGTATCATTGTGGTCTTTTATGGCTCCTGCATAGAGATTCCATCTCAACTCTTGAAGACTTCAACCTCTTAAGGTTCCTTCCACATAATGCTTCCTCCCAGGCCCATCACCGCTCCATCTTCATCAGCTCGTTTCTTTACCATAAATTCAATTGAATGGTGCATCGATCAGACTTATCAGGCCTATTTCATAAAAACCACTCTCCTTCCCACCCGCCCACTGATGGTCTGGCAGGAGTTGGGAAGAATTGTGGGAGGGAGTTGGAAGGAGTTGTGGGAGGGAGTTGGGAGGGTTGTGGGAGGGAGTTGGAAGGAGTTGTGGGAGGGAGTTGGGAGGAGTTGTGGGAGGGAGTTGGAAGGAGTTGTGGGAGGGAGTTGGAAGGAGTTGTGAGAGGGAGTTGGAAGGAGTTGTGAGAGGGATTTGTGGAAAAAATCTTCGAATGAAATACAATGGTTGTAAACGAAAAGTTAGCTTAAAAAACAGATAATCGATGTTTTGTACCACCAAAACTCTGACCCCTGTCACTTTTCGCTTAATTGGAAGCTGCAGCGTTGATGGTAATTCGGCTCATCACTCTAAAAATATTCGGATAAGAGGAGGTTTGAAGAATGTCAAAGCAATTGATCGGTGCCTCTAAATCAACAAGAACAACTTCGTTTTGTTATTTAAAATTCTGCCTGTCATCTTGTAATCTTCTACCTGTCCAGTTGAAGCTTCTCTGAACTGTTGAATTTCTGAAAAACAAAACGACAAAAGGGAAATTAAGCAATTAAAGATGATGAAGGCAGTCGAGACTCAAACTTTGGAATGCGAAGTTTGAGGGTGGGCAGAGGACAATTTTCGGCTGTCAAGTGCCTTCCAATGGAAACATTTCAGCAGACTCTCCTTCGAAGTGCCCTCGTAGGCGGATGCGCTCAAAATCGTGGGCGAAGCTGCAGTTGCAAGCATGAGTTTGGTGGGTTGTGCCTTCAACTCTAATCTAATCTAATCTAATCTTATAGATTATCATCTCGTTCAATCGAATTCAGATGGATATCGTCCAATCTACTCTAATCTTAATCTTTAATCCTACTTTTATCTTCTTTTATCTATTCTAAGATCATCCAATGCGGTATGGAGGAGTTGGTGGCAGTTGGGGAGGATTGCAGAGCAAGAGTTGCCAAAGTTGACTTCAAGTTCCAACCACAGATTTCGAGCGGATTCTTCAAGTTTTCCACTGCGCAGTAGCTTGATTAGCTCAATGAGGTGAGCACGAAAGGCGCTGTACGAATGCATTGATTAGGCTAGATCGGCTGCAGAGAATGACGTAAGGAACGTGTAGAAATTATCTTTTGACGACTTCAAAATATATTTGTTTGTTTTCTGAATTTTTTTCAATTTTTATTCGACTTTTGTGGCTTTTCGAGCCTGTAAGTGGACGAAGTGATGTTGGGTTGGCTATTCAAGACGTCACATAAAGCCGTGTTTGCGAGCTTTTTGCTTCTATCAAACGCATCTCATGAATATGCAGCTGGAATAAACCATCTTCCACATTCACCTCTTCCTTTTTATTACTTGTTGTGAGGTTGTGAGGTACTTCACCGAAATGAATCAGTGGTAACTTTGCATGCAGTGAATGGACTTTGAATAGATGGTAGTTGTGACATTTTCCATTTCAGCTTCTATACCACATAACCTAGTCTAACGAGCCTTGTGTAATACACAATAAGTTGCCAAAACTACGTAACCAACACCACGTGACAAACACCACGTAACGCGAAACACGCCACATGCTGGGTGTCGCCGTTGACTTTGGCGATATGGCTTATGAGCTCAACTCACATCAATCATCATTATATTACATTAGATTACACAACTAATAACACAAAACACACAACACAACACACAACACAACAAACAACACAACACACAACCCAACACACAACCCAACACAGCACGCAACACACAACACAACACACAACACAACACACAACACAACACACAACACAACACACAACACAACACACAACACAACACACAACACAACACACAACACAACACACAACACAACACACAACACAACATACAACACAACACACAACACAACACACAACAAAACACACAACACAACACACAACACAACACACAACACAACACACAACACAACACACAACACAACACACAACACAACACACAACACAACACACAACACACAACACATGACACACCACACAACAAACAACCCAACACAACACAACACAACAACAAAACACACACAACACACAACACGACACAACAACAAAACACAACACAACACAACACACAACACAACACACAACACAACACACGACACAACACACAACACAACAACAAAACACAACACAACACAAAAAAAACACAACCTCGAACGCGACATTTTGTCTTTGTAAAGCTGTTTGGCGCTTTTATTGTTCTTCTGCGCGCATTCCATGCCACCGAGTCAGGGTGGTTTTAACGTTTTCATGATTAAACATCCTTGCATTCCTAATTCAATTTTTTTTAATTCAATTTTTTTTTAATTCAATTTTTTTTAATTCAATTTTTTTTAATTCAATTTTTTTTTAATTCAATTTTTTTTTAATTCAATTTTTTTTAATTCAATTTTTTTTAATTCATTTTTTTAATTTAATTTTCATTTTCCCTCCATTTATTTACAATTATTTTCAATTTGTAATCTTCTGCTAAAACATTTCACTGATACCACAGCCAACAATTCCTCCTCTTGGACGCCTTCACTTGCGTATTGCCATCCCTTACGGCTGTGTGAACCAACCATTGAACAGCTCTCAAAATTCCATAAAGGTTATTTTCCGATGGATTCTTCAAAGTCTTCCAGCCATTGTGTATTCCAGACTTCTCCCTCATTTCGAGCCTTCCATCGTAACCTCTGTAGCTACCTTCTTCTGACATCGACTTTTTGTAGCTGTGTTTTTCAATGAAATAAATTTTAACTCAAAATTGTCAAAATGATTTTCAAAAAATATTCGTCTGCAAACTTTTCGTTAATAAAAACACTAACCCACCCTCCTTCCAATTTGTTAATTGTTCATTTTTAATGAACAAAAGATGACCATCAGGTTGCAGCTTTGACCTTTTCAGAGTTGTCCTTGAAAAACTCGAGCAAAAGACGCCGCAATTATTGAAAAGTTGGCGAGTAATTCATCTTGAGAGAAGCAGTTGTGAAGCTTGAATTACACCAATAACTCTGGCGTATTAATCATCCCCTCTCAACGTTGGCTCGAGTGTGGGTCCCTTCAAACCCCCCCCCCTCCCCTCATGCTCCTGCTTAGTTCTGAAGGGGTTCGTTGGTGAGTTTGAACAAAATAATTCTTTTCAGCTTAGTAACAAACCTCCAATAAAAAATAACGGTTTGGTGGGGTGTTTTCAATGAAAATATTCCAGTTTGGCGGTGAGTTTATGATAGAAAACAACATTCGGTACTGCGGTGAGTTTCCAATAGAAATCAATTTGGACGCAGTGGCACCAGACCAGGAGTCGCATGAGACAGCCTGCAGAAGGTCAGGGGGTGTTGTTGAGAGTGGTGAGCTGAAGGAGGGGTGGTTGAGCTTCAAGCAGAGCATACATTGTGCACACCACAGCAGGCCTGCAAGTAACTTCATGCCTAAAACATTTGGTCGAAAGATTTATCTTTGTTAAGTTTTCGTTTGTCCGAAGTTGTTTGTGAAGAATTGCCGTAGCGGTTGTAGAGTCTCGTTGGTTTCATTTCGAAACTCTGAGAAAATATTTTCAAAACTTCCTAGCGCTCATGTTACGCCACCAGTGCGTGACAAAAAGGAATGTTGTAGGATGATTTTCATGGACATGATTTCCGTAGAAGCGTGCACCAAATGGCACCAGTGGATGTCCGGGCACCGCTACAACCAAGCAAATGAATGAGCATTGGCTGGAAAAGGCTATTTTTCGTGCGGTTGAGTCGTTTGAGAAGGGGTTTTAGTCATGAAAATATGCACTAGGTGCTAACAGATAGCCTGAATCACATTTTCATTGCGGATGCTTATGCAAACCTCCACGTCATACATCATGCAAACTCCTCCGCAAGCTTCGTACGTCCTCAAATACGTTAGGCAACCTTCGATTTTCTAAAACTGCGCCGGAAATCTGCTTTCCATGACAATCGACCAGCCCGATCGACCATTCTCTAGAAGTAAATCATGCCTTCCTAAAACTTCTTAGGGAGTAACTTTGGTATACAAAGTGTGTTTTCATTGGAAAGCATTGGATGGAGAGAAACAACTGTGGTGCGGACGTTTTTATACATTCCAAACTTGAGCATAAACTCCACCAAATTAAATTAGCCACTCGCAGCGGATAATTAAAGGGGGTAACTTATTCATGGCTTTCCGACAATAACACTTTTATCGGTGCATATTGATCACATTAAGGCGCCCTCCAAACATTCTTCAGTCTCAAATATCTCCAACATTACTTCCGACCCTCCTGTTTTTATGGCTCCAAATACCCCGCTGTCTCCTTCGGAACTGAAACATCTTCCCCTTATTCCAGGTCACTCCTGTCATCTCATCATACACAACATCACTCAGCAGAGGAGGGCTGCAAGGAGAGATAGAAATTCGAGATGGCCGCTTTGAAACGAAAGAGCAAGCAGGAAGGGTAGAACTATGAAAACGTCTGTTTTGTCATTGTTATTCAATGTTCGTCTGCTTCTACGACTATTTTTCTTTCTTCTTATTTTATTTTTAGCTCTTGATTTTTTTTTTTTCACTTTCATTTTTTTCTTTTTTTTCATTTTTCTTCTTTAATTTTTCTTTTTCTTTTTTTCACCAGAAAGCTTCCCAGTGTATTCGCAAGAGAGTAATTCAATTCTAATGTCCCGTGACGCCGCCTTCATAGCACTGCTGCAAAACTCTTCTCTCAAAATACCTGTTCGCCCGGATTTTGATTTCATCCAAAAAAAAAAAAACAAAACCCCATTTGAAACCATTAGCTGAACTATTGCTTTTTGTTAGAATCTTTTCTGATGGAAGTTTTTTTGAAAATATTTTCGTGAAATAAACTTCTAAGTGTCGAACAAAATGCCACCGAAAGACGGGGGACATTTGAAAATTTTAATATTTATGCAAACATGTTGATGTTGCTTCATTTAAAGCTAAATCTTTGTTTTTAAATTTTTGTTTTAAATTTTTGTTTTTAAATTTTGTTTTAAATTTTTGTTTTTAAATTTTTGTTTTTAAATTTTGTTTTTAAATTTTTGTTTTTAAAGTTTTGTTTTTAAATTTTTATTTTAAAATTTTTGTTTTTAAAACATGAACATTTTTCGAATGGAGCCGGTTTTCAGGGACTACAGCTTCAAAGGTAACGCGAATGAAGTGGTTTTTCGAAGTGCACGATCCATAATCATTCACACACCAGTACAGGAAGCAAGCATGAAACTCGAAACTGGTTTAAACAAACATAAACCATTTTTTTCTCATTTAAAAACACTTTAAAAAAAACTTTGGAAAACTTTGAGAAACTTTGAAAAACTTTGAAAAACTTAAGGAAAAATAGTTTGAAGAAGACAATTCTTTTTTAATAGTTTTTGGCATTGAATCACTAGTTACAGTTTTAGCAAAAAAACGTCAAAGCGTTTGAAGGAGTGTCAAAATGAAAATTGGCATACAGGATCTACCAGTCATGTGTATCCATGCTTTGAACACACACACACACACACACACACACACACACACACACACACACACACACACACACACACACACACACACACACACACACACACACACACACACACACACACACACACACACACACAAACACACACACACACACACACACACACACACACACACACACACACACACACACACACACACACACACACACACACACACACACACACACACACACACACACACACACACACACACACACACACACACACACACACACACACACACACACACACACACACACACACACACACACACACACACACACACACACAAACACACGCACACAAACAAACACACAGGTATATATAAGAAAGCAACAGAAAGCATTTGTGTGTTGGGCAGATGGTCAAATGCGATCCTGAAGCCCTACATGCAGTAATCGTTTTTGAAAAGACATTTTCCAAGAGTTTTTTGTGTCTTAATGTGTTTTTGTTTCAACTGTTAGACAATCAAAACTGAACCGTTTCGGCTTCCTTCTCAAAAGTCCATTAATAATGAAAGGACAAGCTTTCAATACATGAACATGGGCTCCTAATTTTATAAAAGTTCACTTCAGAAGCGATAAAAGTTGAAATCGTTTTATCTTGCAACGAGAGTTCCAGCTTTGCAAGCACTGTTTTGCTTCGAGGTGGCTTCTGTGGTGGCCAGGTGTGCAGACAACCCTTGCCCAGGCCTGACGACGCCGAGAAGGAGTCCTGAGGTACTTCATATAATCCCAAAAATGATTTGAAAAGTTGAAAAAATTCATGAAAAAATCAGATTTGGAATGTAAAGAGGTAAGAATTATATTATTGGAAATAATTTTGAAAATATGAGAGTCAGTACTGTTGTTGTAAGTTTCTGATGGCGGTTAGCACAGAAGGCTTCTAATGCTCTGTAACTTGAATGTCACTTCCGACTTGTGCCGTATTCCAGTAATGCTTCTGAATCGAAGATTCGTCAAGTTCTTGGCTTCTTTTTGGCGTCTGCTCACGTTTTGACGTTTTTCAAACACTGCATGTGTTTTCGGTGTAGCGTTTGGCAGCTGGGCTTGTCTGGAATTGTTTTCGACTCAAACGTCTAAGTTGATGGATCGAAATCAACAAAACTTAAAATAGGTTTGCAAGCATTTCAAGGTCTGATTGGAATTTGCAAGGTGCTCTTTCAACTCTTCTTTCGATCTGTCATCATCGACCCTCCAGTGACGCTCACAAAATAACATCTCACCATCCAAACCTCACCATCCAAACCTCACCATCCAAACCTCACCATCCAAACCTCACCATCCAAACCTCACCATCCAAACCTCACCATCCAAACCTCACCATCCAAACCTCACCATCCAAACCTCACCATCCAAACCTCACCATCCAAACCTCACCATCCAAACCTCACCATCCAAACCTCACCATCCAAACCTCACCATCCAAACCTCACCATCCAAACCTCACCAGCTACTTTTCGCTATCTCCACCCACGTCTACATGTTACGTCATCTCCACAATGTGTTGATCATCAAACCATAGCGAATGTGGCAGTCTCATGGGAGGAGGCTCTTCTTCCTTACAATGAGCCTCTCTAAGCAGCCTTTGAGGCACCCCACTTGCAAGCTCCCGCAGGTCAACGAATCGAAATGAACGTATTTATAGTTCTGAGATTGAGTAAAAGTACGACTTTTAAAAGGCGCAAAAGACATAAAAGAAGCGCGTAGTGTTCTCGGCTGCAGTCTTAAGTCGAGTCTTAGTCTTTTTTTGGAAAAATGAACGAAGTCAAGAGCTTTTCGAGACCTGCTTGCATCTGGAGCTTTGTTGTTGGCTATTAAATCACCGAAATTGGTCCATAAGCTTTGCCAGTGTGTGCCAAAAAAATCGAATTTTATTACTTTTTTTATTCTTTTTTGAATTGAATCGAGTCGGCGGCTGGATGTGTTGAAGGAGCTTGTTCGAATCTTATGAGTTTTCAAATGTTTTCGAAACTCATTTATGAGTGGTTGAAGCTTTTATTGAAAGAGACAGAGGCGCAATTAATCACCAGTGATGCACCATTGAGGAAACCAAAATCGATTAAGTCCTGCCACGAACGTGTCAAAGCGAAGAACGTTATGAGTTTAAACAAGTGTTGTAGATTCATTCAAACTCTCACATCACAAAATCTTTTTAACGCAGCTTTTTGGAACTCTTTATTTGAATTCATACTCATAAATAAATTTTCATTTAAACGTAGCTTTACAGAATCATTTTCGTACTACACTTCTGTACAAACGCGTACAACCGTCTACTGCTGATTAAACTTCTCTATTAAGGTTATTTTGACTTGATTTTTTAAACTTGGAAATTGAAAAAAATGAAAAATGGCCATCAGAGATGTCATGGCCTTGCAGATTCCAAAGAGTTTCAGGCCTTAGAAGGTTTCTCATCAATTACCCCCTCTACCGGATTGTACAGCAAGCTACAACAACTTCACCACTCCAATCGCTACTTGATCATTCTGTTTCCACTCACCCAGCCATGAACTCAAGCTTTGAGCCACACCATACAATTGGTCTTAGAAATTGCTTCCGCTCTCACCACGCTCTTCATCTCATTGCTCCATAGCATCACAGCCTGGGACACCAGGAGGAGGAGGACATTTAATCAGAAGTTTGCAGAATGGGAACTATTTGGTGAGTGAAGCAGTGAAACCGGTGTGAGAAGTTAAGATGAAGTGGTGTTGAATGTGGATACGAGAAGATGATTGAAAAACAGAAGTCAGAGCAGACGAATGGTGTGAATGGATGGAATGAAAGAAGGGACAACTCTACGGAATAAGTGCCACTACAATTATATTCGTATTTGTGACGTATTGTGCTTGTGACAAGAGACAGACAGAGAGACAAACGACGAAAAACAGAGAGAAGAACTGAGTGATCCTACGAAGCGAACCGCCCATGAACACCGGAGCCGATTAAGAATGTAAAGAAGGAGGATAGTCACGCACACTCACCTTCCTCGAATGACGGAGTCATCTTCGTTTCTTGATTTTTTTTCTCTTTCAATTCGGCTCTTGAATGCAACGGAATGACCAGTGCACATGCGCAAAAGCAACGTTGAATATTTGATTTATCTCTGCTCACTGCCTGCCCCGTCTTTGCTTGACGGGGAACATTTCAGACGTTGTAGCAAAATAACCAAAAGCTGTTGACATTTGGCGATAATGGAAACGCTCTTTGGATTTTCAGCAGAGAAAACCTCTGATTGTAATAAACGGTTTCCATGACGCCTTGAATACTTCAGAGAGACTTCACACTTGTTGGTGTTGGGTGTGAGACGAGCCTCATCACTTCACCACCTTGGCGACACTTTTTAGCTAAAATTCCATCTCTATCTCACTCCTTCCACTGCCTTCGATCGACGCGCCATCGACATAAGCACTCACAAGGGTTGAGTCTTCAAATGGCATCAAGAGGTCATTGACGTATATGACAAAGAGCAGCCGGGACAATAGAGATTTTGATGGAAACCTTTCTTGAAGTTTTCGATCACCAACTCTTTAGTTCCCCCTGACAAAGACCTGTCATTTTGTCAGCAAAAACAAATCTACACCAGCAAGAAGTTGTAACAACCCAAAAAGTGTATCGTTAGAAGCTCTCCTCCAGACCCTATGAAGGCCCTTGCTGAGCTCAAACCTCTCTGACGACTGTAAGCCGTCGAAGAGGTGTTGTGCTTGGTTGACCGTGCTTCGACTAATTTGGAAAGTGGCTGATTCTCCAGAGATTGCTCTTCAAGCCACAATGAGTAGAAGTTAAAGTCCTTTTTTGCTGTTTGCTCACCTGTTTCAGCTCCTTCATTTTTATTTTTGTTTCCACTTTCGTTGGTTCGTTCTCATCACGAGCAGCCAAGAGGTTCGTAACTCAATGTTTAATGAACCGTGGCTTCCTTTCAAAGGTTTGCTTTTTCGATTGTCTCACAACGGTTGGTCATTATTTCAACGTTAGTTTTTATCTCCAACTTGCCAGAGCAGTTACGCTACTCTTTCTTGAAGTCGCATGTGAGTGTAAATGATCGCCTTTTCGTCTTGCTTTATTACTTTATGCCACTTCGACCACTTTTTTATTCCAATTGGCACCATTTCCGGCGTTTGTTCCGACAAAGATTTCAAAAAGTTAAAAAGGCTTAATTTTTAGACGAAAAATACTCTTTCCACCTTCAAGCCCTTCCGTCGTTGAAGCCACTGGTCTGTTTGACATTCTATTTGCTGTATCAAGCCGACCAGCACATTTGTCGATCGGGGTTCGCTACATTTTAGCACCAAATATTCATCCGATAACCATTCGTTAATGGTCTTGCTGATGCTTCATCTAAAAGACACAACGTAGTCATGGAAGGCTAAAAAAGAACTAGAATTCTGAAACTTATTGGATCTTTCATTAATGGTGACGTCATAAAGAGGACTTAAAGCCTAATAAAAAAGGTCTATTTGCATAGGAATGGCGTGAACAAATTAAAAAAGGTTTCCTCGCAAAATTCATGTAGCGCCTAATCAGCCATTCTTTCGAAGGAAAATAATTATTATTTATTGGGAAATCCGAAAAAATCAAGATGGCATTAACTTCATGCACCAAAAACAAACAACTCACCTCCTTCTGCCGATCTTTCATCTCGCTGGCACAGCGGCGCTGAGAAGATTGTAAGCTGCAGACTAATCACCACGTCATCATGAACAAAAAACAACTCTGAGAAGACTGATAAAACATTGCAGAAGATTAAAAGAAAACGTTGAAAACGTTTGAGTTCCATGCGCTCCATGCCGCCCACAAACTCTTTCTACCTGAGGGCCTTGTTGTCACCGAGCCACTTTAGGATCTTTGCAGCTTCTTGCAGCTCCTTGCAGCTTTTTGCAGCTCCTTGCAGCTCCTTGCAGCTCTTTGCAGCTCCTTGCAGCTCCTTGCAGCTCCTTGCAGCTCCTTGCAGCTTCTTGCAGCTTCTTGCAGCTCCTTGCAGTTTCTTGCAGCTCCTTGCAGCTCCTTGCAGCTTCTTGCAGCTCCTTGCAGCTTCTTGCAGCTCCTTGCAGCTTCTTGCAGCTCCTTGCAGCAGCGGCAGCAAAGGACCACTATAAGCTTGCACCCGCCTCAAGAGATTCTCACCATCAAAGTTCGACTTGACGCTGCAACTGCCACGGGAAGCGAGTGGATGAGCTTATCGGCCCACGTGTGAACTCGAGTCTTCCAGCACTCAGGCCAATCGTCAACACACTTTATGAGTCTTCACCTTGGTCTTCCAGCCACCAGCCACACAACAAGCACCCTCAACACACACCCCCCTCAGGCACAACGAATGGAAGATCTTCGTTTGTTGTTCTTCGAGAGAGTCTCAAAGTCTCTAATTTGAAGCGATTAGCCTTTCAGATGTTTTATGCAGCAGCCTTCAAAAGGTCGAAGAAGCCACTTAACTTCATAAGACAACGCATGCCATTAACTTCAATTTGAAAAGGGTTTAAGCAATAAGGAAGAATGATTGCGCGTAATTGAGCTTCGGTTTTTGGTTTGATGCAAAGGTTTGTCATATTAAACTTAATACAGTTTTCCTGCATCCATACTCCATGACTTTTTTGGTATTTTTATTTTATTTTTATTATTTTATTTTTGTTTATATTTTTTATTTATTTTATTTATTTTATATCTATTTTCAAAGGCTACGAAAACAATCTGACAAACCTCCAACACGACGATGGTTTCGGCGCAGTGGCCTTCAATGAAACACTGAAATGCAAGTGACAAGAGAACTCAGAACTAAATGGTTCATAACTCGGAAGCAGCAGAAGTACTCAAATTTGAGATCATAAAGTCAAAACACCTTTAAAACACCTTTAAAACACCTTTAAAACACCTTCAAAACACCGCTTACAAAAGCTTCAAAGATGCCCGCATAAACCTTTTAAAATGTTGCGTAAGAGGAAAGCAGAAAAAACTGGAGGCTGTTGAGAGTTGACAGTGATACGAGGAAGGAAGGAAGGAAGTTTTCATTAGGCAACACCACATGAACATGTGGTGTTGTAATTGCCCCTCACTTTTGATGTTCCTACCAGATGACATTCTGATGCTGTTGTTGTTGTTGCTGTTGTTGCTGCTGTTGTTGTTGTAGTTGCTGTTGTTGTTGTTGTTGTTGTTGTTGTTGTTGTAGTTGCTGTTGCTGTTGTTGTTGTGCTGGTGTAGTTGTTGTCGTTGTTGTTGTTGTTCTGGTGGTGTCGTTGTTGTTGTGCGAGTGGTAGTGTTGTTGTTGGTGATGAAATGTGTGTTTAGTTTTTTTTGTATGTGGTTTTGTTGTTGTTGTTGTTTTATTTTGTGTTGTAGTATTTTTTTGTAATTTTTTTGGTATTTTTCAAGTTATGTTGTTTTTGTATGGAAAGTTGTTGTTGTACGGAGAGTTGTTGTTGTTGCGTATAGTATTTCTTTGGCTTTGTATACAATACCTCGTTTCGCACTTGTTTTTGCCATACTTCACATGTTTATGCGGTGTTGTTGTTGTGTTGTATGCGGTGTTGTTGTTGTGTTGTATGCTGTGTTTTTGTGTTGTATGCGGTGTTGTTGTTATGTAGCATATGATGTTTTTGTAGTGTTGTATGCCATGTCGTGTGTATTGCTATTCTGATTATTATGTGTTGTATTTTGTGTTGTGTTTTACGTTGTGGAGACAGGCGAGGGAGTGAATGGTGAAGACCCTGTAAGGGTTCTTCTTTATGGCCTTTGCGAACGCAGGAATCCTTTATTACTGCGTCCTTATTGGGATTGAATTGGCTCGCTGTGCCGTGTGTGGTGTGTGTGTGCCGTGTGTGGTGTGTGTGGCGTGTGTGGTGTGTGTGTGGCGTGTGTGGTGTGTGTGTGGCGTGTGTGGTGTGTTTGCCGTGTGTGGTGTGTTTGCCGTGTGTGGTGTATGTGGCGTGTGTGGTGTGTGTGGCGTGTGTGGTGTATGTGGCGTGTGTGGTGTATGTGGCGTGTGTGGTGTATGTGGCGTGTGTGGTGTATGTGGCGTGTGTGTGCCTGAGTTTCTTGTGAAAGATTTTTTTTCCATTTTTATTTTTTATTTTTTAATTTATTAAAAATAAATATAAATATGTTAAACAAATTTCCAAGCGTGAAAATGTCCAAACGAGCCAACTTCATTGGAAAGTCAGAGCTCCTCAAGGAAACCCTATGGAACGGCTTGATGGTGATTTGCTTCGTTCGAGCGACATAAAGCTAAACAGCCCTTCGTCACCACGGCGCAAAAAACGAATACATTTGAAATTCAAAACTGATTCCAAATGACCTTTTGAGGACTTCGAAACGCCTTCACAATCACAGTGACGCCGTTTAAACAGCTTTTGTTAATGTGGAAAGATTATTATATTTTTTAATTCACTCATCCGGCTGTTTGATGGGCTTTGGTTTTTGTTCCAAATTTTTTCTTCGCCTGGATGTTTTTTCTCGAGGGCTTGTTATTTGAACAGCTACAGAACTTGACGCTTGACCTTCGCAAGTTAATGAGAAGCTCTAGTGAAGAGTCGTGACAATAAGACTGAATCATGAATCGAGTGTATAACCTTTGAGCTGCAACTTGAAGATTGGAAATGAGAATGTGACAGGCCGCGGTTTTCTCAGCGCATAAGAAACAACAGGTTTGTTTCCCAGTAGGTGTCATCGAGTCTATGCTCGAACCAATCCATTCCAGGCCTGAGAGACTTCAGCCGTCAACTGTTTATGGAAGGGTGTAGAAGGTTGGAGTTGTAGATAGTTTTAATTTGAGTGAGAAATCTTCATCACTTCGTCTGCATCATCATCGTCATTATCATCGTCATTATCATCGTCATCATCATCGTCATCATCCTCGTCATTATCATCGTCATCATCATCGTCATCATCCTCGTCATTATCATCGTCATCAGCATCGTCATCATCATCGTCATTATCATCGTCATCATCATTGTCATTATCATCGTCATCATCCTCGTCATCATCATCGTCATCATCATCGTCATCATCATCGTCATCATCATCGTCATCATCATCGTCATCATCATCGTCATCATCATCGTCATCATCATCGTCATCATCATCGTCATCATCATCGTCCTCATCATCGTCATCCTCATCGTCATCATCATCGTCATCATCATCGTCATCATCATCGTCATAATCATCGTCATCATCATCGTCATCATCATCCTCATCATCATCGTCATCATCATCGTCATCATCATCGTCCTCATCATCGTCATAATCATCGTCATCATCATCCTCATCATCATCCTCATCATCATCGTCATCATCATTGTCATCTTCATCTTCATCATTATCATCATCTTCATCATCGTCATCATCATCGTCATCATTGTCATCATCATCTTCATAGTCATCCTCACCATCATCATCATCTTTATCGTCGTCATTGTCATCATCATCTTCATAGTCATCCTCACCATCATCATCATCTTTATCGTCGTCATTGTCATCATCATCTTCATAGTCATCCTCACCGTCATCATCATCTTTATCGTCGTCATTGTCATCATCATCATATTTGTCGTAACCAAGTTTTTGTGAGTGTTTTATGTTGTTGGAGTTAATTGTGGTGAAGGGTTAGTCCTCCATGGACTGAGTCTTCCAGTGTGGATTGAACATTGAATTCAAAATTGAATCGAGTGCAGGTTCACAACCTCATTGCATTGAGCATTCACTGAGGAACAGACTTCTGGATGAGGCCTTAAGTGGAAGGGCAAGAAGAATAGATGGCTGTGGGAGTGCGTCTGTCCAGTTAGTGAAGTAATGCCTCCTTCAACAACGTTAGCATCAATGAGCATTTTAGGGTGGGAAGGTATTCGGGGAGGATAAACTTCAAAGTCAAATTGCAAGGAAAGCTTTAAACTTCCGAGTGCTTTCAGCTGATTAATTAGGCTCATAACCCTCACGCGTCCATCTCTTCATCTGCCAACGCATCGGAATTTTTGTTTTTTTACAAACTTTATTGAAAAAAATCAACTGCTGTTACTGCTAAAAATTGAGAAAGAAGATGAAAAAATAATGTTAAAATTTGAATCTGAAGGTGAAGGTGGAAGGTTGCTGCGGAGTCTGCAAAACAAAAGATCCACCGGAGTGCTATCGAAATGAAGCCAATAAAAACAACTGTCAACTTTTTGTTGAGTGAGCCTTCAGAACCTGCTAGTTTACTCCATCAAGAGACGCAGAACTCCCCGACTGGGTGAGAGGCAAAGACTGGTTGAGTTGACCTCTCATGCTGCCGACCTCAGGCGAAAACATTAGGAAAGATAATGTATTTTCAGAAGCAGGAGGAAGTTTTCATTTTGGGTGAAATTGATTTTCAAAAGTTATATTTAAAATTGAAATAGTCATTGAAAACCGTTTGAATAAAGAAAAGTGAAATCAGCCGATAAAAGGGTAAGTCCGTTGAACGTTACCATGCCAACCAGCCAATTTATCTATGAATGGATGGATGGCTGAAAGACTGGAAGATAGATGGATGGGTGGAAGAGTTGAAGAGAGATGGATGAGTGGAAGAGTTGGAGATAGATGGATGGGTGGAGTTATAGATGAATGAGTGGAATTATGGATTTACGAATAAACGATTGAACGGGAGTCTGAAGCTCTGAAATATTTGATAGTTTCTGAAAGTTTGAAATAATAATATTGAAGAGGTTTGAAGAATGCCACAGTGGGCGGTGGGCGCAGAAGACCGATTGACCCTTTCACAACGAACATACTTTGTTTCTGCTTAAACTTGGCGGTCGATAGGTTTTGAACTACGGCGCTAGAAAAAGCCGCAAAAAAGAGCCCTCTCACCCAAGCGCCTCTGCTGCATTCTTCATGAAGGATCGCTTACAGCATTCAACGGCCTGCCGCAAGTTATGGTGGGATGCACGAAGGGGAGGGCAGACCCGAACGTCCAAAGGCTGCAAAAACGACATAAATTCCTAATTTAAAAGGAATTTCTAATGAAATTTGACTTTTTTTGACTCATCATCTTCATCTTCATGAACAATTCCTTCCAATTTCCATAGATTTTCCGTGGCAAAAGTAACTGACAAATAACTTGGAGCGACTTCTCAGCAACAATTCCAACGTTTGCAGCCACAACTATCATATGAACACAACAAATGAACAACTCCAGCCATTCTATTTTTGTTTTATTGCATCCGATTGTATTGTACCATTGTGGGGTTGTTGTGTTGTGGGGTTGTTGTATTGGGGGGTTGTTGTGTTGTGGGGGTTGTTGTGTTGTGGGGTTGTTGTGTTGTGGGGTTGTTGTATTGGGGGGTTGTTGTGTTTTGGGGTTGTTGTATTGGGGGGTTGTTGTGTTGTGGGGTTGTTGTATTGGGGGGTTGTTGTGTTGTGTGGTTGTTGTGATGGGGAATTGTATTATATTGTAGTGTATTTTTTTGTATTGTATTATATTGTAGTGTATTTTCCTGTATTGTATTATGTTGTAGTGTATTTTCTTGTATTGTATTATATTGTAGTGTATTTGCTTGTATTTATTATATTGTAGTGTATTGTCTTGTATTTATTATATTGTAGTGTATTTTTTTGTATTTATTATACTGTAGTGTATTTTCTTGTATTGTATTATGTTGTAGTGTATTTTCTTGTATTTATTACACTGTAGTGTATTTTCTTGTATTGTATTATATTTTAGTGTATTTTCTTGTATTTATTATATTGTAGTGTATTTTCTTGTATTTATTGTACTGTAGTGTATTTTCTTGTATTTATTATACTGTAGTGTATTTTCTTGTATTTATTATACTGTAGTGTATTTTCTTGTATTTATTGTACTGTAGTGTATTTGCTTGTATTTATTCATCATTTATCCCATTTCATTTTATTTTGTCACAGTGATGTGCAGTGAAAGGCGCTTTGAAGTGTAGTTTTGAAAGTGTCAAAGCTTGCGTGCCATCTCTGCCTACCTCCCAATCACGGCACCCCTCACTGCTATCCTGTGATCCACTGCAGGTCTTTGAAGGCGCTCTGTGATTGGAAAATTCACTTGAAGACAAAAACTTTTTTATTCGCTAATCCTCTCTATTGTTATCCGCATTGATCTATTGTTATTTACCTTGTTACTATGTGCTTCCCATTGTTATTCTGTTATTCATAACTTCCAATACAGTTGTAGTTGTTATATGGTTGTTATATTTGTCTCATTCGGCTTTTGGAGCTGGTAACCTTCAGAGACTCACAACCACTTGAAAGTTACTCACCATTCCAACGAGGCTCTGAGTTGTTCCCAACCAACAGTAACTTTCCGTTCAACAAAACATCAAACCAACTAACCAGCCAAGCACCCCTTCAGCACACAGCCTTCAAGAACAGAATTGTCAAAACAAATTCTGGCTTGTGGGTCCAACAGGACCAACAAGGAATCACTAATTTCGAGTCATGTTGCCTTTGAGGCGATCAGCACCACGCTAATGCTTCAAAAAACTGCTTTTGTGCATCAAACAATACAGTACGGTTACAATACACATATAATAAAAATACAACTACAAATACAATACAAAGACAATGCAAATAAGAATACAATCCAAAGACAATAAAAATACAATACAAAGACAATGCAAATAAGAATACAATACAAAGACAATAAAAATACAATACAAATACATATACAAAAATAATACAAATACAGTACAAATAAAAATACAAATATAATTTTAGGGGCCTTAACCCGTAGTCTTTCGAGGCCCCATTAGAAACGGTACATGGACGCATGGAGCCCTTGGCGTTGACAGGAATCACGTCAAATGCATTCAGGGCCATAAAGTTGCTCTGAAGGATTTTGTGCTGTCCATCAACACCGAGGCAGCCGTGATGGCAGAAGGAGGAGCGAGACATTACTCTAAGTTATTGGGACCTTTTGGATGGAGCGAAATAAAGGCAAAAACTGTTGCAACACTAGAATACATATCGATGGAACTGGTCGATATGGCGGAAACATCGCACACACCAACAGCTTGCAGACCACCAGCTCAGGCTTGGTTGAAGAGTCCAATCCGCTAATGCAGGATGAGATTGAGAAGTTCAGTAATATGATAACATGTCGTGATTTCAATGCCTCCGGCTCCCAAGGCCCTTCGAAAGCATTCATTGATGCCAGACTCCATGGTAAACTTGAAGAGTGCACCTCACCATCACCTCAGAACTGCAGACGTCAGGAAACCCCCATTTTTGAGCACTGGATGATGATGGAAGACGCTTAAAAGCTCATCTAGATTTGAAAAATTCAAATGCCCATTTGAGTTTCCAATCGTGATGGCATCGCAAGAAGAGTTAACACGTAGAGCTGTTACAACGATCCTCCAGACGTGTCTGGGCGGGCGGGGGAGTCGCAATCGATGAAATCTGAAATTCGGAAAACTAATAGAAACTCTTTGCAAGTTTTAGAAAAAATCTTAAAAATAATTGGGCGTTGGATCGGCATATATTGCAGTTATTTCGAGATATGATTGCACACCAGGCGTCGGGTTACGTTTGATTTCTGCAACGTATTTGTCGCGAGAATGTTCATTACGACTTGCGCGAATGTTTGATCGGACCACGTGGGGCTTTGATTTCGAAAAAAAAAAGACTTTCCAATGAAATTTTGATGCCTCTTAATTCGCTGTCTTCTTGTCCGTTCATATTTGTTACTCCCCAACTACGGCGCATCAGCCAATTCACCACTAAAAACTTAAAAATAACAACGAAATAAGTAGTTTTTAAGGTGATTTCTCTGATTAACAATCAGATTTTTCCGTTGGATTTTTGTTGATAATCAAAATGCTTTCATTCCATTATTTCGGAACAACCAGCCAGAACACTCAACGCCTAGATTCCTTGCCATGCAAACAACGCTGAGGCGAAAGCTCTGATGGGAAAAATAGAATGATGAAAGATACAATTGATTGGACGAGAAATATAACAAATAATTTTTAATGGAAATACCGGAAGAACAAATATACAATATTCAAAGAATCAAAAAAAAGATACAATATACAAAGAATCAAAAGAATGATACAATATACAAAGAATCAAAACAATGATACAACATACAAAGAATCAAAGCAAAAATCAATCGAGGAACCAGAAAACAAAAAACAACAACAGAAACTAACTACAACGTGAGGCTTCAGTGCGGCAAACTGTCACAAACGGTGTGTTCCCCACTGCCAATGCTGGTTGTGCTGGGGGCCTCAGGTGCTTGCTATGGCATCTCAGGTGCTGGTCATGATGCCTGAGTTGCTGACCATGATGCCTGAGTGGCTGGCCATGGTGCCTGAGTGACTGGCCATGGTGCCTCAAAATAGATTTCAGTATATAAGGAGGCTAATATTGAAAAGTAATTTGACGTAACAAGTACTCAACACACACGCGCTTCCTCAGCGGTCGAGAGGCTTCTTGACATTCTGAAGGATGTTTGCTGAGGTTGCTGGAGGAACATACGAGGGAACATGAAGGGGAAGAGGAAGTTGGAGGTTGAAAGCATAGATTGGATTTCATTGGATTGAAGTAGATTAGATTGGATCAAACAAGATTAGTTGAGATTAGATTGGATCAAACAAGATTAGTTGAGATTAGATTGGATCAAACAAGATTAGTTGAGATTAGATTGGATCAAACAAGATTAGTTGAGATTAGATTAGATTGGATTTGAGCAGTATATATTGGATCATGGGTTTAAGTGGAACTTTAACAGTGGCTGACGCAACAAAGCTTCATGAAAAGATGGTGATTGTGTGGTGGAGGATGATGGTTGATGGAGGATGATGGTTGATGTAGGATGATGGTTGATGGAGGATGATGGTTGATGGAGGATGATGGTTGATGGAGGATGATGGTTGATGGAGGATGATGGTTGATGGAGGATGATGGTTGATGGAGGATGATGGTTGATGGAGGATGATGGAGGAGGGAGGATGATGGTTGATGGAGGATGATGGAGGAGGGAGGATGATGGAGGAGGGAGGATGATGGTTGATGGAGGATGGTGGTTGATGGAGGATGATGGTTGATGGAGGATGATGGTTGATGGAGGATGATGGTTGATGGAGGATGATGGAGGAGGGAGGATGATGGAGGAGGGAGGATGGAGACGAATGCTTGGAAGTTCTGTAGATGTCTCGAGAAAAGCTTAACCCTTTCGACTCCGTCTCACAGGGCAGAAATGTTTTTGAAGACAACAAAATTCACGAGAAGTGAAAGGAGATGTCCCAGGCGATTCGAACGATGTTCCTTCCTGATCGAATGCTCCCAGACGAACATAACACAAGACACGTTAGCCACTAAAAGGATATAATAATAATAACAATAATAACAATAATAATAATAACAATATAAATAACAATAATAATAACAATAATAATAAAATTAATAATAACAATAATAATAAAAACAAAATAAAAAGATGAACAAAGAATAAAAATGATAAAAAAGTAGTGAAGACTTTATAAAAAGATGAACATTGTGAAGCGACCAGACAGAGCACTGAGGCGCCAGTGAGGTGGAAGACCTTGCGAGGTAAGTAAGAGTCAGTGAAGCAGACACTGGAGGAAGAGGCTTTGTTGCAGTGTTGAGCACTGGAGTAGGATTGGATGAGACCAGAAGAGGACTTTCACGCTGACAACTCCTCATGTGTGATGAAGTTCACGCTGACAACTCTTCATGTGTGGATGAGGCTCATGCTGACAGCTCCTCATGTGTGATGAGGTTCACGCTGACAACTCCTCATGTGTGGATGAGGTTCATGCTGACAGCTCCTCATGTGTGGATGAGGTTCATGCTGACAACTCCTCATGTGTGGATGAGGTTCACGCTGACAACTCCTCATGTGTGATGAAGTTCATGCTGACAGCTCCTCATGTGTGGATGAGGTTCACGCTGACAACTCCTCATGTGTGGATGAGGTTCACGCTGACAACTCCTCATGTGTGGATGAGGTTCACGCTGACAACTCCTCATGTGTGATGAGGTTCATGCTGACAGCTCCTCATGTGTGGATGAGGTTCACGCTGACAACTCCTCATGTGTGGATGAGGTTCACGCTGACAACTCCTCATGTGTGGATGAAGTTCATGCTGACAACTCCTCATGTGTGGATGAAGTTCACGCTGACAACTCCTCATGTGTGGATGAAGTTCATGCTGACAACTCCTCATGTGTGGATGAGGTTCATGCTGACAACTCCTCATGTGTGGATGAGGTTCATGCTGACAACTCCTCATGTGTGATGAAGTTCATGCTGACAGCTCCTCATGTGTGGATGAGGTTCATGCTGACAACTCCTCATGTGTGGATGAGGTTCACGCTGACAACTCCTCATGTGTGGATGAGGTTCACGCTGACAACTCCTCATGTGTGATGAAGTTCATGCTGACAGCTCCTCATGTGTGGATGAGGTTCATGCTGACAACTCCTCATGTGTGGATGAGGTTCACGCTGACAACTCCTCATGTGTGGATGAGGTTCACGCTGACAACTCCTCATGTGTGGATGAAGTTCATGCTGACAACTTCTCATGTGTGGATGAAGTTCATGCTGACAACTTCTCATGTGTGATGAAGTTCACGCTGACAACTCCTCATGTGTGGATGAAGTTCATGCTGACAACTTCTCATGTGTGATGAAGTTCACGCTGACAACTCCTCATGTGTGGATGAGGTTCACGCTGACAGCTCCTCATGTGCGGATGAGGTTCACACTGACAACTCCTCATGTGTGGATGAGGTTCACGCTGACAGCTCCTCATGTGTGGATGAGGTTCACGCTGACAACTCCTCATGTGTGGATGAAGTTCATGCTGACAACTCCTCATGTGTGGATGAGGTTCATGCTGACAACTCCTCATGTGTGGATGAGGTTCATGCTGACAACTCCTCATGTGTGGATGAGGTTCATGCTGACAGCTCCTCATGTGTGGATGAGGTTCATGCTGACAACTCCTCATGTGTGGATGAGGTTCATGCTGACAGCTCCTCATGTGTGGATGAGGTTCATGCTGACAGCTCCTCATGTGTGGATGAGGTTCACGCTGACAACTCCTCATGTGTGGATGAGGTTCACGCTGACAACTCCTCATGTGTGGATGAGGTTCATGCTGACAACTCCTCATGTGTGGATGAGGTTCATGCTGACAGCTCCTCATGTGTGGATGAGGTTCATGCTGACAACTCCTCATGTGTGATGAGGTTCACGCTGACAACTCCTCATGTGTGGATGAGGTTCACGCTGACAACTCCTCATGTGTGGATGAGGTTCACGCTGACAACTCCTCATGTGTGGATGAGGTTCATGCTGACAGCTCCTCATGTGTGGATGAGGTTCACGCTGACAACTCCTCATGTGTGGATGAGGTTCATGCTGACAACTCCTCATGTGTGATGAGGTTCACGCTGACAACTCCTCATGTGTGGATGAGGTTCACGCTGACAACTCCTCATGTGTGGATGAGGTTCACGCTGACAACTCCTCATGTGTGGATGAGGTTCACGCTGACAACTCCTCATGTGTGGATGAAGTTCATGCTGACAACTCCTCATGTGTGGATGAAGTTCATGCTGACAACTCCTCATGTGTGGATGAGGTTCACGCTGACAACTCCTCATGTGTGGATGAGGTTCACGCTGACAACTTCTCATGTGTGGATGAGGTTCATGCTGACAACTCCTCATGTGTGGATGAAGTTCACGCTGACAACTCCTCATGTGTGGATGAAGTTCATGCTGACAACTCCTCATGTGTGGATGAAGTTCACGCTGACATCTCCTCATGTGTGATGAAGTTCATGCTGACAACTCCTCATGAGTGATGAAGTTCACGCTGACAACTCCTCATGTGTGATGAAGTTCATGCTGACAACTCCTCATGTGTGATGAAGTTCACGCTGACAACTCCTCATGTGTGATGAAGTTCATGCTGACAACTCCTCATGTGTGGATGAAGTTCACGCTGACAACTCCTCATGTGTGATGAGGTTCATGCTGACAGCTCCTCATGTGTGATGAAGTTCACGCTGACAACTCCTCATGTGTGGATGAAGTTCACGCTGACAGCTCCTCATGTGTGGATGAGGTTCACGCTGACAACTCCTCATGTGTGGATGAAGTTCATGCTGACAGCTCCTCATGTGTGGATGAGGTTCACGCTGACAACTCCTCATGTGTGGATGAGGTTCATGCTGACAGCTCCTCATGTGTGATGAGGTTCATGCTGACAACTCCTCATGTGTGGATGAGGTTCATGCTGACAACTCCTCATGTGTGATGAAGTTCACGCTGACAACTCCTCATGTGTGGATGAAGTTCACGCTGACAGCTCCTCATGTGTGGATGAAGTTCACGCTGACAACTCCTCATGTGTGGATGAGGTTCATGCTGACAGCTCCTCATGTGTGGATGAGGTTCATGCTGACAACTCCTCATGTGTGGATGAGGTTCACGCTGACAACTCCTCATGTGTGGATGAAGTTCACGCTGACAACTCCTCATGTGTGGATGAGGTTCACGCTGACAACTCCTCATGTGTGGATGAGGTTCATGCTGACAACTCCTCATGTGTGGATGAAGTTCATGCTGACAGCTCCTTATGTGTGGATGAGGTTCATGCTGACAGCTCCTCATGTGTGGATGAGGTTCACGCTGACAGCTCCTCATGTGTGGATGAAGTTCACGCTGACAACTCCTCATGTGTGATGAAGTTCATGCTGACAACTCCTCATGTGTGGATGAGGTTCATGCTGACAACTCCTCATGTGTGATGAAGTTCACGCTGACAACTCCTCATGTGTGGATGAGGTTCACGCTGACAACTCCTCATGTGTGGATGAAGTTCATGCTGACAACTTCTCATGTGTGGATGAAGTTCATGCTGACAGCTCCTCATGTGTGGATGAGGTTCACGCTGACAACTCCTCATGTGTGATGAAGTTCACGCTGACAACTCCTCATGTGTGGATGAAGTTCAGGCTGACAACTCCTCATGTGTGGATGAGGTTCACGCTGACAACTCCTCATGTGTGATGAAGTTCACGCTGACAACTCCTCATGTGTGGATGAAGTTCATGCTGACAGCTCCTTATGTGTGGATGAGGTTCATGCTGACAACTCCTCATGTGTGATGAAGTTCACGCTGACAACTCCTCATGTGTGGATGAAGTTCATGCTGACAGCTCCTCATGTGTGGATGAGGTTCACGCTGACAACTCCTCATGTGTGGATGAGGTTCACGCTGACAACTCCTCATGTGTGGATGAGGTTCATGCTGACAACTCCTCATGTGTGGATGAGGTTCATGCTGACAACTCCTCATGTGTGGATGAGGTTCATGCTGACAGCTCCTCATGTGTGATGAGGTTCATGCTGACAGCTCCTCATGTGTGGATGAGGTTCACGCTGACAGCTCCTCATGTGTGGATGAGGTTCATGCTGACAGCTCCTCATGTGTGGATGAGGTTCACACTGACAACTCCTCATGTGTGGATGAAGTTCACGCTGACAACTTCTCATGTGTGGATGAGGTTCACGCTGACAACTCCTCATGTGTGGATGAGGTTCACGCTGACAACTCCTCATGTGTGGATGAGGTTCATGCTGACAACTCCTCATGTGCGGATGAGGTTCACGCTGACAGCTCCTCATGTGTGGATGAGGTTCATGCTGACAACTCCTCATGTGTGGATGAGGTTCATGCTGACAGCTCCTCATGTGTGGATGAAGTTCATGCTGACAGCTCCTCATGTGTGATGAGGTTCATGCTGACAGCTCCTCATGTGTGGATGAGGTTCACGCTGACAGCTCCTCATGTGTGGATGAGGTTCATGCTGACAACTCCTCATGTGTGGATGAGGTTCACGCTGACAACTCCTCATGTGTGGATGAGGTTCACGCTGACAACTCCTCATGTGTGGATGAGGTTCACGCTGACAACTCCTCATGTGTGGATGAAGTTCACGCTGACAACTTCTCATGTGTGGATGAGGTTCATGCTGACAACTCCTCATGTGTGATGAAGTTCATGCTGACAACTCCTCATGTGTGGATGAGGTTCACGCTGACAACTCCTCATGTGTGATGAAGTTCATGCTGACAACTCCTCATGTGTGGATGAGGTTCATGCTGACAACTCCTCATGTGTGATGAAGTTCACGCTGACAACTCCTCATGTGTGGATGAAGTTCACGCTGACAACTTCTCATGTGTGGATGAGGTTCATGCTGACAACTTCTCATGTGTGGATGAGGTTCACACTGACAACTTCTCATGTGTGGATGAGGTTCACGCTGACAACTCCTCATGTGTGGATGAGGTTCATACTGACAACTCCTCATGTGTGGATGAGGTTCATGCTGACAGCTCCTCATGTGTGGACGTTGCAAGTCCTTTATCGAACCTTCTTTCTCATTCTCTCATTTCGATTTTTTTCCAAATCAAGCCTTCCAAACGAACCTCGTTTATTTATTTATTTTTCCAACCCCTCTAAGGCGCAACTACTCACAACAATATCCACTCACTTTCAACTACTTCACCTTCCTTTTCCTCCTCTTCTTCTTCCTCTTCTTCCTCCTCTTCCTCCTCTTTCTCCTCTTCCTCCTCTTTTTCCTCCTCTTCTTCTTCCTCTTCTTCTTCCTCTTCTTGCTCTTCTTCCTCCTCTTCCTCCTCTTCTTCCTCCTCTTCTTCCTTCTCTTCCTCTTCTTCTTCCTCCTCTTCTTCCTCCTCTTCTTTCTCCTTTTCTTTCTCCTCTTCTTCCTCCTCTTCCTCCTCTTCTTCCTCCTCTTCTTCCTCCTCTTCCTCCTCTTCTTCCTCCTCTTCTTCCTCCTCTTCTTCCTCCTCTTCTTCCTCCTCTTCTTCCTCCTCTTCTTCCTCCTCTTCTTCCTCCTCTTCTTCCTCCTCTTCTTCCTCCTCTTTTTCCTCCTCTTCTTCCTCCTCTTCTTCCTCCTCTTCTTCCTCCTTTTCTTCCTCCTCTTCTTCCTCCTCTTCTTCCTCCTCTTCTTCCTCCTCTTCTTCCTCCTCTTCTTCCTCCTCTTCTTCCTCCTCTTTTTCCTCCTCTTCTTCCTCCTCTTCTTCCTCCTCTTCTTCCTCCTCTTCCTCCTCCTCTTCCTCCTCTTCTTCCTCCTCTTCTTTCTCCTCTTCTTCCTCCTCTTCTTCCTCTTCTTCTTCCTTCTCTTCTTCCTTTTCTTCTTCCTCCTCTTCTTCCTCCTCCTCTTCTTCCTCCTCTTCTTCCTCCTCTTTTTCCTTCTCTTCTTCCTCCTCTTCTTCCTCCTCCTCTTCCTCTTCTTTTTCCTCTTCTTCTTCTTTCTCTTTTTCTTCTTCTTTTTCTTTTTCTTCTTTTCTTTATTTTTTTATTTTTATTTTTATTTTTCTTCCCTCCCATCTCGACCTTTATTCCCTCTCTTCGGCTTCAATAAAACACAAATTTTTTAATTAACTTTAACTTAACAGTTTTCGTTTGAAGTTTTTTGTCCATACTCTCCAAACTTTCAAATTGGAAGGCCAATCAAATTACCTCCAGAACGGCTGTTCACTGCCCATTCTCCCACGTCCACTCGGAACAACATTATGGTTGGTGTTCCGTTGGGACTTTTGTGTTCACGTGACGCGTAACTTTTTTTTATTTCTCCCTTCGGTGGCTCCATTGGAGACTTCATGAAGCAAGCCTCTTCCTTCTCATTGTGACCTTCACGCTGTGACCTTCACACTGTGACCTTCACACTGTGACCTTCACACTGTGACCTTCACACTGGGACCTTCACACTGGGACCTTCACACTGTGACCTTCACACTGGGACCTTCACACTGGGACCTTCACACTGGGACCTTCACACTGTGACCTTCACACTGAGACCTTCACACTGGGACCTTCACACTGGGACCTTCACACTGGGACCTTCACGCTGTGACCTTCACACTGTGACCTTCACACTGTGACCTTCACACTGTGACCTTCACACTGGGACCTTCACACTGGGACCTTCACACTGGGACCTTCACACTGAGACCTTCACACTGGGACCTTCACGCTGTGACCTTCACACTGTGACCTTCACACTGTGACCTTCACACTGTGACCTTCACACTGGGACCTTCACACTGGGACCTTCACACTGGGACCTTCACACTGAGACCTTCACACTGTGACCTTCACACTGTGACCTTCACACTGTGACCTTCACACTGTGACCTTCACACTGGGACCTTCACACTGGGACCTTCACACTGGGACCTTCACACTGAGACCTTCACACTGGGACCTTCACGCTGTGACCTTCACACTGTGACCTTCACACTGTGACCTTCACACTGTGACCTTCACACTGGGACCTTCACACTGGGACCTTCACACTGGGACCTTCACACTGAGACCTTCACACTGGGACCTTCACACTGGGACCTTCACACTGGGACCTTCACACTGTGACCTTCACACTGTGACCTTCACACTGTGACCTTCACACTGTGACCTTCACACTGGGACCTTCACACTGTGACCTTCACACTGGGACCTTCACACTGTGACCTTCACACTGGGACCTTCACACTGTGACCTTCACACTGGGACCTTCACACTGTGACCTTCACACTGTGACCTTCACACTTTGACCTTCACACTGTGACCTTCACGCTGTGACCTTCACGCTGTGACCTTCACACTGTGAACTTCACACTGGGACCTTCACACTGGGACCTTCACACTGGGACCTTCAAGACGTGACCTTCACGCTCTGACCTTCACGCTGTGACCTCCACACTGTGACCTTCAAGAGGTGACCTTCACGCCGAGACTTCAGTGGTTCAAAACCCGAATGACTTGAAGTTTTGACTTTTTCTATCAAAGAGCTTAAAACTTCAACGCCAAAAACTCAATTTAGCTCAATTCTCGATTTTCAGGAAAAATTAAAAACTTAATTTTTGTCAGCAACTCAAATGGTTCGGAGTCACAATGGGAAGACTCTAGAGGGGTTGAATTGAAGAAGAATGAAGTCAGAATTGAGGAAGTCATTCAGAACTCAACTTCCCTTCACAATTTTGATTTTTTTTTCATTTTTTAGTTTTTCCTCTTGCATGTTTTCCATTTCAAGTCAACGCCAGCAAAGCATATGCATCGCACTCATTCTTACTTCCTTTTTTCTTCTTCCTTTTTTTCTTCTTCCTTTTTTTATCTTTTTTTTCTCTTTATTTGTCTTTTCTCACTTCCCTCTATTCTTTATTTTTCAGTTTTGGGCAGTTTTTATTTTCAGTTTTTCTTCTTTTTTCCACTTCTTTCTCGGCCATTAAGACCTCAACATTATCTTTCAGCTAAGTTTTAACCCAATCTCAAAGCTTGTCACAAATATGTGGAAACTATCGAGCCAAGATTGAAGACAGATTAATCCTCATCATCATCATCATTTTAATCTTCTTCCTCCTCCTTTTTTTTATCATCATCATCATCATCATCATCATCATCATCATCATCATCATCATCATCATCATCATCATCATCATCATCATCATCATCATCATCATCATCATCATCATCATCATCATCATCATCATCATCATCATCATCATCATTATCAGCATCATCATCATCATCATCATCATCATCATCATCATCATCATCATCATCATCATCATCATCATCATCATCATCATCATCATCATCATCATCATCATCATCATCATCATCATCATCATCATCATCATCATCATCATCATCATCATCATCATCATCATCATCATCATCATCATCATCATCATCATCATCATCATCATCATCATCATCATCATCATCATCATCATCATCATCATCATCATCATCATCATCATCATCATCATCATCATCATCATCATCATCATCATCATCATCATCATCATCATCATCATCATCATCATCATCATCATCATCATCATCATCATCATCATCATCATCATCATCATCATCGTCATCATCATCATCATCATCATCATCATCATCATCATCATCATCATCATCATCATCATCATCATCATCATCATCATCATCATCATCATCATCATCATCATCATCATCATCATCATCATCATCATCATCATCATCATCATCATCATCATCATCATCATCATCACCATCACCACAGCTCAGTCTGTTCCTTAATATCACGTCTCTGTGACACCTCCTCTTCCCACACCAGACGTCTCCTTATTCCTCTCAACCTTATCTTATTAACTGTTTTTGGTTCTTCCTCCATTGTTTATTTTTAATTTTTCAATATCTTTTCTCGAATTCCACTTTTATTCATTTTTTTTTTCAATTTCATTACTCATCTTTTTGTTATTCTGTTTCTTTATTAAAAAAATTTTAATTTTTTTTATTATTTTGTTATTAAAATTTTTTTTATTATTTTGTTATTAAAATTTTTTTTATTATTTTGTTATTAAAATTTTATTATTATTTTGTTATTAAAATTTTTATTATTATTTTGTTATTGAAGTTGTTTTATTATCTTTGTATTATGATTTGTATTTTTATTTTTGTTTTTATTTATTATTATTTTTTGTTTCAATTTATATAACTTTTCTCCTTTTTTCCGTCACGAAATCCCTCCATTCTTGTTGTTCATCTTCACCATCTTCCGCATACAAACACTCACAAACAACATTAATCTTCAACATGCAACATCAACACCAGCCTCAACATGCAACATCAACATGCAACATCAACATGCAACATCAACACCAACCTCAACATGCAACATCAACACCAACCTCAACATGCAACATCAACATGCGACCTCAACATCAACACCAACCTCAACATCAACATCAACATCAACATCAATGCGACAACATTTCAACCGCAACCACAGCTTTCAGTCCAAAACTTGGTCCTTTTCTTAATAATAATCATAAATAAATAAATAACTAAAATTAAACAATAATAATAATAATAATAATAATAATAATTAATAATAAGAATAATAATAATAATAATAATAATAATAATAATAATAATAATAATAATAATAATAATAATAATAATAATAATAATAATAATAATAATAATAATAATAATAATAATAATTAATAATAATAATAATAATAATAATAATAATAATAATAATAATAATAATAATAATAATAATAATAATAATAATAATAATAATAATAATAATAATAATAATAATAATAATAATAATAATAATAATAATAATAATAATAATAATAATAATAATAATAATAATAATAATAATAATAATAATAATAATAATAATAATAATAATAATAATAATAGATATAATAATAATAAAAATAATAATAATAATAATAATAATAATAATAATAATAATAATAATAATAATAATAATAATAATAATAATAATAATAATAATAATAATAATAATAATAATAATAATAATAATAATAATAATAATAATAATAATAATAATAATGATAATAATAATAATAATAATAATAATAATAATAATAATAATAATAATAATAATAA
>OX387248.1:13020675-13038175 GCA_947562095.1 Branchellion lobata | reverse complement strand
GGTTGTAATCTCTTGTTCGGTTATTAATCTAATCAATGCATTCACAACGTGAGTAAGGCAATGCCGAAGGACAACTCATGGGAGTATCTTGACCAAGGATGAATTGTTACTTCCACAATGCGTGACCTTCCACACTTCCAAGCGGCCGTCTCATTCGTTTGCAGGGGATTTATAAGCATTTCAAAGAATCTTTCCGCTCACCACCTCACAGATGAGTCGTCATAGACCCATCAATCATCCTCATTTTTATTCTCTTTTTCATCTTTATTTTCCGTTTCTTTTTCATCTTCTTCTTTATTTTTCTCTTTCTTTGTATCTTCCACACCATCCTCCTCCTCGTCATCCTCTCCCCCGTCCTCATCCTCCTTTTCATCTTCTCCATCCTCTTCTTCCTCATTCTCTCCCAAACATCTTGTGTTGACCACCACCAAGCATGTTCTACTCGGGCACTCAAGACACAAGCTTCAACCACAACTTCAACTGCTCCTTCACCAACCACCACAACTTCTCCAGCCACACCGGCCACTTCAACAGCTGCAACAGCCACAACAACCACAGCAGCTTCAACAGCCACAACAACCACAGCAGTCACAGCTTTCTCATGTCGTTCAACTACAAGAGCGTTCAGAGCGTGTTGATTGTGGCTCTGATCCTGGGAGTGACAGTTCTCTTGATGGTGGTTGGCAACCTTTTGGTCATCGCCTCCCTCGTCAAGTTCAGGAACCTCAGAAGCGTGTCCAACTTCCTCATCGGAAACCTTGCTGCTAGTGACTTTCTGCTGGCTGTCACCATTCTACCTCTGTCCATCGCCAACGAGTGTCTGGGAAGGTGGGTGGGTTTTGCTGGGGTTGCTGCTGCTGCTAATGCTGCTGTTGTAGCTGTTGCCGCTAGTGCTGCTGTTGTAGCTTCTGCTGCTAGTTCTGCTGTTGTAGCTGCTGCTGCTAGTGCTGTTGTGAGTGTTGCAGCCACTAGCGGTTGACTTCTGTTTTTTTAAATGAAGGTATTAATGATAATTTAGAGGAGATACACGAGTTATGGAAAGTCTGAGTGTTGAAGCGCCAAGGCAAACAACTCGAGCGTCTTTTATGTTTTTTAAGATGTTTGTGGTGTGGTCAATGTGGTGGTGGTGGTGTTGTTGTGGTGGTGTTGTTGTTGGTGATGATGATGTTGTTGTGGTGTTGTTGTGGTGTTGTTGTGGTGTTGTTTTTGTTGATGGTGGTGTTCTTGATGATGGCGTTGTTGTGGTGTTGTTGTTGATGGAGGTGTTGTTGTGGTGGTGATGGTGGTGTTGTTGGTGATGGTGGAGTTGTTGTGGGGTTGTTGTGGTGTTGGTGTTGTTGTGACGTTTGATGTAGTTATGATGATGATGTTGTTGTGGCAGTTAAGATTTTTATAGCGCTGATTAAACAAAATCGTTTGTGACTTTCGTATACTTCGAAGCGATCGGGTGAATGTTTTGTTGTGGTGATGTGCTCAGACGGATGGAGAGGGATTGAAAGGGTGGAAGGCCTGGGTGGAAGGCTTGGGTGGACGGAGTATCTGTAGATGGAATGTCTTCTTGTTCGAATGGTCGTTTTTCAGTTGTGAGGCAGAGCTCAATCAAGCCTGCAAGCAAATGTGCAACTAATCGTGAAGATTATAGCCGTTTAAAAGATGTTTAAAACATTATTTTTGAATTAAAAATTCATTTTTTACAAAAAATTAAAAAGTAGGAAACAACAAAAATTAAACAAAAACATAAAAAATTCAGAAACAGCAACACCATGAAGACTTGTGCGCCTGCAGTGCATGGAGGGTGCATGAAGGATGCATGGAGGATGCATGGAGGGTGCATGGAAGGTGCATGGAGAATGCATGGAGGATGCATGAAGGATGCATAGAGGATGCATAGAGAGTGCATGGGGGTGCATGGAACTTACATGAGGGTGCATGGATGGTGTGGAAGGAATGGGTGGAAGGGTGTATCAGCCTGGAACAGCCACTGCCTCTAAGGGCTCCGAAGGCCTTGTGGGGTGTTGTGGAAGAGGTTGATGACTGCAAACAAGACCTCTGAAACAAATCTTTTTTGATTTTTAGAAAAAAGTGTCTTTGGTGGACTGAACAGGCGTAGTGTTGTGATGGAAGTTGAATGCATTAAGAGACAGCCTAACAATAATAATTGATGTTCTCATCCGCCATCAATTGTTTCCGAATGTAATTTGTGGCTCCCAGCAAAAAGGCTGCACTCATTTGACAGAATAAAAGCTAAATTACGAGGTTCATGGAGAAAATAAAAATAATGAAACGAAATTATGAAATAATCAAAGGACAATCATTATGACAATGGCAAGCGTAAAAGCAATTTGCAGCCCATCGGATTGATCGGCGATGCTCAACGCCAAGTGTCTGCAGGCCAAGCAGACGATCAGATGAAGCTTTCCTTCGCGCCAGTGGAAACAAACGCCTCATCTCCATCCCATTTTTATTTTTTATTTAGTTTTTTTATCTTTTTTCATATTTTTTATTCCATTTTTTTTTTAATTTTTTCATTTAATTTTCATTTAATTTTTAATCATTTTTTATCTATTATTTAAACTATTTTTTATCTAATTTACATTCGACTCCAGCTCAAATTATTGATTCTTCAGTCACCTCTTCTCAAAAACTTTCCAAACAACTTTTTTGTTTTTTTTTTTTTTTGCGACATCAATTTATAAATAAAAACTCCATTGCCTTTGAAAGACATTCAAATATGACTATTTTCATTTTCAAACTCAGTTTTCTTTTTGCTTTGAGGCACCTAATTGAAAGCAAAGTTTTTATGCGGTTTTTATTTTGAAAAAAAAAGAAAAAAACGCGGTAGAAGAAACATGAATGTCCTTGAAATTAATAATCGGCAATTAATTCATACGAGACTCGATTGAATTTGATTGGATGATCAAAGCGATGCCTCTGACTGGTTCCTCTGGCGTGGTTGAAGTAATCTGATTGAGTGACTTCAACTTTCAATGGATTAAGTGATGATTAAGTATGATTAAATGAATAATCATACTAAGTGATATTTCAAATGAATACTCACATTAATAAATATATTAATCAACCAAACCTAGTAATAAACCAGTAATCACTTTTACTTTCCGCCTCTTCCAAGAGTGGCAATGCAATAAGACGAAGATGAGAGGAACATCAGAAGAGGCTTTGAGGTGCTGGCATTGTGCACCGTGTCACTTTGACGACTCACAACCCTCACATCTCGTGTCTCTTCCATTGTCACCAGACATTCATGGTCCAGCTTTATGCCTCTGTACTCAAACACCGTAACTAAACTTACGCATGCGCTCTATAGATTTTGTGGCCGTTTTTATTTTGTTGTTGTTGTTGTTGCTGTTGTTGTTGTTGCTGTTGTTGTTGTTGCTGTTGTTGTTGTTGCTGTTGTTGTGATTGATCGTTTGTTTGTTTGTTTGTTTGTCTGTTTTTTTTTTTGTTTTTTTGTTTTTTTTTTGTTTGTTTGTTTTTGTTTGTTTGTTTTTGTTTGTTTGTTTTTTTTTTGTTTGTTTGCTTGTTTGTTTATTTGTTTGTTTTTTTGTTTGTTTGTTTGTTTGTTTTTGTTTTGTTTGTTTGTTTTTGTTTCGGCGTTCGAGGGTGGTTCTCAGATGAGTTGTTGCCAACAGTGACAGAAGCAATACTTCGAAAGTGACCAGCAAACCCTCCAAGTTATTCACTCCAACTACTTGGTCTGCAAACATAGTGTGGTGACAGGATCTTTTGAAGGGTCTGTCATACGAAACTATGTCTATTCCTTGTGTTTGAGTGAGGCTGTGAAATTTTTGTCGAAAAATCTTTACTAATACTGCTACCACTGACGCCACCACCCCCCCCCCCCCACCACTACTACCACTACTTTCACCACCACTACCACCACCACTACCACCACTACCACCACTACCACCACCACCACCACCACCACCACCACCACCACCACTACCACCACCACCACCACCACCACCACCACCACCACCACCACCACCACCACCACCACCACCACCACCACCACCACCACCACCGCCGCCACCACCACCACCACCACCACCACCACCACCACCACCACCACTACCACCACCACTACCACCACCACTACCACCACCACCACCACCACTACCACCACCGCTACCACCGCCACCCCCACCATCACCACCACCACCCCCACCATCACCACCACCACCACTACCACCACCACCACCACTTCCACAGGTGGGTGTTTGGCAGAGTGGCATGCAATGTGTGGCTACTGGCTGACGTCTTGTACTGCACCGCGTCCATATGGAACATCTGCGCCATCGCCTTTGACCGCTACACCGCCACCCTCTTTCCCCTCTGGTTCGTGGCAATCATTGAATCTTAGTTCTGATCCTCAAATATTCTTTTTTTTTATTTTTCTCCGCCTGTGTGGTGGCTCCGAAAGGACTGGGTGAGAGGAAGGTTGAGAGGAGCTGTCGAAGGGTTTAACTCTTTGTAAGTGTAGTTTCGTTGTCATTGCAGCTCCACGTAGAGGGCGTTTTTCGATTTATTTTTGAATTGTTTGCACATCTTTCAAACGTTCCTCCAACGCCAAAATAAATCGTTTTATCCGGAACAGTTTTATATTTTCGAAAGAGGTTACATAAACACAACATTCCCACGTGACAGAGCTCCTTCGATTGATCAAATTGCTTCCATTGAGTCTCACTGCCGTAGTTGTAAAACATCTTTTGGTGAATAAATTCTATAAACAAACCTTTGAAAGTTCGATTGCGTGTGAAGAATCTTTTTCGTTCTTTGGTCGAGGCTGAAGTGGTGAGTTTTTGAGAAGGAGAGGTTGAGCGTATTCCTTCAAACTTCAACGTCATCACATCGAAGCTCCAGTTATTTGCAGATAAACAGCGTTTTTAATCATCATTTCAATAAAAAACAACCATTGTGACAATGCGGGCCAACTCCATAACAACACAAACACATCACGTTGCATGGCTAATGGAGCCATCTTGAATGACTCCTTGAAAGTGCTAGAACTTATTAATGGCGACCTTCGTAGGTGTTTCCTTGCAGTTTGCTGACTCTTTTCACCCCTCCTCACTCCTCTTCACCCTCTTCACCCTCCTCACCCTCCTCACCCTCCTCACCCTCCTTACCCCTCCTCACCCCTCCTCACCCCTCCTCACCCCTCTTCACCCCTCCTCACCCCTCCTCACCCCTCCTCACCCCTTCTCACCCTTCCTCACCCCTTCTCACCCCTCCTCACCCCTCCTCACCCCTCCTCACCCCTCCTCACCCCTTCTCACCCCTCCTCACCCCTTCTCACCCCTCCTCACCCCTCCTCACCCCTCCTCACCCCTCCTCACCCCTCCTCACCCCTCCTCACCCCTCCTCACTCCTCCTCACCCCTCCTCACCCCTCCTCACCCCTCCTCACCCCTCCTTACCCCTCCTTACCTCTCCTCACTCCTTCTCACCCCTCCTCACCCCTCCTCACCCCTCCTCACCCCTCCTCACCCCTCCTCACCCCTCCTCACCCCTCCTCACCCCTCCTTACCCCTCCTTACCTCTCCTCACTCCTTCTCACCCCTCCTCACCCCTCCTCACCCCTCCTCACCCCTCCTCACCCCTCCTCACCCCTCCTCACTCCTCCTCACCCCTCCTCACCCCTCCTCACCCCTCCTCACCCCTCCTCACCCCTCCTCACCCCTTCTCACCCCTCCTCACCCCTCCTCACCCCTCCTCACCCCTCCTCACCCCTTCTCACCCCTTCTCACCCTCTTTTATCTTCCCCACCCACCCATCTTCAACTAACGAAGATTCCTCTTACTGAGCGTAAATTGTCACCGATCGGACCTAATCGTTTGTCAATTTGGAAGAAATATGACGATACTAATAACATATAAAAATAATACTTTAACAATAATAATAACAACAACAAAAACAATAACATAAAAAAAGAATACTCAAACAATAATAATAATAACAACAAAAACAATAACATAAAAATAATAATAATAAATGATAGTAATAAAAGCAATAATAAAAGTAACTTATTGCGTGACGAGGCGGAAAGAGGCTATTAGGACACTCCCACAACTCAGCCAAGCCCACAAAGCCCACATGGAACTCCAGGTTTTCGAGCAAATAGTTTTTTTGGCCTTTTATGGCCACAGCAACACTTGCTCCTCACGCCGTCCACCACGCCCTTCCAGGCTCCGTTCGGTCTATGCTTTCGTGTAATATTTCCGGTTATCATTTTAATATTGTTTATTAGTATTATTATTATTCCCGGTTATGTTTTAAATTATTGTTTATTATTATGATGATGATTATTATTATTATTATTATTATTATTATTATTATTATTATTATTATTATTATTATTATTATTATTATTATTATTATTATTATTATTATTATTATTATTATTATTATTATTATTATTATTATTATTATTATTATTATTATTATTATTATTATTATTATTATTATTATTATTATTATTATTATTATTATTATTATTATTATTATTATTATTATTATTATTATTATTATTATTATTATTATTATTATTATTATTATTATTATTATTATTATTATTATTATTATTATTATTATTATTATTATTATTATTATTATTATTATTATTAATATTATTATTATTATTATTATTATTATTAGTATTATTATTATTATTATTATTATTATTATTATTATTATTATTATTACTATTATTATTATTATTATTATTATTATTATTATTATTATTATTATTATTATTATTATTATTATTATTATTATTATTATTATTATTATTATTATTATTATTATTATTATTATTATTATTATTATTATTATTATTATTATTATTATTATTATTGTTATTATTATTATTATTATTATTATTATTATTATTATTATCATTATTATTATTATTATTATTATTATTATTATTATTATTATTATTATTATTATTATTATTATTATTATTATTATTATTATTATTATTATTATTATTATTATTATTATTATTATTATTATTATTATTATTATTATTATTATTATTATTATTATTATTATTATTATTATTATTATTATTATTATTATTATTATTATTATTATTATTATTATTATTATTATTATTATTATTATTATTATTACTATTATTATTATTATTATTATTATTATTATTATTATTATTATTATTATTATTATTATTATTATTATTATTATTATTATTATTATTATTATTATTATTATTATTATTATTATTATTATTATTATTATTATTATTATTATTATTATTATTATTATTATTATTATTATTATTATTATTATTATTATTATTATTATTATTATTATTATTATTATTATTATTATTATTATTATTATTATTATTATTATTATTATTATTATTATTATTATTATTATTATTATTATTATTATTATTATTATTATTATTATTATTATTATTATTATTATTATTATTATTATTATTATTATTATTATTATTATTATTATTATTATTATTATTATTATTATTATTATTATTATTATTATTATTATTATTATTATTATTATTATTATTATTATTATTATTATTATTATTATTATTATTATTATTATTATTATTATTATTATTATTATTATTATTATTATTATTATTATTATTATTATTATTATTATTATTATTATTATTATTATTATTATTATTATTATTATTATTATTATTATTATTATTATTATTATTATTATTATTATTATTATTATTATTATTATTATTATTATTATTATTATTATTATTATTATTATTATTATTATTATTATTATTATTATTATTATTATTATTATTATTATTATTATTATCATTCTCGATTATTTCCGAGTATTTTCCCGATAAGTTCTCTCACTTCAATTATTTCCAGTGGAGGTTTATGGTGTTTGGGAGCGGACTTCGAATTACTAAGAGATGCTGGGAGGTGTGTAAAGCACAGCGGAGCTCCGCCTTGGGGTTCCTTATTAGCATCTTTTGCGGCGGCGTAAAAGGTAATCAAGCTGAGACAGGTTCATAAATAGGAGCAAATGCGCCTTACAACGGTCTCCAAGCAGCCGATCGAACACCCACATAAAGCAGGCACCAATTTCGTTTATTGCTTTTCTGAAAGGTTTTCCATCATCGTCACTATTGCTGTCACCACCACCACCACTATTCCTATCACCACCAACACCACCATCTATATCACCACCACCATCCATATCATCACCACCACCATCATCCATACCACCACCACCCCCACCATCATCCATATCACCACCATTACCATCATCCCTATCACCACCAACACCACCATCTCTATCACCACCACCATCTCTATCACCACCACCATCTCTATCACCACCACCACCATTCCTTCCCCCACCACCACTCCAGGTACCGTGAGAAGCGCTCAAGCAAGCAGGCGTGTTTGTACGTCACATCCATCTGGATCATTTCCCTTCTCACCTGCACTCCCCCTCTTTTCGGCTGGAATGATCTTTCCAAAAACTACGTTCTGGTCGACAACGCCACCAACAGCCACGGCTGCGTCTTGTTCGACACACCCAGCTATGTCGTATACTCTGCTTGTTTCAGTTTCTACATCCCCTTCCTCCTCACCATCCTCCTCTACCTCCAAATCTGCGTCATTTTACGCAAAAGACTTCGTTTCATGCGTTCAAAAAACGCCAAAAAAGCGCATGAAATTGTCTCAAATCCGGTGGCGTTGAAGGCGGCCAAGAACAAGCAAGAAGCTCCCGTCGTGAGGAACTTCTTCGGGAGAAGAGAGGCTTTCAATGATTCGATGAAGTTCCCAGAGAAAGAAAAAACACTGGGAAGGGAGAATCCCTTCAAACAGAGTTCAAAGTCACAAAAGAGTGTGAATTTTTCACGACAGGTTGAAGGCGGTGATGGGAGTGGCAATTTGCAGGTGGTCAAACTGGCAAAATACGCCTCAGAAGACCATGAAGTTGACAATGAGAAGCTAAGTGGTTTGACTGTGCGTTCAACCGTGGTGGTAAATGAAAGCAGCGTTTTGCAAGAGAAGAATGAGAGGGTGAAGAAGAGTGAGCGAGGATACGGAGGAAAGATGAGAGCTGAAGATGAAGAGGCCTCTGATGATAACTGTATCAAAGGTGCAAAGGCAAGTGGGAAGGGGATTGAAGCAGACTGTGGAATGAGACACAAGGAAGCTGTTGCCGATGGAGCAAACAACGAGGAAGAGGAGGAGGTGGACATTAAAAATAAAACAAAAAATAAAAAAGCTGCCAGCCCCGTTGAAAACTCTGCCGGGCTGGCTGACGAGAGGAAGGACTATGGAATACAAAATGAACTTTTGAAAAATAATTCAGTTGCTGACTTGTCTTTCGAGTCGTGTGTTGAGGAGGGAAGGAAGAGGAAGGGGAGGATGGGAGGTGTTGGAGCGATGGTGGTGCCTGTGTTGGTGGTTGAGGGGTGCGCTGCGGAGTCTGAAAGCCTGAACTCGAGTGTTTCCAGCCCTCGAGTGTGGCATGGGAATGGAAGGGCTGGAGGGGATGGTGGGAGGAATGGGACCAGTGGTGTAGTGCAAGCAGCTGAAAATAGCCTTGAAGGTCTGAATAATGTCGAGAATGATGGAAGAGGCCTAGGTAAAAACATTGGAACTTCAGAGCCTGTGGAAAAAATGCATACTTTAAATACCAATGCAATTGAAATAGAACACCCATCAGAGGAGCATTGCGTTGAGTCCGCTCATAGGTATTCAAACACTGGCAACCAACTGAAAACCACCAAAACAACTTTAGATTTAGAATTCAGTTCAGCGAAAGAAACTGTGATCAAGAAGTTGAGTTTGCGGTCGTCCAGTGACTGTCCTACCACCATGACCACCATCCACTCTGAGGCACCCACCGAACACACCAGCAAGCCTCTCACAAGAGCTTTCACGCCCCCATACAAGTCTTCTCTTCCCTTGCCCAGCAGAGATAAAGTTAGCAGAGGCAGCTTAGCCAAGACCACAGACCGAAGGTCGAGGAGCGATCGGAGGGAGATGAGAGCGACCATCAGAATGGCAGCCGTGATCGCAGTCTTTTGCGTCATGTGGCTTGGCTTCTTCACGCTCTACCTGGTGGAAGGTGTTTGCAAGTGGTGTGTGGTGCCTCGTTCGTGGTACGCCTTCTTCATATGGCTGGGCTACACCAACTCCGCCATCAACCCCATCCTCTACGCCATCTTCAACGATGAATTCAGAAAAGCTTTTAAGAAGATTCTCGGCATAAAGAACAAATTTAATAAACGATGACTCTGAACTTGAAGGTTTTTTTGAGCTGTTTGCAATTTTTTTATACTTTTGAAATCTATTCCAATTTAACTAAAAAGCTCGTTCAAATTTTATTTAATTAGGGCCTCTGATTCTCCCAGCCACTCCGTCATTCCATTAAGAAGTTGTGTATCTTGGACTTAGTCAACGAAAGCATGGATTGATTATTGAAAAGGATTGATTAGAAAATAATTCTGTTTTCCATCCAATCAAACGTTATCGAGCACTTGTGGCCAATCAACCTCCACAACCGGAGTCTCCACCACAAACGGTTGAAAGTTATCCAATTTAAGATACACCAATGCTTATAGAGTATTTGTTGTGTAATGAACTGGTGAATCGGCAAATGCATGCCACAGTGGGAGCGGACAATCTTCATGCGGGCTCCGAAGAGCAAACCCCATTCCATGTAGTCTCATCCTCTCTCAATAAGACCACCATTACCTCCGCATCATCTCCGCATCTCTTCCGCTCTCAACTTATAATTTCAAATTCAACTTTTGAGCTCTGTGGACTTCATTCATTTCGTTTTCGTCCTTTCAGGTCGCCCTCCATTTAGCATTTTTTATTAAATTTCAACATCAAAGCGTTCTACAGAAACTTCAAGAGTTCCTTATTTCTCATTAAATTGAAGGTCCATTGAATGCTTCAGCTTCAAAAAGATTTATTCCAATATTAATGGCTATAAAGGTTGCTAGTCACCTTCCACACGGGCAACTGGCTGTTTTGTGGTCACTTGAACTTAGACACGAAAGCTTTCGTGAGGGCTGTTGTGTATGCAGTCCTCTGCACGCATGGAGGGGTATTTAAGCAGATAAGGCTTCAGTGTGTTTTAAACTGTGTAAACAAACATTTCAGCGGAGCACTCATAAATTATTCCACAATTATTTTTTGACTTTTGGCTTAAACGTATTCAGATTTAAACATGAAATTCAAGAATAAAACAAAAGTTAATTGAAGTTTAAAAGCCAATAAACACTTGAAAGCTCTTACAATCATTTTCGTTGCAAACCCAAAATGTCGCAATTAAGTTGCGGAGTTGCATATCACGAAGAAGTGATGAGTTGGCAGTAGTCACAAGGATGATTAGTCTGACGTTGGAGAGCCCCTTTCGAGCATTACTAATCCACAGGGGGCTAAGACACCTAGGTACACGAGAGCTGACCGCTGACACTGCCTGCCTCGTATGAAGCCCCGTATGAGGCCCCGTATGAGGCCCCGTATGAGGCCCCGTATGAGGCCCCGTATGAGGCCCCGTATGAGGCCCCGTATGAGGCCCCGTATGAGGCCCCGTATGAGGCCCCGTATGAGGCCCCGTATGAGGCCCCGTATGAGGCCCCGTATGAGGCCCCGTATGAGGCCCCGTATGAGGCCCTGTATGAAGCCCCGTATGAGGCCCCGTATGAGGCCCCGTATGAGGCCCTGTATGAAGCCCCGTATGAGGCCCTGTATGAAGCCCCGTATGAGGCCCTGTATGAAGCCCCGTATGAGGCCCCGTATGAGGCCCCGTATGAGGCCCCGTATGAGGCCCGTATGAGGCCCTGTATGAAGCCCCGTATGAGGCCCCGTATGAGGCCCCGTATGAGGCCCCGTATGAGGCCCTGTATGAGGCCCCGTATGAGGCCCCGTATGAGGCCCTGTATGAGGCCCCGTATGAGGCCCTGTATGAAGCCCCGTATGAGGCCCCGTATGAGGCCCCGTATGAGGCCCCGTATGAGGCCCCGTATGAGGCCCTGTATGAAGCCCCGTATGAGACCCCGTATGAGGCCCCGTATGAGGCCCCGTATGAGGCCCCGTATGAGGCCCCGTATGAGGCCCCGTATGAGGCCCCGTATGAGGCCCTGTATGAAGCCCCGTATGAGGCCCTGTATGAAGCCCCGTATGAGGCCCTGTATGAAGCCCCGTATGAGGCCCCGTATGAGGCCCCGTATGAGGCCCCGTATGAAGCCCCGTATGAGGCCCCGTATGAGGCCCTGTATGAAGCCCCGTATGAAGCCCCGTATGAGGCCCCGTATGAGGCCCCGTATGAGGCCCCGTATGAGGCCCCGTATGAGGCCCCGTATGAGGCCCTGTATGAAGCCCCGTATGAGGCCCCGTATGAGGCCCCGTATGAGGCCCCGTATGAGGCCCCGTATAGCTTGGTGTGTGTGGGGGCATTGGTTGAGATCAGGACTGTCCCATTCATCCTCCTTTGGACACCCTGGTGAATTTCCAACACAAAACTCTTGGACCTTTCCTGTTTTCTTCGTCGATCTTGTTCAAGGCTTCAATCTCACACCACTTCCTTCAGTTCCATACGAGTGATTTACCTCCTTGACTTCCGATCGACTGAAGTTTATGGAATTTTCCTCTCAATAAACGTACCACCCATCTTTCATGCGTCCTTTTTCTCGTCTGGCCTCAAGAAGTCAGCCAGTGAGGGAAGTGATTTATAGGAGTTCTTGACTCTGTGTCGTTTTGGGGGCCACTGAATTAGCATACAAGAGCCATAAGGGCGCAAAGTCTTTGTAGCCACGCGTCATTAGAGCTCCATCATAATTTCTCGTTCCGTCAACTTTTCATCAAATGCATATAATGACGTTTCACTAAGCGGCTCATCTTTAAAAAAGCGTAATTTTTTTTGCCAACTTCCGTAACGTTCATCCTTATCTTTATTCTTCCTTCGTCGGTGCCACATGTATGTCAGATAACACCACGAAAGTAGGCAAATCTTGAAAGCTACTCCAAGACTTACACCGTACTGAAAAGTTGGATGCATGGTGGAGTGGTCTGTAGAACTTTGTGGATAAAACGTTGGTTGGAAAAGTCACATAACGAATGAGGGATGGGAGCGTAGGTTGAGTTTACGTGGGTTGTGACTTCTGCTGCCTGGTGCAGTGGATGAATAGCGAAGGTTAACTATCTCACCTCTGCTTTGATGTTCAATAGGTATAACGTGGAAGCCACTGAGCCTGGAAGCGTGGATGGAACAATATGTGCAGTAAAGGCTTGGTTGAGGACTTCTCAGACGACCAGTGAGAGTCGTGCTTGAACTGTGGACTTATTAATGCAGATTAGTCGAGCGAGTTTTAAAAACTCAAGCTACAGGTGCAGCACTTGTGGAACGTGCTTTTGTGGGCGTGCCTTCCTCGCCTCGCTGTGATGCTTCATCCTTCCTTGGCATGAATCTCTTTGAACAACTACAAGGAGAGAAAACGGCTACAGCGTCGATGACTGATGTGCTTTGCCCCTCTTTGAGCGCTCTCGAACAGTGCAGAAGCGGCGCTATATAAATGTGGTCTCGAAACTCTACGGGGTTAACGCCACTATGAAAATATTCTTGTTTGTATAAATGATTTGATTAGATTAGATTAGTATTACACTGCAGCTGCTCACACATCTGCATGCTTCAGACTCCATGGTGGAACAGAGCAGTAGCTTGGAATGATTAGCCAACACCCATCCAAGACTAGTTAGCCTTTCTCAACTAATGACTGAAACGGTATATTGTCGATTGGTGCTTGGATTTTGAATGAAACCCTCAAAGCCCTCTCAACTTATAGTCTTTATTAGATCAAGTCCAGACATACAGAATAGTCGGACTAAAAAGTTAAAATAAGAAATGGAATCTCAGAATCGTTGGTCCATTGAATTTCATACCGAGTCCCAGACAAAGTCTGAAAAGGCAGCATGTTTGAAATGAAGAGAGTAAAAATATACAAGTTAGCTTCACAGCAAGTGAACACCCATTGAGATATGGAGTCCTCAAGTGAGAATGGTGACACCTGGCGAGTAGCATGAAAAAATTACAAAATATTTTGAAAAAGCCAAAAGTTTGGAAGTATTGGTTTGGCGTAATAGTTAATAATAATTAATAATTATTAATAATAATAAATGATAATTAATAATAGTTAATAATAGTTAATAATAGTTAATAATAGTTAATAATAGTTAATAATATTTAATAATATTTAATAATAGTTAATAATAGTTAATAATAGTTAATAATAGTTAATAATAGTTAATAATAGTTAATAATAGTTAATAATAGTTAATAATAGTTAATAATAGTTAATAATAGTTAATAATAGTTAATAATAGTCAGTAATAGTTAATAATAGTTAATAATAGTTAATAATAGTTAATAATAGTTAATAATAGTTAATAATAGTTAATAATAGTTAATAATAGTTAATAATAATTAATTAATATTTAATTTAAAAATGACTAAAACCCTGCGTAACCCCTTCAATCCAACAACAAAAGATGGCAAAGAGAAGAAGAATTTTCAAAGATTTACATGCACGACTTGCATTCATCGTCCGCTGTGGAAGGGGCCCTTCTCAAATGTACACTCACCTCCACCAGTCGTTGGACCTTTCGTCTTTCAGTACTGAATGTACCGCTGATATTAACCGAAACAACCGTAATAATAATAATAATGATAATAATAATAATAATAATAATAATAATAATAATAATAATAATAATAATAATAATAATAATAATAATAATAATAATAATAATAATAATAATAATAATAATAATAATAATAATAATAATAATAATAATAATAATAATAATAATAATAATAATAATAATAATAATAATAATAATAATAATAATAATAATAATAATAATAATAATAATAATAATAATAATAATAATAATAATAATAATAATAATAATAATAATAATAATAATAATAATAATAATAAAAATAAAAATAATAATAATAATAATAATAATAATAATAATAATAATAATAATAATAATAACAATAATAATAATAATAATAATAATAATAATAATAATAATAATAATAATAATAATAACAATAATAATAATAATAATAATAATAATAATAATAATAATAATAATAATAATAATAATAATAATAATAATAATAATAATAATAATAATAATAATAATAATAATAATAATAATAATAATAATAATAATAATAATAGTAATAATAATAATAATAATAATAATAATAATAATAATAATAATAATAATAATAATAATAATAATAATAATAATAATAACAAATAATTTTTTTAAATAATAATAACAAACAAAAATAAAAATAAAAAACAGTAATACTTGATATGTTTAAGCGAATGTATGGTCGGAATGCATTGAGTTTGAAATAGAGTGGTTGTTGTCATAGAAACAGTGGTTGTTGCCATAGAAACAGTGGTTGTTGCCATAGAAACAGTGGTTGTTGCCATAGAAACAGTGGTTGTTGTCATAGAAACAGTGGTTGAAGATTATTTTACGAATTTTTCACTAATACCTTTTTATTCCACGCATGAGAAGGAAACTTCAATGTTTTCGAAACGGTTTTTAGTTTAAGTTGAAAGATAAATATTCCGAAAGCTTTGCGATGAAGACGTAAGAACTGATGAAACCTAGCAAGGGTGCAGTTATAAATACCTAGCATTCAAGAATATGAATTCGTAACAACACATAATGGTCTTTTTGCTGTAGCTGGAGGTGGCGACGATGCTGAAAGGGTTCAGGTGCCAGTTCCACTTGTAGAAGCCGTAGTCGCGAAGGCCCTTGAAGACCTTGAAGAACGTCTTGTAGCTGTCCATCGACGAAGTCCTGGCGGCTATCTCGTCTCTGTGCACCTCAATGCCCAGTTGTTTGACGTTTCTGAGGGCGTCCTGCTTGAAGGCCGCCAACAGACTTTCCCATTCCCAGTACTCCACGTCGATCTTCAAGTAGTCGATCACCGCCTGTGGACCGTTTGGCACCATTCACTCCACCATTCACTCTACCATTCACTCCACCATTCACTCCACCATTCACTCCACCATTCACTCCACCATTCACTCCACCATTCACTCCACCATTCACTCCACCATTCACCCCACTATTCACTCCACTATTCACTCCACTATTCACTCCACCATTCACTCCACCATTCACTCCACCATTCACCCCACTATTCACTCCACTATTCACTCCACTATTCACTCCACCATTCACTCCACCATTCACTACATCATTCACTCCACCATTCACTCCACCATTCACTGCACCATTCACTACATCAGTAGTTTGACGCCGAAAGGCTTTAATGTTAAGTAGCGCTTTTGTTTGCTTTTCAAAGCGTTGTTAAACACTTGACTCAGACGAGAAGAGCATTCAATCGCCATATTCTCTTGCCTGCCTCACGGGCATGCAACGGACCTTACTGTTTCAACTTCTTTATCTTCCTTCTTCTTCTTCTTCTTCTTCTTCTTCTTCTTCTTCTTCTTCTTCTTCTTCTTCTTCTTCTTCTTCTTCTTCTTCTTCTTCTTCTTCTTCTTCTTCTTCTTCTTCTTCTTCTTCTTCTTCTTCTTCTTCTTCTTCTTCTTCTTCTTCTTCTTCTTCTTCTTCTTCTTCTTCTTCTTCTTCTTCTTCTTCTTCTTCTTCTTCTTCTTCTTCTTCTTCTTCTTCTTCTTCTTCTTCTTCTTCTTCTTCTTCTTCTTCTTCTTCTTCTTCTTCTTCTTCTTCTTCTTCTTCTTCTTCTTCTTCTTCTTCTTCTTCTTCTTCTTCTTCTTCTTCTTCTTCTTCTTCTTCTTCTTCTTCTTCTTCTTCTTCTTCTTCTTCTTCTTCTTCTTCTTCTTCTTCTTCTTCTTCTTCTTCTTCTTCTTCTTCTTCTTCTTCTTCTTCTTCTTCTTCTTCTTCTTCTTCTTCTTCTTCTTCTTCTTCTTCTTCTTCTTCTTCTTCTTCTTCTTCTTCTTCTTCTTCTTCTTCTTCTTCTTCTTCTTCTTCTTCTTCTTCTTCTTCTTCTTCTTCTTCTTCTTCTTCTTCTTCTTCTTCTTCTTCTTCTTCTTCTTCTTCTTCTTCTTCTTCTTCTTCTTCTTCTTCTTCTTCTTCTTCTTCTTCTTCTTCTTCTTCTTCTTCTTCTTCTTCTTCTTCTTCTTCTTCTTCTTCTTCTTCTTCTTCTTCTTCTTCTTCTTCTTCTTCTTCATCATCTTCTTCCTTTTCTTCTTCTTCTTCTTTTCTTTCTTATATCCCTCCTTCTTTCTTTCTTCTATGTTTTGAAGTGGGCTTTTTCGGAGCGTAATCAACTTAAAATTTCTCCAAATTTTTGCATAGGCACTCACTCGAAACTCCACCCACCAATTCGTCTCACCAACTCACGTCTGACTCTCCGAACACCTTCCTGATGCTGTGAAGAGTGCTCAGTCTCCACAG
>OX387248.1:12973175-13015675 GCA_947562095.1 Branchellion lobata | reverse complement strand
TGGTTGGTTGAATCATGTTATGTGATGTTGGTTGGTTGAATCATGTTATGTGATGTTGGTTGGTTGAATCATGTTATGTGTTGTTGGTTGGTTGAATCATGTTATGTGATGTTGGTTGGTTGAATCATGTTATGTGATGTTGGTTGGTTGAATCCTGTTATGTGATGTTGGTTGGTTGAATCCTGTTATGTGATATTGAAATCATTCGATCATTTTTTCTCAAAATAAGTACTTCAACTCAAATGTTCCCTCTGGTGTGGCTTGATAAGGAATGTCAACAAACCACTTTGTCATGCAGACGCTGAGCAGTATGCGCTAGTGGTTGATTAGACTCAGGTGAGTGAAGATAGATGAGTGGGTGATGTTTATTTCATCTATGTTGTCTTCAAGTTGCTTGCGTGTGTTTGAACACAGCGCCAAGCAATCAATACGGAGGCAACACGCGTACCCAATGACTCCAATAAACTCATGAGCATACTTCGACTGTTCATACTCATCCAAGTCCACTATGGTCTCAGATTTTAAAAACATTATCATATCTGATCATTTGTGTGCGTTTTCAACACAGCTCTTTGTTGTGGTTCGAAGGAGATCTTATGGAAACGGTTTGCTGGAGTAACAAAATCACTCTGACTTTTATTTGAGTTGCCGCTTTAAAACTCAAACCTAAGGTTGTAGTCACTCAATGAAGACAAGGTGGTTAGCCCTCAGACCACAGGTCACAATGTCGAATGGATTTTTAGTTGACTACTATTTAAATGGCTGTTTTGTTACGTGGGAATCATAGTTGCTGTCTTTCAAGCTTCAATTCCTCTATCAGCTCCGCTGATACCACGTAATATTAACTTTTCATCTGCCTTCATAACATTTTCTCATTTTCATTTTTTAATTAAACTTTCTAAAAAAAAATTTTCTAAATATTATTTTTGGCCTTCTCGTTTAATAAGACGCATGAGTGTATTGTCCTTATGAAGCTAAACAGAGACCCAGCTTGAATACATTAACAAACAGATTACAAACAAACTGCCAATAGGCCTCTCCTTCAACTCAAAGAATTATAATAAAAGCGACTTATCCACAGACCACTGTTCGAACTTTTTGACTCTCGTACTGTTGAAATCTCAACTGACGCGTGGCACAGCAGCTGTTCCCTCATTCTGCGGCACTACCCGTCGAGTCTCCTTCACCAAGCAACCACCTCCTCCACCGGATCTATGCGTTCCTCTCAACACTCTCTCACCACTCCCTCTCTCATCATCCTAGCTTCCTTCCCTCATTCCACTTTCAAATGTCTCAAATGATCCTCTTAATGAAAATTCATTCCTGCGTTACGTTTCTCGGGTATTTTTTGTTCCTTCTCACTCCCAATCTCCCTTCCAGCAACCTTTGGTGATTGTTTCGAAGTCTGATTGCTCTCTTCCATTTTAACAATTTTTTCAAGTTTTTGCTTAACAACCAGCGCTCCTCTGCAAAAAGGAGCTGTCAGAAGCCTACTGAACAGGCCACACAACATCCTCGTCGGATGAACTACAAAGATATATCTTCTCATAGGAATCTTTCAAGGCAATTTTCACTCAATTGGGCTGTGTTTCGTTCTAATAGGAGCCTTTCAGAGCAGTTTTCATTTTCTTAAATTTTATTGAAGAACATTCCAGAGAGACGTGAGGAATGTTACAAGACAAAGTGAGCGCTACAAATAAGAGATCGAAAAACAAAAGAATAACAACGCTGGACTGTTCAAATCATGGGAGGATGTGACAGTCACGTGAACATGAACATGCAGCTTCAAGGGAGCTCTGAGTAGCTTTTGTCCAATCTATGGTGATGTCTTGGAACACCATGTAAACTCCAGCTGTTCGAACAGGCTTTCAACTTACATCCACTACTAATGAACCTTCTTCGTCCTTATGTGCAGGCTTGTGCTTGTTGGGGCGACACACTTCATCGTCATCATCCATCTACTCATAATGTTCATCCCACAACAGAGAAGCAATGAGCCTCTTGGGCTGTGTGTCGCCACAATTCAGCCTTCATCGCTGTGCCCGTGGCCTTCAGGGCTCTCTCCTGCATTGCCTCCTCCTGCGTCACCAAGCAATACTTCGTCCATCATCAAGGGCTGGGCTGATGACTCCAATGTGTTTGCTTCACCTCAAAAGCCATTATCGCCCTTTCTTTTATGATTATTACCTCACATTGCCGGCGTTGCCATGGTTGCATGCAAACATATGTGATCGTATTGTTCAGTTAGTTCCTGTCCTTCCATTATTTTTCAACCGTTCGAAATCTCAAGGTTTAACTTGGGTTTTTATCAAATTGAAAATGCAATGGTGTCCTGCCAATCACCAACCATCAATTCAACACTTGCATCTCCTGATGAAACATTTTCCTAGTTCTCCTAAATCCTTCTATTCTTTAAAAAAGACAAAAAAAATTTGAAGAAAGGACTTTAAAAAATAGTAAAGCATTCGGTCAAGAAGTAGGTCAAGAGGAAGGTCGAGAAGTAGGTCAAGAAGTAGGTCGAGAGGAAGGTCGAGAAGTAGGTCAAGAAGTAGGTTGAGAAGTAGATCGACTTGCAGTAATGACTTCTTAGCAGAGCGTCAAGAATGCGCATTCATGCAACAACTCCACAAGTGCCTTCAAGCAAGCTTCCCGGCCGAAAAAACTTTGCGCTTTCAAAAGTTTTACCTTTTTAACCATTAAGATGCAAAAAATGTGTTCAACTGAAATGTCTTTTTAAAAAGACATCTAATCTATACTTCTGGAAGTTGTTGCAATAATTCATGTCAATGTCGAGAATGCATGCATGCATGCATGCATGCAGGTATGCTGTTGATGTCCTAACAAACTCTTTTATGCTTCATCTAATGGACTTTTGTGGTGAAGCATGAGAAGATTGTGAAAGTATTTGAAACGCCGCTGAATGGTGTTGCAGGCGGTGACCAAACTGGCTGGTTCTTCAATTAAAAAGATTAATTAAAATCTTAGTTAAACTTGAAATGTAATGACTCTTGCCATTGGAATCATCCATGAACCAGTCAAAAGGTCAATATTTGCCACTTAAGCGGAAAGGTGTGAATGTGGACACGTTGGTGTGGGGGTGGTGCTGCCCTCCCGCTTGCGAGCTTCCTTGAAGCTGTCGTTGACTTTTGCGTCACTTTTAAAAGCCAGCGTTCCTTCCATAATTTTATTACGAATTGAACTTCGGGTTATAAACGTCAGCAGCGCCAACTTACACCTGCGTGAGCGACAAGTCGAAGCTGTTGGAATTTCACTAAAACTTATTCTAGAACGTTTTTTTGTTTTTTTTTTTTTTGATGCGTTGCCAACGTGATGCCATTGTTGCCGCTGAGTTTTCATTCCTCAAATTTTACTATTTTAATCTATTTTTGAAAAAATTGTCAATTGCTTCATTGTTTTAAATTAATATTTCATTGTGTTTAATATTTTTTCAACTTTTTCTCTCGCCATTTGTTAACCTCGTAGGTTCAATGCCGACTTTTATGACTGATAACATTCTGTTCTCGTATATTTTAATGTTTTCTTTTTTAGTTCGACTATTCGCCGTGTTTTGGTAACATTTCCAGCGTATGCCTGGACTTGATCTAACAAAGACTATAAAAAATAAAACCAATAAAAAGTACCTGGTCCTTGAGGAGGATGGCAATAAGAGCAAGCATCAACACGATAATCACAACTTTCCGCCAGGTTTCTTTAGCCATTTCGCCCTTGCTACCTGAAAAGAGTGACAGCGACTATACCACTGACTATATAGAGTCTATTCGAGACCTTTTCATGAACCCATGCATATGTGTAATATGTGAGTATATAACTTCATAGGCAGACCAAGCAATCGCCATAAACGTATGACGTGTTGTACCATACACCATGCTGATTCTTCATTTCTCAGTGTTTGTCCCCTTGGAAAGTATTTTTCAAACATATTCCAAACCATCTCTTGTTACTTGCCAGTAAAATCCCATCTCTTCACCCAACGAACTAATATCATTTAAAATTTTAATTTTTCAAATCTCATTTCTGTCTTTTTTTTCTTTTTTTTCTTAGTTATCGTCATCTTTCCCACAAAAGGGAGCATCTGAAAAACATGGTGAAGAGTGTGACGGGCATTCGTGCCACTGGTTCGACGAGAGATGCCAGTGGTGAACCGATCGATGGCGTCAATTAGTTATTTTTAATATTTATTTTGACTATTTCGATAACAATTCAAAGTTTTTTTGTTTCACTTAATTTTATTTCACCATCATCCACACTCCCCTTCCTCCCTCCATCCATGCTTCAGGGCATACTTCAGACCCCTCTCTTTTTCTTATTTCAGATAAAAGCTCCAACAAAATCGTTATCGACTTACCGAACAACTGGAATTATTTCTGAGAAAACCCACCACAAACTTGTACTCTTCATCTTTTGGAACTTCCTTCGCTTCGGATTTCCGTACCACACTACACCTCTCTCCAAGGCTTTTAATAGAGCTAAGAACCTGGTACTCGTAAGTTTTCCTTTATACGCCCTTCCTTCTGCCCTGGTCACCTTCGAAGAAAAAATCAGTTTATAAAATGTTTGCGCTCGCGCGTTTAAGATTTTTTTATAGTCTTTGTTAGATCAAGTCCAGACATACGCTGGAAATGTTACAAAAACACGGCGAATAGTCGAACTAAAAAAGAAAACATTGAAGAATGTTATCAGTCGTAAAAGTCGGCATTGAACCTACGAAATGAACAAATCGCGAGAAAAAAAGTTGAAAAAATATTAAACACAATGAAATATTAATTTAAAACAATAAATTAATTAAAATTTTATAAAAAATTGATCAAACTTGTTAAATTTGAGGAATGAAAACTCAGCGGCAATAACTGGCATCACGTTGGCAACGCATGTGAATCAGAAGATGAAAATTAATATTTATTTTTTTATCTAACAAACTTTCTTAACGTAATTTCATATTCTTTTGTTAACTTCATTGGACTTTCTGGTCGAAAGCATGCTTGTCTGGGGCTTACTCCCCGGAGTCGTTATTTTCTCAAGTTAAACTACTTTCAATAACTATTTCGGCTCTCAAACACTTGCTACAAAATAGTTTATTTCTCTTAGAGTTATAGATTTTGTTTACGAAGATTTTAAAAATAGTCATATCCGCTATTTTCTGCTTCGAAATGCAGGCATTGCAGTGTAATCGTCAACCAACGGCTACATTTAGATCGTTTGCCAACCTGCTCAACAACTTTTCAAAAAAAATGAAACGCTTTTATTTCGACGGAAGATTTTAAAAGATTGTCAACTTTTGCGTCATTTTTTTTCTGAAATATACAAGCTTGAGTGAAATCGTCAACTAACGACTACTTCCACACCTTCATTCACCACAAACATAGCTTGTTACAGCTTAATCGAAATATCAACCTATTCAACAAAACTTCAAAGATTAGATAAACTTTTTTTTCTTCATTTTGAACCAGCACAGAAAGCAGGCAAAAGATGGAAGGCATGGCAAAGAACTGTGAAGTCCAAACGGACTCCCGTGAATATTGAAGATGGCTGAAAATGAAAAATAATGAATTACTATAATGAAACATTCTTCAATGGTTGTTCGATGTGACCCTGAGTAAGGATTCAATCTTGAATATTTGAGATTCATTAAGTCAATCCCATAGACAATCTGACTCTTACTTCCCCTCAGACTCTTTGTAACTTTCCAGTCTTGATCTTCTGGACTGTTCTCTTTATTCTTAACTTATCGCTTCAATACTTATTTCTTTGAAGTTCATCGCTGCGATTCTATAATCAATTTTGCTCTTGACTTCCAGCTTAGATTCTTGTTACATTTACAGTTTGACTTTTTCTTTATTTGTTCCACACTGTTCGTACCAGGGTGCTTCTAACAGCACACATTCAGCTCCATACACACTTGCTGAAAACATCTGACATGGAAGCGAGATTGGGGTTTTTTTAGACATTGGGTTACCTACGCTGTTTCTGTGTTTTGTTAATATTATTGTGATAAAGAATCGGTCAAGCTGACAGACTATCGAAAGGATGCGATGCAGTTGATGAGATGTTGGAGGTGGATCAGGTTAGGATGTTTATTGTTCGTAATAGTAGAATTAACGCCATGTATCAGCACATTTTGAAAATCAAGTCGAATTGGTATTAATGCTTATTTTTTTGAACACTTTTTGAACTTTCAGTAGAATAGTGGTTGTCAAGGGACGGTAAAAAGTGCACTCTGTCTCAAGTATTAATGCCACAACGCCACAAGAACTTTAGGACGATAGAAACGAAAAATGATTGAATTAGCAAAAAACTTAGCTGATGGAACAAATAAGAAATTGAAGAATTATCTTAACAAAAACAGAAAAGAATTAAGCCAAGAAGAGGATTGAAAAGATGACAACATATGATAATGAGATGAAAGTTGAACAACAATCATTTATATAAAAATGATGCAATTACATTTTTCTTTTTTAATTTAAATTTAAAAATAATTATAAATCTCCATCATTGTATTTTATGAAAAAATTAATAATTTTTCTTACCCTTTTAACATTTTCTCTTCACTTTGTAACATGGTCAAAGTTTTCAGGATTTTATTTAATAAAGTTCAATTTGAGTTTCAAAAAGCGGTAACTCAAGAAAGAACAAAATACGTGTATGAGTAGTTCAGTCGTTTATAAACCAATAAGCGAGTGTAACAATAACTTTGTAAGCGCCATTCGAACAAACAAATAAAATTAGCCTTACAACTGCGTTTATAAGATTAACTTAAAAAGCGTACGAGAAAAGTTATACGCGAACCCTATTCGGGAACCATAAAGCTAGTAGTGATAAAACAAAAAAAACGGCCACCTTTCTAGAAAATTTTATTTGAAATAAAACAACATTACTAAAAGTTATTCATTGACTTTTAGAAAAAGCGTTTTTTTTTCGTATTAGATTCAAAAATGTACTTGCTAAAAGTAAACAAATTTTAAAAAACTTTTTTATGCTGCTTGTTAAAATGAATTAGTCTAATTTGGGATTATAATAATATTGGCATTAAAGTTTTTATTAAAAAGTTTTACTTTTAATTGACTTTATTTTAATATATGTATATAATGCGTTAAAAATTATATATAATTTCTGTCTTGTCTATGTTCTCTCTTTTTGAATTTCACGTCGTTCTGTGTGAAATTTGAAAATAAATTTAAGTTCAAATAAAATTTGTTTATTTTAAAATCATGTTCAATTTTGGGGGTATGAGTGGTGGTACGGGTTTTCAGTTTGGGACCACGACTTCCAGTAATGCGAGCACTTCCAATACCGGCGGTCTTCAATCCACTGGTGAGATTCTGGACTCGGTTGCCTTTAGACGAACTTTTAAAGTGTTGAATAAAAATTCCAAGTATCAAATTACGTTAATACCTCCTTATAATCGATGCATGATTTTACACTTTATGTTATCACTGCATTAATATGAGGAGGGGGATTCAATTTTGGTTCGAAAACAACCCAAGCACCTGCTTTTGGAGGTTTTGGTTCGTTTGGTGCTACTACCACGACAAGTCAGTTCTTATTAACTGATAATTCAAACTCATCTGGGCTCTGATTATTTCAATCCCCTTGTAAAACAAACTTGCTTATGTAAACAGGCAAACATTGATTATTTTTTAATTTCAGGTAATCCTTTGGGAAGCACTCCCCAATTCAGTTTTGGCAGTAATTTGCAGCAACAACCACAACAACAACCCACTTTGAATCTCTCTTTTAATGCTCCTGCCACCTCTACCACTCTTGGCGCGGCATTGTCGGGTGGAAGTGCCTTCTCCTTTGGTGGCAATGCTCAACAACCTTCAACTATTGCAGCTCCTACCTTCAGTGGATTCAATCAAGCAGCAGCTAGCACAGCAGCTCCACTTTTTGGAGCAGGCAGCCAAGCTGTAAGCAACACTACTGCCCCGGCATCAGGCTTTGGGGGTTTCAGTCTTGGAACAGCTGGTGGCTTTGGAAGCCAAATCGCCAAAACCACCGCAAATCAACCCACATTCTCCTTTGGAGCTGCAGCTTCTACTCCAGCCACTTTCACTGCACCAGCTGCCCCCACAGTTGCCACCACCACAGCTCCTTCTTTGGCAGCTACTCCAGCATTCTCATTTGGAGCTCCTCAAACTGCCACCACCACCACTGCCCCAACTGGTTAAGACTCAGTAGCTGTTTAATACTTCAATATATATATATATATATATATATATATATATATATATATATATATATATATATATATATATATATATATATATATAGCAAAGACTAAAATGATGAGTTCATGTGTTATTTGAAAGCTTTTGCACTATTTCTGCTCATAGGAGGCACTCAGTCACTGGGGGGTCTGTTGGCAGGAATGTCAAAAAGCACTGCAGCCACCACCGCCGCCACTGCATTCAACCTTGGCGCTGGTTAGTTGCTAGCAACCACACTTTAACTGTGTATTTTACTCTCTCAAACTTATGAGCCTGCAACGTGGCTTTTTTAAAGTGGCGTCTTAGCCACATTGCTCCACTTCTGCAGCTAGGAATTCTTCCGATTCTATAAATAACTCAACAGGATTTTCCTCTGGTGGTTTTGGTAGCACATCTGCTAGTGCTGCAACTACTTCAGCCACTACAGCAGCAGCTGTTTCAGCAACCACCACAGCAGCTGCTCCAGCAGCCACCACAGCAGCTTCTCTCTCAGGAGGCTTTTCTTTGCTGACCTCCACCACAAAGACAACCAGTGCTCCTTCCTTCTTAGGGTCTTTTGGCGCCATCTAACGCTATTTGTCATACAAAGCTAATTATCACAAGTTATTTTTATATCATATCAAATTGTCGTTCTGAGATATTCACTTTTAATTTTAATTTTGTATACTTCATAACTAGTCGCTCTTATAACATTGACTTGTGACTTTTCAGTGGCGTTGTCAGTTCAGCCACCACGGTAGCAGCCACCACCGCTGCTGCCACCATCTCTTCCAGCACCACCTATGCACAGCTGGAAGAGATGGTCAACAGGTGGAGTGAGGAGCTGCAGGAACAAGAAAAGGTTATTTTCTTTGTATGAACTTGAAACTCAAAAGCTCATTAATTCAATTTTAAATTTCTATAAATTTTTCAGTCTTTTTTTCATATTCATTCTATTTTCCTCCTCCTCCTTCTCTCCCTCTTCTTCCTTCTTCTTTTTCCTTTTCACTCCCTTCTCTTTCTTCTTCCTTCTCCTCCTCTTCTTCTTCCTCTTCCTCTTTTCCCTCCTCCTTCCTTTCCTCCTCCTCTTCCTCCAGGTTTTTTTGCAGCAGGCTACTCAAGTGAACGCTTGGGACCGCGTGCTCTATGAGAATGGAGAGAAGGCTAGTCTGTAATAATAATAATAATAATAATAATAATAATAATAATAATAATAATAATAATAATAATAATAATAATAATAATAATAATAATAATAATAGTAATAATAATAATAATAATAATAATAATAATAATAATAATGATAATAATAATAATAGTAATAATAATAATAATAATAATCGTTATTATTATTGTTTTTATTGATATTAATAGCGTTATTATAATTATTAGTAGGAGTAGTAGTAGTATTAGTTAGTTCCTTCTTACTATTACCAACATCATCATCATCATCGTCATCATCATCATCACTGCCATCTCCTTCATCACCATCGACCCGCCAGATCGGGCAGTTGAACGTGGAGTTGGAGAAGGTGAAGTTAGACCACCAGCGCCTCGACCACGACCTCGACCTCATTGTTGGTCAGCAGGCAGAACTGCAGGAGGCTCTGAAACCTTTGGAGGAAAACGTGGCGCAACAAACTGCGGTCTACGCGCAACAACGACCCCAGTACGCAGACGTCGATCGGGAAAACATGTAAGTGGGCTGTTTCGTGTGGTGTGGCTGCTGTGGCTGCTGTGGCTGCCTGAGTTAGTCGCTTCGTGCATTATCGTGCCTAGTCCTACCTTGTGCGGGATTTGCTTCGTTGTCAGTTTGCGAACATGTCACCTTTTTAATTTCATTGTGGTTGTTGTTGTTGTTTTTTTTCGTTCTCATCTGATAGTAGTGGTAGGGGATATGGTAGTTCGTTCGATCGCACCGTAAATGGTCACGTTGCATGCATCCACGTCATAAGTGAGCAAAAATTGGCGTTCTCTTGGTCTGGTGTGTGTGTGTGTGTGTGTGTGTGTGTGTGTGTGTGTGTGTGTGTGTGTGTGTGTGTGTGTGTGTGTGTGTGTGTGTGTGTGTGTGTGTGTGTGTGTGTGTGTGTGTGTGTGTGTGTGTGTGTGTGTGTGTGTGTGTGTGTGTGTGTGTGTGTGTGTGTGTGTGTGTGTGTGTGTGTGTGTGTGTGTGTGTGTGTGTGTGTGTGTGTGTGTGTGTGTGTGTGTGTGTGTGTGTGTGTGTGTGTGTGTGTGTGTGTGTGTGTGTGTGTGTGTGTGTGTGTGTGTGTGTGTGTGTGTGTGTGTGTGTGTGTGTGTGTGTGTGTGTGTGTGTGTGTGTGTGTGTGTGTGTGTGTGTGTGTGTGTGTGTGTGTGTGTGTGTGTGTGTGTGTGTGTGTGTGTGTGTGTGTGTGTGTGTGTGTGTGTGTGTGTGTGTGTGTGTGTGTGTGTGTGTGTGTGTGTGTGTGTGTGTGTGTGTGTGTGTGTGTGTGTGGTGTGGTTCCTCCACGCCATTCTTCTTCTTTAGTAGACTTCATCACTCCCAAGTGCATACAATGTTCCATTCCACCACTTCACCAGCTACAAGCTGACTGAGAACATTGATGAGGACCTAAAGAAGTTGTCAGGTGACCTGAAGGACGTGATCGAACACATCAACTCCTCAGCCTCCTCCACTGACGCTGGAGACAACGTGGTGTGTACTTGTGTCATCGCTCCTTCAACATGTCTCCATTCCTTCACATACTTAAATACCTCACCTACCTTCCGCACCTCACCTACCTTCCACACCCACCTACCTCCCACACTCACCTACCTTCCACACCTCACTTATCTTCCACACCTCACCTACCTTCCACACCCCACCTACCTTCCACACCTCACCTTCCTTCCACACTTCACCCCCCTTCCACACCTCACCTTCCTTCCACATCCACCTACCTTCCACACCTCACCCCCCTTCCATACTCCACTATGCCTCACATGCATTCCTCAAAGCCTTTCTTTCCACGCCTCACACGTGCATGACCGAACCCAGATGATGCAGATTTCGAAGATTTTGAACGCCCACATGGATTCGCTGCAGTGGATCGATAAAAACACAGGTGGAGTGGTGTTATCGCTTTTCAAATTCTTGTACACTGAAGGAAGTTCTTTTTAACTCACGCACGTATGCTGCTAGTTGTTTGCCTTGGCGCTTTAAAGATTCTGAATAACAACTTTATCATTATTATTGTTTTTTTTTTATATTTATTGCCTGTACACACAAAAAACGCACAGATGTGCTGCAAAGGCGGGTGGCTGATTTTTCTCAACAGCTGTCCGAGCACCAACGCTCGCACAACCACAACTACTCACACATCGGCAGCCTGTACCACCACTCGTCCAGCAAATGAAACTTACTTGTTGCTTCATGTCGTCAAAACTGCTCCCTTTTATTGATGTCAAATAAACCACCGCCATCCGCTCGGAGTGCTACTTGATTCCGATTTTTAAATCAACAATGAAGTTGTCGTATTTATTTTTTTTTCAATAATTAAGAATCAAACGTGAACAATCAAATACTCGTCTGCAGCAATGCCAATATCATCAAAGTGATTATAGTTGTTCAACATCGTCGCTGAACGCCGTCGCATTTCAAATTTTGTGAATGGTTCGTAGCAAACATTGAGGAATGATGCTGAAAAGGTGCTTCAATAATCCTTGACAGACCCCAGGACGTCTTCAGCATGGGTTCTTCTTGCACTTGTCTTCCACCTTTGCAGGTGAATGGAAGCAGGTGGGTGAGTACTGCATGAGGGGGGTGGTGGTCTCTTGGATGGCACAGGGCTTCTGAGGAGAACTTTGGTGCATTTTATTCACTTTGTCGCTTATCGACGTGTCGATCTGCAGCGCTTCAAGACACGGCTCGGTGGCTTGGATGGTGGTTCGAGTGGGTTGGACGCATGGTTGTGGACAAGGAGGCGGTGCTGTGGCAGGGGCAGGTGGTGGAGGTGCGGGAGCAGGTTGGTCTCCTGCACCCTTCTCGACTGCTGGTGGCACCTCGGGAGGAGGTTGAAAGGTCCACACGTAGATGGAGCCGTCCTTGCCCGTCGAAACCAGTCTGCTTAAGTCCCTGCTCATCTTGAGTCGCTGCAGAGCAGTGGTGTGCGTGTGCTGCCGGTGTCTCACCTCACCATCCTTGTAGTTCCAAATCTGTTTTGAAGACAATGAACCTAAACGAATACCTTCAAACAAGTCGTCATGCCCAGGTCACCAGGGTAACTCAACATGGTTGAAGAAGACTAAAATGAAGCAATAGTGCGATGGAGCAATGGAAGCAATAAAGCAATAAAGCAATGAAGCAATGTCACAGTGGAGCAACGGAGCCCGAGGGCAAGGGTGACAAACCTTGATGCACTTGTCGGCGTCACCAGTGACGATGAAGCGGCCATCCAGACTGATGTCCATGGTGCTCACTTGGCAACGAAGGTCGCAGTCGGAGGCCTGGAAAAGGAGAGAGCCTTGCACCAGTTCGTAGTAACTCACCTTTCCTCCGGTGCCTGTGGCAATGACTTGCTGATTGCAGGTGGGGTGGAAGATGGCCGAGTAGAACATCGTGAAGTTCGTTTTCACGCTGATCCTCGGCACCCGAGTGCTGTGGATGGCATGGTGAGTTGAGGGATGGTTAGTGGAATAATAAAAATGGTCCTCAAACGCCAATGATGCTTTGATTTACACATTGAAATCTCATCTCAATCTTCGATGGGAACATTTCAAATTTAGAAAAAATTATTGGTATTAATCAGAAAAAAAAGATCAACGAAAGGGTGTAGCGAGGCTTACTTGACGTCCCAAATGATGAGGGTGCCATCTAGCGCACAAGATAAAATTTCGTCCTGCTCCTCCACTTTATTCATCTTTGGATTGGTGCGTTGTACAGAACGCACGTTAACGCACGTAACAGGCGCTCGGTGACTTTTCAGCATGACGTGTTCACTCACGGAGATGGCGTTCTGCAGAGGAGGAAGGATCGTGGACTACCGCGTAGGACCGTGGAAAATTCATTCAAAATTTCTTTGATATGGGATTTTGTAAACGTGTTATATGTAATAAGCTCAAAGATGAGTCATTAATCCCATTGCATAACTGTGACATTCTTACTCAACAGTCACCACTCAGTTATTTCAACTCCACTGCACAAGCGGCGAAACTCACTTGAGAGGAATGGTCGAAGATGGTAGGGACATACCAAACCACCACGTGACCCAAACTACTGCCGCTGATGACTCTGGCGCAGTCGGCAGTAGTGGCCAGACTGAACACCTGAGAGCCGTAAGTGCTATTTATCACGTAGGCCACTCTTCCTGACTCCGGCATGAACGCTCTGATGCGACAATCACTCCAGCCTGCGAGTAGTGTGGTGTGGTGCGTGTGGTGTGGCGTGGTGTGGTGTGGTGTGGTGTGGTGTGGTGTGGCGTGGTGTGGTGTGGTGTGGCGTGGTGTGGTGTGGCGTGGTGTGGTGTGGTGTGGTGCGGCGTGGTATGGTGTGGCGCGGTGCGAGTAATGTTGTGGTGCCAGTTGTACGGCGAGTACTGAATGCTGTAATAACATCATATGCGCCACAAGGTGTATTTGATGAGATGTATTATTGAAATCATTATTTCAATTAGTTCTTTTTATTGGCCTCTTCTGCCAAGACACACCTACCCACCGGTCACAATGAACTTGCCGTTCTTGGTCACCTGAGTGCCAAGTGCTTCGTGCAAACATCTATTCTATCCACTCGCATCATCATACCAGTGGAATACAGACAAAGCAGTAGTGGTGATAACTATAACATTTTCGTTTCTCACTCTTATTTCGTTTATTCTTCAATTTGAGATAAGTTAATTTTTTTTTATCAATCCCAATAATTCTTAAAACACTCGTGGTCAGTCAGCACCAACCTCAACAACGTGGCACGTGTGACTGGGCACCACCATGCGAGAGAGCTCCTTGTGTTCCGGAACATTCCACACCCTCACCTCCTCGAACGACACCGACACCAGCAGCTTAGATGTTTCGCTGTGGTGTTTGTAGCACTGCTTCAGAAAGTCGTGAAGAACTATCAAAGCGGTGGATGCTTGGAAATCAGCTCCGAATAGATACTTTTTGAAATTATTTTTTTAAAATTTAATTATGTATTAATTAAAATTATTTTTTCGTTGATTTTGATGATTAATTAATCGATTAATTGAGTGCCTGGGGAAAGAGAGGTCGTTGACGGGGTGGTGGTGGGCCGTCTTGAAGAGGGAACACTTGAAGGATTCTGCCACCAACACCTTGTATATGTTGCCGTGGTTTGTGCCCACAAGGTACTGGGGATGAGTGGGTGGGTGAAAGGGTGGGTGGATGAATGGGTGAGTGGTGGGTGAATGGGTGGTGGGTGGGTGAAAGGGTGGTGGGTGGGTGAATGGGTGGTGGGTGGGTGGATGAATGGGTGGTGGGTGGGTGAATGGGTGAGTGGTGGGTGAATGGGTGGTGGGTGGGTGAATGGGTGGTGGGTGGGTGAATGGGTGGTGGGTGGGTGAATGGGTGGTGGGTGGGTGAAAGGGTGGTGGGTGGGTGAATGGGTGGTGGGTGGGTGGATGAATGGGTGGTGGGTGGGTGAATGGGTGGTGGTGGGTGAATGGGTGGTGGGTGGGTGAATGGGTGGTGGGTGGGTGAATGGGTGGTGGGTGGGTGAATGGGTGGGTGGGTGAATGGGTGGGTGGGTGAATGGGTGGTGGGTGGGTGAACGGGTGGTGGGTGGGTGAATGGGTGGGTGGGTGAATGGGTGGGTGGGTGAATGGGTGGTGGGTGGGTGAAGGGTGGTGGTGGTGAATGGGTGGTGGTGGGTGAATGAGGTGGTGGAGTGAGTGAGGGGTGTGTGGTGAGGGTGAAAGGGTGGTGGTGATTGAAAACAGTGGTGTGAGCAACGGTGAGGTGTCACGGGGTGATGCTTGACTGCCTCACCATGTCGCTGCAGAGACATGGAGGTTACATGCGGCCAACTATGGGAACATTAAAAAGTACAGCTACTTGCATCACAAAGATATTTCACGAATCAATTCTCAAGTGGTCTCGGAGTACTAATGGGCTCAAGCCATTCTCATAACTCTGGTTGTTTTGATATGCTGTATTTCAATCGGATTTTTTCTTCCGGTGCTTGAGGACTGATTTTCGTATCCAGCTCCACCACTGCCATTAGTATCTGCCCCCTCCACCACTACCATTAATCTCTGCCCCTCCACCACTGCCATTAATCTCTGCCCCCTCCACCACTGCCACTACAACCAACTACTTACTATTTCAACTTCCACCACCACCTCCCCTTCTACCACCTTCCTTAAAAAATCTACAATTACTACCTCAAGCGCAACCACCGCCCCTTATGCCTCAGCAGCAAAACCCCCATCTCTCCACCGCAACCACAAATACCAACCCAAACACTACCACTACTACCACTACTACCACCACCAGCACCGGCACCACCACCAGCACCGGCACCAGCAACTTGAGTTGGATGAAGTTGGGGGTAATGTACCAGATGACACCAGCACCCGTTCCAACGATGAAGTCCTTGCTGTCGGGTCTGAAAGCCATTTGGGTGATGCCACTTGGCAGTTGCTTGGTGCACAGGAAGGTGCTGAGATGGGAGGCGTTGACTAGGCTGAAAAAAATTATGTCTCCAGACTGAGTTCCCGCGTAACCCAGGTTGTCGTCAGCACTGATCTGTCGTGGTTGCTCCATTGTTTAAATGTGTGTGATTGGTATTTTTCATATGAAATGCTACTTTTTGAGTATGAATGCAGCGATGAAATTATGAAATATTAAAGGTTAAAATAAAAAATGAAAACTTAAATTCATTTTTCTCACCTGAAGACAGTTTATCTGCCTGATCACCTTCTTCACACGCACTTCTTTTGGCTCCAATCTGTTCGAGTCCAGATCAAGGCACCACACGCGCAAGTTCGCTGTGCAGAAGACATGTCGATGTTGATGGCATGCCCATCGAGTGATCAAGTAATCAGCAAACTCTTAGTGCTTCAACGCTAACGAAGTGGCACTTTAAAGTCGTTACCAACTTGTGACTGAACAAAAGATTACTATAAGTTTTCATGATTGGTTAACCTATTCCAAAAGACCGAACGAACGACATGAAATTGATGAAACACTCATCTTCCAGCGCTGACGCAAAGAATGTTGGAGTTGTTTGCGGTTCTCAGCACATGTGCGTTTCCTGACGTTTTGGTTTGTGCTTCCGCTGTGCAACCCAAATTTTTTGTATGCATATTGTAGATAGCTATTCTGCAAGGGTAGAGGAATTGTGGCTTGATAGAACTTTCGGTTGGATGTAGTGGAAAAACAATCAACGTTTATCGAAATTATTCGAATAAGGTATACAGGCACCTCCTGTCATCAATGCCGCCAATGGAGTAGATGTACTGCTCATCAGAGCTGAATGCTATGCACTCAACATTCACTTTGTGAACTGCGTACTTACCATATATGCTTTTTTCATCCAAGTTCCACACCACTATTTGAGCCTGAAGTTTCAAATGACTTTTCAGTTTGTGATCGTTTTTGTAAAATTAATCAATATTGAAGACTATGAAAATCTCACAAGAATATGCATGACACATAAATCATCATAAAATTGCTTGAATAAAATGTTATTTAAAAACGCTTGAATTTTTTTAAACTTGCCAGAGAATGCAGGTCACTTTCATAACCGATTGCCAAGTATTTTCCGCTTTTTGATAAAGAAAAACAGTAAATCTTTTCCGTTTTCAAAGAACAAATGTCTTTTTTTGGTTCTTGTAAAAACTCTTGTAATCCGGTTTTCAAATCTTCTATTATTATCAAGTTCCCAACACTGTATATGAATTGTTTTCCGTTTGGGTGGATCTTTAGTCCTTCCTTCACAGATCCTTTTAGTTTTTAGTAAACAGTGATGCATTGGTTTTTGGATTAATTAAATATAGAATAACCTTCAAATCCAATTATCGTATCCAATTTTAACCACGACATGTTAAAGTTTTATTGAGCGGCTTCTAATTTTAAATCAGTCTTAAAATTTAAAGAACGGGTAGGGATGTACCTTTCAATTTTGAATAATTAATTACACTTGGAGTATTTATTGAGACAAATCCAGTCAGACGCTAGAAATGTTATAAAACTTTGCAAAATTTTTAAAAAAATGGTTATGACCAAAAGTTAAAATTAAAAACATGAAAAAATGTTTTATTCATGTTATTAATATAATAAAGAATAAAATAAGAAAATTAAAAAGAAAAATAATTAAAATTATAAACTGAAAAATCTTATTGAAAAAAAGAACAAAAGTGAGAGCAAATTTGATCATTTTACTGAAGGGGTGGCCAGGCTTAGGAGATGATGAGTTAATATGAATAATAGAGCCTCTTTATGATCACCAAGCTGCTTCTAAGCCTACCGGGTTTAATAGTTACGAGCTGCTTAAGGTTGAATGTGAGTTTTAAGCATGTTTTTTTTATAAGAGACTCATGACGGTGGAAGTAATATAATTGTGCACCATTACTTGGACTGGGAAAGATTAATCGTTGATATGGTTACCATACAGACGAATAAATTCTATAGTCAGTTTTTGATTTCTTGCAATAGGCAATTGACAGCTTTTATGACTTTTAGTTTTTGTTAGTTTAATTTTCTTATTATTTTTGATTGTTCACCCTATTTTGTGTCATTTTCAGCGTTTGTCTGCATTCGCTCCAATAAAGACTATAAACAAAAATAAATAAATAAATAAATAAATAAATAAATAAATGAATAAATAATAAACCTTGAGTGTAGGCCTACAATAAATAAATACTGGGCCAGTTTTTATGGAACTATTTTAAAACAAAGATTTAAAATAAATTATATTATTATTATTAACTAATCTAATCTTTGTCATAATTCTTATTAAATCAAAGCCAGAAAAACGTTGGAAATGATATGAAAAAATGGCGAAAAATTGAAATAAAAGAAGAGAAAATTAAAAGTAACGACGTCTGATTGTCATGAAAACTGTAAATAGCAATATCAGTGATAAGACCCAGTAAATATAGTAATCGGCACTGTAAAGGTGTTTTGATGGGTTCTGATTGGTAGACTTGTTTACTGATGTGGAGGATTTGGTGGATGATGGAGGTGTGCTGGGTATTATTGTTGAAAGCGCACTGGATAATGAGTTTTAGCGCATCCGCATAGAACTTCCAAGGAGGAATGCACAGGCGGAGAGCATTCCACACAGAATTTTCTTATATAGAAACAAATTTTAGAGATTTAATAAAATATACATTCTCACCAATCTAACACACTCGTCGTAAAGTTTTATAAGTGAAAAGTACTAGTTATTTTTTTTTTAATTAAAGATTCTTTGGGGTGCCTAGTTCGTATAAATCAGCTACAGTTGGTGTGAGGTCACTGATAGTTCATCTTTAATATTTAACAGCACCCAGCAGTCACTATACAACTGACGTATCAATTAAGCCACTGATGTAACAGCTTCACTCAAGGAGGCAGTCTGTGATCTGTAAGTTTCCGTTGAGTGTGCATTCTCGTGAATTTATTCTGGTTACTTTCCATATACATCAAGTACGCTTCATTGAGGCTAGGCACAACTTCTAAGCTGATTTCTCATAATAAAGTATGCATTACAGTTTAACTTGACTCCTGCATCTTCAATCTAGGCCAACATCACGTCGTCTAAACTAATTTAATACTCCATGGCTGCAAGAGATGAGTAGAACACCACAGAAGAGTCTCATGGCGTCAGACGAACGTTCATATAAGCTTACAGTACAACAGGTCAATGTGGTTAGTTTAATGATCGGACTCATGAAGTTTTTTCGGTGGCGCATGTCAATTTTGAAGGCCAAATTAGCGGAACTATAGTAATAATAATAACACTAGCGTCGTATGGTAAAAGAGCTTTAAGCGGTCGCAGGGGCATAGCGCAGTCTGGCGTATTTGAGTTTTATTCTCAAAACAAAATATTTGTAAATAGAGTGCTGTTGTAAGATGAGATGAGATGAGGAAGAGATTCAATGAGAGAATAATTTTATTTCACAAATTTTTATAATTATTTCAATTTTTTGCACGCACATAAAGTGTTCAACTGTACATTAATTACATCGTCCAAATGCACTACACTAAATGAATGATACCACAACGAATATGGAAGGGTGGGTCGCAATCCACAGCCTCCGCTGCATGACAGTATACATTTCGTCTGATTCGCTGGCTTAAGCTTCGGATGTTTGATTGGTTGCAATAAAAGGTCGGATGAAGAATAGTGGCAATAAATATGTATAAACAAGTATCTGTAAGTGTATGTACAGTGAGTGTACACGTGAGGACGCAATGGAGTGACGACGGGCGTGCATGCAGTGACTGACTCATTTGATGCAAAGTTGCAAACAATAAGATAAATAATCAAGGTGGTTGCAATAGGCGCCATCAATTTGAAACAAGGTGACGAGGTGCGACGAACACTATTGTGGGCGTCACGAGAACAACTTTTGCGAGTGATCAGGGCTGCCATGCTCACGGTGACGAAATGTCGCGGGAAGATATGATGAAGATATTGATGAAGGAATGTCGAGGGAACGAAAAAGGATGAAAAAGAAGGCGAGTGTAGTGAGTTTAAAGCCTTAAGAGAGGGAGGTATGGCAGGTGTTGTGAAGGTGGTGCACTGGCAGAGGAATACTTGGTGTCATTAAAAAGAGAATATCATTAACAAAGCCATTAGGGTGCCACTAAAATGCCCGTACACTTGAAAGACTATTGATCTAAACGAAAAGGAAAGCTACGAAGGTGCAAAAAAATACCATGGTGCCCATGCAAGCAAAACTTAAATAGCCTTGAAACTTAATACAGATGAGTTAGCAGGTAGTGGACAAAAGGTTGCCAGTGTCTCTGGGGGGAAGCAATTCACACAACCATGATGAAACAATCAAAGCTCAAACGAACTCTGCTAGATATTGTGCAAATTTCTTAATGAAACTCTTGATACATACATGTATATATATATATATACATATCTATTCAAGTATATGGGAATGATATATTTTTTATCAAAATATAATCAAACAGATGATTAGAATGAAGCTATACGATGAGTAATATTTGCAAACAATTATATACAAATAGGTTGATGAGATGCAACAGTTCTTGATGGGAGATTGGGATGGAAGAAGATAATACAATTTTCTAGAATTTAAATTCTTTATATATCCAAAACAAATTGATGCCTTGAAGTGGCGAGTGGCAGGTGAGACGAAGGGTCAGCACATAGAGGCACTGCAACTCACATGCACATGCATTACAGATAGATGTTCATACATATTTTACAATGACCACCGCTGCACAGAAAAGCTGCATTGGTGTTACACATGGTAGCGTAAATGAGTGAGAAAGTTGAGTGAGAGTGGTAAGTCTCAATAGTTTAGGATGTTATGGAGGGATGTGAGGATGGTTTATGTACCAGAAGATGAACCATAGAAATGTATACTGCATGAGTGAAAGCTCACTTCCAATAAAGGAGAAAACAAAAATGTTAGATCATTCATTAATTAAGCCAATGTAACCATATATGAAAATTGAAGTACTAAAAAGTGATAAACCAAATATTGAATTTTTAAATTCTTATATACTTTACATAATTTGATATTTCAGTATATATTGAAAAATATACCAGAATATTGTCATTTTATATATTTAAAACAATTTAACAGCTATATAACAGAGATCCAATGAGGGACTCTAGGTCATTTAGCTGGCAGCTGCAGCTTCAACGCCTTTCGATTCTGACCTGTTAGACGCCTGAAGGTGGTAGAGAACCTGATCTTTACAGGAATGCATTTTTGATTGAAGGCGGTTGATGTCGCTGGCCGGTCTACCCTCGAACAGTACTCCAATGCTTCCTTCTTCACCAATGCGGTAGGAGACGTTCTCTGGATCGACCCAAATGGTGATCTCTTTTGGCAGAAGGTTGATGAGATCTAGAACTTCAACTTTGACACATAATGACGCCGCTAAAAATAGCGGATCGATACGATTGTTATGGTTTCTGATGCATCGATACGCGCTGCCCTTGTAAGGTCTTTCCGGGAACCAGTGGTTGAAATAGTAGTTACACATAGCTGATCTTAGTCCTTCAGCGAAGGAAAGAATGATGTTCGATTCGAGATTTCTTTGTCGAAATAATTTAGAGATAAACTCTACAACACTGTTTACTTCGTTTAACATTTTGACAGATTGTAAGTCCACTAGTTCGCTACAAAAGCCTTCTGATTCGATGATGAATATCTAAAAGAAACATACGAAATTAAATCAATTGTTTTCGATCTGAATCTCGCCGTTATTCAACGGTATTCGATCTTGAATAAAAATTCGTTTAAAAGATTGTTTTTAAAAGAAATATAAATAAAATTAAACTAAAAAAATTAAGTAGCTCCAATTCAACATAAAAAACGGCCAAAGAAGAAGGTTTCGACGAATTTAACTTTTAGGCTGCCTACATCTATATAAATAGTCCCATAATTAAGGTCACAGCTAACCAATGAAGGATTTTTCTAAATATAACACCCAATTAGATATCTCGCAAAATCACAAAGACTTAACAAGACAAAGCTGCTGATATTTTAAACAGGGATAATGAGAATAAATTGATTTTTTTTAGATTATGTTTTTAAAACATTTTTTCACTAAAAAGCTATGTTTTTTTCTCAGAAAAAATTGCATTGATATAATTGGATTCATACACTCTTAAACATCAGCTGTTTATAGTATGTGGTTTGCAGCTGTATGCCTGGAAGATTAACCTCTATTTTTGCTTTCAAGTAAACAAAGCTATGCTTTCTGCTCTATTGTTCTTGTCAATTTATATGTAATAAATACATTTGTTCAGTGTTTAATATTGATTTTATTTTAAAATTTCTGTTTCATTCTGAGTCAATAGCCTAATTATATGCATTAATTTTTCATTAATTATAATATATTCTTGTCATTGAGGCAAGTTCAAAATTATCGAGAATATACTTAGACTTTAAATTTCTTGGAGATAGCACGATACTCCATCAAACTCGAATGAAATGTATTCTTTATCTCAGCTTTTGAAATCCCTTCAGGGCATATAACACTTATTGCATCCATTAGCATTATTTAAGTTATGAATAATGTTTTAAAAAAATTCTAATAAAATTATAGCAAATAATATATAACATGTATAGTTGAATTAAAATAGGAAAATACAAACGCGGAAATGCTAATTTCAACCATTCAGAGGGTAGCGACAATTTCAACAGAATGTAGACGAGAGAGTAAATGAAGCCCTTTTTGAAGTTTGATTTAAACAAACTTCTAATTAGCGAAGCTCGAAATTAATAAATTGCCTATTGTTTGTTTTGAAACTAACTCGAAAATGTTTGATTTTTGTTTTCTTATGTGTTAAGTTTATTTACTGAGGCGCTCAACTGCATTTTACGTAATTTTTTTAATACTAATTTGCAAGTGTTAACTTCCACGCGAGCCTCGTGTTGTTATTTTCATTGGCAAGCTTCGTGACTTAAATAGCTTTCTTCAAAGGTCTTTTCGAACAATCATAATACCATTAAAAGTGATCACAAGGATTTCAGAATAATCAAAGGTCGCTTTTAACCTTTATACCACACTTTCAAACCTACTATTTGTGGTTATAGAAATAAAAATAATAAAAATAAAGATATTTTCATGAAAAATAAAAATAAGCTTGAATGAAATTGAATCTTGTGTCGTGGGACAGTTTTTGTTATAAAAGTAAGGTAAACCACATTTTGATAGGCATGCCTAAGTTTCATAACGATAGATAACATTTGTATCTTTTTGATTTGAAGCCAAGTTGCTTATCAGTGCTATCAGTGCTCAGTGAATTAGAGAATTGAATAGAAACAAGCATGGTTGTTCAAATGAAGTGATTTTGAAGTAAAAGTGATGAGAAGTTAAGTGGAATCTAAAGTCAGACACACAAGAACCTTGAATCAAATGAAGCAAACAAATTAAGAATGAGAAATGTTACGAAACATGTCAAGGCACGTCAGAAAGTAACACAAACACGCTGTTATTTATTTGTGAGTGAAAAGTTCCAAGGACAAAAGCACGTCTGTGTCCAAATTATTATGTTGTCAATTTTTTAACTTGTGGAAGAAGTTATCCACGACGTCATGAGCATTGATTTGTCAAAAGTCAATAAAAACATTCAAAGCTTCTATTTGAAGTCAACCAAAAAATTCCTCAGCATGCCTCACTATGGTGTTGATGTTATTGATCAAATGTATAGAGGCAGTTGTAAGATAAAGGCTCCAGTTGATGCTGTAGTAGCTGTGTGTCAACGTTCACGAAGCTATTAATATGGACTTGCTTCGCTTCAATAACCACACACGCTCCATTCAACTTGTTCGGACCAATCACAGGCCGAGACCACACGTTCCTAATTATTATTATTAATCTCAGATTTTGAGTTGATTTTAACTTTTGCATTTTGAGACATTGATCATTGGTTCGAATCAAAAAGTCAAATCTGTCAATCTTTTCAAAATTCCCGTCTTCTCTTTCAATCTATTCCGTCAGTTTGTGTTTTTAGTTTCACCGACATAAACTTTTAGAACCTAAAAATAGATATTTTCAACTTGAATAAACAAATCTTGATGTTTTTGTTGCTCCCCGTATTCACGAACGATGAAAAAACAAACCCTCAGAAACAGCTGCTGAAAAGCCAACAACAACAACAACAACAACAACAACAACAACAACAACAACAACAAAACAAACCTTTTTATATATATTTTTGTATTTTTATTTTTATTTTTTGTTATCGATAGTGACGACAACAATAACCACAACTAACTTTTCCGATTTCATTATTTTGTTATCTGATTATTATTTGTTATTAATAACGACCACAGCAACTACAATTAAAAAAGCGCCACTGTGAAAAACCACTATGAACCACTATGAACCACTATGAACCACTATGAACCACTATGAGCCACTATGAACCACTATGAACCACTATGAACCACTATGAACCACTAGGAACCACTATGAACCACTATGAACCACTATGAACCACTATGAACCACTATGAACCACTATGAACCACTAGGAACCACTAGGAACCACTATGAACCACTGTGAACCACTATGAACCACTATGAACCACTATGAACCACTATGAACCACTATGAACCACTATGAACCACTATGAACCACTATGAACCACTATGAACCACTATGAACCACTATGAACCACTATGAACCACTATGAACCACTATGAACCACTATGAACCACTATGAACCACCACCATGGTATCCTAGAAAGTCCAGGATCCAACGATGATCCATGTGAATTGAAGGATGAACATTGAGAGGATGGTGGAGGGAGGGTGAAGTGTATCACAAGGCATCTGAGCCACTTCAATCAATATGCCTGTGCAGATGCATACCACCGTAGCAATCAAATATTATCCAAAGTCGTATGTTGTAGTACGATGCAGTTGAGAGCGTCAGATCGTGTAATTCGTTCGATATGTTTATCTGAGTGGAGTCGATGAAGGAGGCGTGCGGGAGTGCCTGATACAGGATACAGGCGAGGAAGTCTTATTTACCACTAGTACAGCTACTTCTCTTGTTCGTGAAGGATTTGAGTTTAGGGTTTTTAATTGTATTTTTTAAATTAAAGTTAGGCTTAGAAGCGTCCTTTATGTATTGTTGCATTCAAAGCAGCTTCTTTGTTGCAACAAGACAATGGTCTTCGAGGCTTAAAGGCAAAAAAAACAATTCCGTACTGCGCAGTTGATGTTTTTGTGGGTTGTAGCAACAAGTTGATGTTGTTGTTGTTGTATGTGAGGAGTTGATGTTGTTGTGGTTGTATATGAGGAGTTGATGTTGTTTTGGTTGTATGCAGCAAGTGCAAAACCGCTTCCAAACCAGTCTCTTCAACTACTGCAATTGACAGTCACATGACAAATCCGTTTTGGTTATGCGCTTTTGAAAGTCAAACATTTGAATTTTAACTTTCAGCCTCGTATGAACAAACATTACTCTCGTTCGCAATTGGCCTGCGTAAGCATTTTTACTCATTTGAATCATAGCGGTTATTCATGCTTAAAAACCATAGAATTATTATAATGAAAAGGCACTTCAAAAATAACCCCCTTTTTGAAGATAGATCTTATCTGAAAGAGAGAGAGAAAGGGAAAGATAAAAAAGGAGAGAAAGAGAGAAAAAGAGAGAGAAAGAGAGAGAAAGAGAAAGATAAAAAAGGAGAGAAAGAGAGAAAAAGAGAGAGAAAGAGAGAGAAGTAGAGAGAAGGAGAGAAAGTGAGAGAAAGAGAGAGAAAGAGAGAGAAAGGAAGAGAAGAAGAGAGAGAAAGAGAAAGAAAGAGAGAGAAAGAGAGAAAAAGAGAGAGAGAGAAAAAGAGAGAAAAAGAGAGAAAAAGAGAGAAAAAGAGAGAAAAAGAGAGAGAAAGAGAGGAGAAAGAGAGAGAGAAGAGAGAGAAAGAGAGAGAAAGAGAGAAGAGAGAGAAGAGAGAAGAGAGAGAAGAGAAAGAGAAAGAGAGAGAGAGAGAGAAAAAGAGAAAAAAAGAAAGAGAAGGAGAGAGAGAAAGGGCATGTCCTTTGGAGCTGTTTAACGAGGTCTCAATGGGATAACTCTGCTGCTTCACAGTTTCCTGGTGTTGTACAAACCACCACCACGCAGCATCTTTGCCAATGAATGCTTTCCATGGCAGTTTCATGCGTTTTATATGCTTTTTCACATTCCTGATAGCCACGATCCAATGGTAGTGTTATTACAGGAAGTGACTTTGAAGTAGGGGCAACCTTCAAAGCTCTTTTCCTGATCAGGTTAGGAGCGGTTTGAGGATTTCTTGTAGTTATGTTGAAATGGTATTTTTCAAAAAACTTTCAACTTCAACCCCTCCTCAAATATCACCACTCAAATACCCAACCAGCAATCCATACTTGCCCCTTACGATGAAAAATTAATCATAAAAATTATCCGCAGTTTTGACCATAAAACGTTGCTGTTTGCTCCATGCGGGTGTGGCGAAGGGCTCACTGTGGCTCCTTCCAAACATCCGAACAGCCTCTTCGGCAGAGGAGCATTGACTATCCCACCTTCAGAGCTTTAAGAAAAAAGAAGCGAGATCTGAAACTATTGGAAAAATAGAATTAAGAGTCTTAATAAAGGTTTTTGGGGGAGGGGTCAGAGAATGCAATAGATGTGAAGACTGAGAAGCTCGAAAAATATTTTTTATCAGAACTCGACCAAGGTACGAAAGACTAGATGAGATGTTTCTCTAGAACTTTAGTATACTTAAAACTTATGAATTTATTTTTAAAATTTCTTAATTTGACTTTTTTTATTCTCTTTCTTTGATTTTTTTGTTTATTTGATTTATTTGATGTTTTATTAAACAGTTTGAAATTAAATAAAAACATTCAATAGCTTTTCATAATTCAACCTTGTGACGATCACCTTATGTTTTTCTTCACTTTTTAAAATTGAAGAGTTTGTCTGAATTTTCGTCAATAAAATTTATGTAACAATTATACACAAACATTTATTGATACCGCCATCTTGCCAGATGGGTGTGGTTCCTTCGTCATCTTTGACCATTCCTCTCGTGTGTTCTAAAGTGGCTTTCAATCCAGCGAGAGAAAAACATATTTTGGTGCAGAGTCGGCAATCGAACCTCCGCTTGTTGGTTACAGAAGAAACGTCTCCATGGACTTTGAGGTGTCTGCTGACAGGCAAACTTTCAGACATAGAAGACAGGCATGGAAAGGATTTACATTATTGACTGACACGGGTGCAATGAATGGAGTAATTCCAGATTTCAGATTGTTATGTGATTTTATATAATTCACAACGCCTGCCTCCAAAAAGGAGGATTCACCCCATGTCCCACAATACACACTCAAATGTTTTCAGATGGTGTAGGTTAACCATCTTTGCATGGTTTCTTAACCACGGCACGAAAAACTCTGTCAATCAATCTGTAACAATTATACAGTTATAGAAAAGTAAAAAATAAATGACTTTGAGAAAAAAACATGAAGTTTCGTAAAATTCAAGTTTTTCATTAGTTTAAAAAATATAATAGGTTTTTTAACCAAAATGATAAATAAAATAAAAAATTATTTCAAGGATAAAGAAAGAATTTCAGTATAGTTGCCCTGAAAATTACTTTAAATAATAGTGAATATTTTGTTTTTGAGTTTTCTATTTGTAGTTTACTTTTAAAATATTCATTTAAAACGATCTAGTCTAGAAATATTTCAGCTATAATATAGTCATATTAATCCAGTTATATTTTCAAAAATTTTTTTTGGTTGGATTTATAACTCGGAAAACTGTATCGATTACTTTGTAACGCTATGGGTCAGGCGGGATCCACTATCAACAAACTCTTCAAATCCGCTCCCAATAACACTCCAGCAAGTGAAGAAAAGTTTCAAAACGTAAAAAATATTTCACCTTTTGTCTACGAAAAAGAAAGGTATTGAATACTTCAAGTTCAGACAAATTACGTTTTAATTCACAACTATCATGCGAGACCTTACTAGCTGCTGCATACACTGATACCTCAACCATTCTTATTTGTTGACAGTTCGTTATACATAGATGAAGATGGTGACTTGGCGAATGAATTTTACACGGAAGTTCTGACAAAAGATGGAGTAAAAATGATAAAAGTTCCAATTGAAAATTTAAAACCACTAGGTCGTATAAAGCACAGGATTCCTCGACTCAACAAAAACCTTCCCATACTTTTACTAGAAGTGAAATCCTGATTTAAGTTCTTTGTTCATTTTATTTTTTATTTTTCTTTTTGTATTTTTATATGATGTTATTTTCCATTAAATAATTCATGCCAAGAACTTCAAACTCATAAATATCATGTTTGAGAGTTTTATTCACTCAAATGAAACGTGTGCTCTCACAAGCATCCTTCCATGTGGAGTGAACTAATAAATAAAAATGGATCTCAAAACAAAATTGTTTCTAAATTTCTCAGTTTTCTTTTAAAATAATCTTTTTACTGAAAATAATTTGCATCTTTTCATGGAGTGATTTTTTATTGAGTTTGAGTTGAGTTAATTCCGATTGCAAATTCCAATCCACCTTCATAATAACATGCCCACTAAATAATTCTTTCATTATTTCCAGTTCGCTTGTTCACGTAAGCTTTCTTTCAGCAAAACCTTCTCCAGACCACTTACCTTTGCAGACTTTTTACCCGAGGGACACCTTACTTTTCCAAGTACTTACTCAGACCACCCTCTAAGGAACAACTCCACGCCTCATCAGTCACTTGCTTCTGTAACACATCAACCACAGGACCACCCTTGTAGCTCACTCACCCTTAACAACATATATTCTGATTCACCTTCCAGACGTCAGTGCTTTTGACCATTGCAACGCTGTGCCCTAAACCCCAACACGCCATGAAGGAGTATGTAGTTTGTTTGACGTACGCAGACTACAACACACACTCCTGCTGCGCCATGCACTGACGATCCTTCTAGCCCCCTTCCACCCACACTATGGAGCACCAAACGTTTGCATACAATTGCAATTCACATATGTTCGTTCGAACCAATTTTATATTTGTTCTGGCATGTGAGTTGAAAAATAATGGTGAAACATCATGAATCATTCTTCGTAAAACATTAGATTTATATTTGAATTGAAAATTTTAGCTTCTTTCAACAGGCAATTCATTAATCAGGTGAATTCTGTGACCCTTATATAGGATTGAATATAAGCGCTTCCATGTTTGAAGGCAGGTCGAGTCGAAGCATGATCACGTGCTAATACATGTTCAGTCGAACATGCTCAAAAGCTTTTATAATAAAGTGTCCTTGCTGTAGCCTCCAATGAGAAAAGTTGCACTGTTCCGACATCCTCGCTAGATGGCGCGCTGGAATCCTGCGGAGGAGTGAAATTGTTTCATGCAAAAGCTACCAGCCTGACAATCATTACTTATTAGACGGTTGGTTACAAAGTGTTGAAAGACGCTTTAAAAATGCTTTGTTTGAGTTGGATGGCAGATCTCGTAGAACTACTGACAACACGACGGGGAGGAATCATTTTCGAAAGCTTCAGTCGACACCTGCAAGCGGCACTTCCTCAGAAAGTTGCCCAGTCTGCAGGTTAAAGGCGCTTTTGAGCATTTCAGCTTTAAAGGGGTTTGAAAAAGTGAGTATATCTGTATAGGTGAGTTCGAGTATGTGTAACTTTGTAGTAGGTCGGATGAGGTTGGCATATCAGAGGAATGCTAAAGAAAATGGTACGAAGGTGAGAATATTGGATAAGGGACGAACCAGCAAATGAATGAATGAATGAATGATTGAATACACGAATGAATGAAAGAATGAATAAATGAATGATTGAATGCACAAATGAATGAATGAACGAGTGAGTGAATGAGTGAATGCACGAATGAATGAATGGAGTCAGAGCACTCTTCCAACCTCAGCATCTCACTTCTCACCGCCGACAACTCAGCCATCAAGGACATTATTTTGTACGTCTTTTTTCTCACGGCATGCCTCAAAGCATGAGCCTTGGGGTTGATAAGGTATGATGAATCATGACGTGTTTCATAAATGTCACTTAGACTCAAATAACCTTTTATTACTCTTTGTATAAAAAAAATGCCGCTTCAATGAGAAAAATAAATAAACTTTATTTTATGAGAGAATAAATGTGTTGTAAATAATGATTATATTTGAAATCCAATGGTACGCAACTTGTCTGCTTAGTTCCAGCACCCGGCCCCTTCCTTCTTCCATCTGCCTCAGCATCGCTGTGTTCTTAATCTCTAACTTCTCGGCTATCAGCTCCTTCTCATCCAGCTCTCTCTCCTTCATTTTCAGTCTTTTTGTTATCTGAAAAAATGGAAAACTTTCAAAAATTGAAATAAATTTAGCGCAACATAAATTTAATTAAATCCAAGGCTTCCATACTTCCTTCCTTTTAGCTTCCATGCTTTTTCGTTCGAAAGCACAACCCTGCAGCACTCTCATTGGTCGACAGGCGTTGCCATCGTCACCATCTTCATTGAACGCCCGTGTGAGGATTATCTCCAACTCTATTATCTTGTCTTGTAACAAACTCAGCTGAAAAGAGACCAATAGAATCAATTACTGAAATTTTTTTTGGAAAAATTCTACGCAGACAAAAAAAACAATTTTGTTAAATGCAGCAAGAAGCATTTCCAAGACGAATAAGACGAAGATGACTTCAAGGGGTCATCACCCCTATCTGTGCGTTCATGAGTTTTCCTTGCAGCTGCTGCTTCTTCGAAACATTCTGCTGCAAGATGACGCAGAAACGAGCGATGTTGTCCTTCCTCAACGTCAACGCATCAACTTCGTTCGCTTTCATCGAAAGCCTCATGCTGTTGTCAGATATTTCTCTTTCTGAAACACATTTATGAAATAATCTTTCTGAGTGCTAAAAGAAAACTTACAACTGCTTCGATTAGATTACATTACGTTGATTAGACCAGATTACGTTGACGTTATGGATTCCAATGCATTTTAGTCAACAGACTATGGAAAAGTTAAAAGGATAAAAATATAACGTTCACACAACGAAGCCACCTAGCTTTTTAGACCGTTCCAGGCTGCTACTGTGTCTGTCATCGTTTCTCCTCAAAGCCTCCCCTCTTAAGAAGAATAACTTAATTATGAATTAAATTATAACTTCAAAAAATTTAATTATGAATCAGGTCCTTCACCTCCTCGCAATGACAGCAACCTCTTGGCTTATAGTTGCTTTCAACTTCTTCTTACATTTCATGACGTCATCAATTTCCTGATGGATGCTCTTCAATGTTATGTCTTTGACAGACATACTTTCTTCTTCTCCTAAACTCTTCCTTTTCACTTTCGACAGGGACTTCTGTAACTTTTCAGCCGCAAAGAACAACGCTAACTTGGCTAGTTTCTGCTTTTTTAACAACCTGACATGTGTCGAAAATGATAAAAAATATACGTAGAAATAAAAAAAAAAGATAATAATAATAATAATGATTTTTATTATTTTCTAGTATTAGTATATTAATAATAATAAATAACAATAGGCAATAACTATTAACATAAAAAACTAAATAGTTTACATAAATTCCACTTCCACCTACACCCACTTGTTATTGCGGTGGAAGGCGGCCATGAGGGACGAATGTTGGTGCTGTTTCACGAGCAGTTTGTTAGTGAGAGACGCCAGCATTTCATCCGCCTCTCCCACCACCGCCACCAACCTGTTTCGTTCGTGTCTCGCCAGATGGCGCATCTCACCGACGTTGCAAACGCTTGAAGGTGAAGATTTAAGTGGTACTATGGTTTTGTGTTAGGAGTTATGCGTATGTTTGCATAACTTCATTCCTCATAGAGTTACATAGTGGTTCACTTTCTCAATGCTTTCGTACCTGGAGTTCAAGGAGGAAATTTTTTCTTTTTCTATTTTCAAAGTTGTCTTCAAAAGCTCTTCCACTACCTCCTGGTGCTGTTGCTGCAGTCTCATGCAATCTAATGCCTTGTTGTTCCTTTCGTCAAGCTGAACATCAAAAACCACCAATCAGCTTGCCATTAGAGCAATATGCTCATATTAATAATAATCATTTCAGCTTTAATTTCTGTATTTCAAACTTTTTACTTTCCATTAGAATAATATTCACTTTAGCTTAAATATTCCCATTACAAACTCCCTTTTAAAATCACCTCTGTATTGTAACACGTGTCATCGTACACCAACCTTTACATTCCACATTTTCTGCAGGCTGTTGTATTGTTCCCGGCTCTTGGAAAGGCCAACCAACGATTGCTGACTCCTCAATAGCACTCCCTCGCACCGTTTGGTGCAGTTTGCTATCATTGCGTTCTCAAAAGAAGGAAACATCAAAAAATCAATTTTGAAACAATTGAAGGAAATAATTTTTAATATAATGATATCATTAATAATTATAAATTAATTAATTCTTTATTAAGTGATTCCGATGCCTACTTGTTCCTCTTCGTCTTCCTTCGAACTTTTGATTTCTTGCAGAATCTTCACTTTGAAGCTTTGGAAGCTCGTGTCTCTTTGTCTCACTTCGTCTTTGAACTGTTTTAAGGGTCGTCAACCACTCAAGAAACTTTTTCTTAGCAAACAAAACAATAAATGAAGCCTTACTTTGATCGGCTCAGATTAGATCAGCTATGAGAAGGCTTTGATTAGATTAGATTAGATCAGCTATGAGAATGCTTTGATTAGATTAGATTAGGTCAGCTATGAGAATGCTTTGATTAGATTAGATTAGATCAGCTATGAGAATGCTTTGATTAGATTAGATTAGGCAAGCATAGCTTAGTTTAGCGTAGGTTACAAAAACTAATGAAAATTCTAAAAATCTGTTTTGAAGTCCACAATTCCACATCGAAGAGCGACATTGACATGAAGTATTCAATGCAACCGTTCGGAGGAGGTTGTTGTAGTGTTGGAGGCCTGAATCACAGGCAGTCTTCCATGACTGCACTTGCAACTCTGCCTCCTTCAGTTTCTTCTTCTCCTTGCAACACTCCACCCTCAACTTTCTCGCTTGCTCCTGCTCTTCCATCTTCTTCTCCACCACCTCAGCCACCTCCTTCGTCACTTCGTGGCTACACGAGCAAGTTGAAAACATTTCATGTAAATTATTCAAATTTAGATTAACTTTCATAACTAAACTGTGACGATGAATAAATTTTTCTCTTACTTATTTTTTGTAATTTTTTCAATTTTTCCGAGTTCGTCTTTAATTTTCTGTTCTACCCCTTGCAGCCTTCTTCCACCATATGCTACGTCGTTCTTCAGCTTCTCCTGTTCATTTGAAGCCTCAATTTTCACAGCTTCCAGCTTCCTCATCCTTTCATTTTCCATCAATAATTCTTTATTTCCTTCTAATATTCCTCTACTCGCAACAGCACAATCTTCTTTCAAGGCTCTGTTGTGTACAGTTTGTTCTGGCTGATCTTATGAAATCAATGCATTTGTATTGCGATTTTAAAACTAGCTCAAAAACGCTTCCAACTTGATGGTTTCACCCGCTGTTCGAGTACCGAGTGATGGACCACAGCAGCACGGAGTCTGTTCTCTAACTTAATTAGCTTCTTACAACTCAAATCTGATCTGAGCCTGGAACTCTTAGCTTCCCAGCTTCGTTCGCTACAATAAGAAATAAAAAAAATAAAATAAATTTTTACCTTTGTTTTTTGGAAAGAAATTCAGTCTCTCTGTTTTGAGTTTCCACCTCAAAGCATCTCTCTGCACTGGAGGCCTTGTGGAAAGTATTTGGCGCATTGAACTACTGGCAACATAAAATGCGTTCAAACATAAATGATTAACACTCTCCAAAGGTCTTCAACTCCACAAATACATCAACAGCTTCTGCAAATCTGCAACCTTTTAAAACATTTCAAAATATGAGAAGCTACGTAGGCCCGTGAGAAACCATCGGAGGTTTGATCCAAGGAAGTGAAGGGTGAACTAACCGTGAAAATATGGCCGAATTGACAAGAAAATGAAAAAACAGACACCATGCTAGATTGACCAAATGACGAAAAGACAAAAGCTCTGAGCTCAAAACTTTTTCTCACTTAGTTACCAGTACTAAGAAAGAAGAGGGTGTAGCGGAGGTTCTGAAAAGAATAAAACTACAAAATAATACAATATATAATATATTATACACATATATAATATACTATACAACTATATATTATTATATATATACCATATTATATTCTATAATTGTATATATTATAGTATACTATTCAACACATTATGATATAGCACAGTGATGAATCTCGAGCGAGTGGAGTGTGAGAGTGAAGGTTCGAATCATTCAAACGACAATAGGAAATTATTTACTTTCAGAAACCAATGAAGTTTTTTTAACACAAAAACGACACTGCATATCAACATAATGACTTTTCAATGCTTTATTGAATAATTTGCGGATGATTGCGTGCTTAATGAGACTGCGTCAATCAGGAGGACTCAGCATTAGACGTCTCATCAATTATGGAAAGGAACACATCTTAAGGTTATTGCCTCTGATTTATTCGCCATTGCACCGATGTCGGAACAAAAAATCAATTCAGAAAAATATATTATCTTAAAGTTTCACTCAAGAGAGTGACACAAAATTATATTGAACACATGGGGGGAGTTTGTGAAAAAAAGTTGTAATAATCCACCTGTAAAGGTGTGATTTTCAACTTCAACTGGTGTGCCACGACAGTCTTTGATTCTACAGATTGTACACACTCTTTCAGAGATTCTTGTTCCTCCTTCAGCTCGTCCTTCAGGGCCATGAGCTCACTCTTCAGTTCTTTCCTTCGGAGTTCTTCTTCTTGTGCACCGCTGTCGAAGTACTGAAATGGTTAACGAAAGGCTACTTCAGACATAATTCCTTCAAAGAAGTGTTCTAAAGGCCTTGTAGCCTACTTCTGTTTCGGATAACTTCACGTATTTCTCCACTAAGTCCTTCTTTTCTTCCTCCAGGCTGAAGTTGTATTAGAAATTCTTTTTCAATGTCCTAGCACGCACCATTGATACTCGCTGGATATAACAAGCAAAAACCACTAATATTAAAAAATCATCACCCGACGAAGATGTGTTCGTTGCGCTCTTTGGTGAATTCGAGAGTGAGCAGCTGACGCGACAGGCGCTTCAGCTGCTGCAGCTTTGTGGCCACCACCTCATTCTGCATCGCTTCACTCTGTAGGCTATTGTCAGCCTTGTTCCTCGCTTGCTTCTCAAGCTGACTATGAAACTCCTTGGCTCGTTCGACTAGCTTCTGCTCTTGCCTCTTCTGCCTTTTCAAACAACAAGTTTCAATGGTAAGATGCCCACAATGAAATATTTATTTTTTTCATTAATTGTGATTTTATACCATAAATATCTGTCGTGTGTTTTAGAAAACATAGTCTTTATCAAAGCCAGCTTTTCTTGATCTAGCGACTCGATGGTTTCCAACTGTCGAATGGATGTTGAAATGATGCCAAGGTTATTCCGTTAGTAACAACTTTCAGCAAGTTCGAACGAACTAGTGTTCCAACCAATGGCGAAATTAATGTTTCAACAAAGCATCACCTCAGTCAATTCCTTTCGAGAATCCTCAATGTTGAACTCGGTAGATTTTGACTTTGCAAAAGTTTTCAACGAGGGTACCAAAAGGTAATTGTCGAGGTTATCGTCACTATCGTCATTGCAGTCGGAGGTGTCACCAGAACTCACTGACATTGTACTGGTTAATGTCGTCAACTTATATGAACAAAATTTCGACACAAAATTAAGCTGATTTTTATAATATTTCTCTATCCGTTCGATAAAATAAATGATAAAAAGAGTTGTTTTACTGAATAACGAGTAAATTAAGTATTATTTTATTAAATCCTTCTTGTAAGTCTTTGATACTTTCAAATTAATGTTTCTAGAACACGCATCTATATATAATAGATGAATAACAATAGGAATTAAGTGTACGTATGTGGAGTATTTAACAAATTGCAAAATATTTGAAGCTGGAAGCCCAAAATTGAACGAACGCAAATGCTTATAAATAAAATATCAAAAGTCCAAACATGTTTTAGGTTTATCTTGTCATCCTCATCAAACTGTTGATAATTTCTATGGGTTCATACGATAAGCTTTGTAGAAATTGAAACATCATTTCCGTTTTGAAAAAATAATTTGATAAAACAAATAATTATTTTATGAAATATTTCAACAGGATTATAAGTTTTCAAATATTTTAATTTTAAAATTTTAATAAGAGTTCTAAAACGCTAGAACACATGCTGATTTGTTTATATGGTTCGGATCGATAGAAGCAGGAATCTCATTATCAAATTCTTACAAAGCCTTTACATCTTTACAAAAATGTACTTTTATGTATGACTTGTAGACAATTTAACTGAAAGTCATTTACTGACTTTTTGTAAACTTTAAAATTTCTATTGCTGGCTCAATACGATGGTTTCCCCTGACAAAGTCAAGGTAGCCGTAAGGGTGAGGCCCATGAACAGAAGAGGTAACACCAGTTGATTTAGTAAAACTCACTTTTTAAACATCCGATCTTTTATTGTGTATTTACTGTATCTTTTTGATGGTGGCGCACAATTCATTATTATTTCTTAGCTTATAATTATAGAATTATTATTCCAACATATTAAAAAAATATTTTGTAGTCTCCGCAATATTTTGTTGTAATTTTCATTTTTTGAGATAAGTATTTTGCAAGAATTAGGCGTTAAATCACTGAATTAAGCAATTTAAAACCAAGAAATGGAAATGGGCTCAAAGTGTGTGGTGGACATGCATTCTACTCAAACTCTTCTTCAGAATCCCAACTCCAATGTGAAAGAGGGGTTGGTTCCATTAGCTCAATTTTTTGTGTGCTCATAAGCGTTGGCAGTGGTTCTTTTATATTCATTGCAAACGACTTGATACTAAGCTTTTGAGTAAGCTATGTGCTTGATTCAGCTTTAAAAATGTGTTTGCAGTCTGGTCATTACTTTGTAATGTTTTAAAAAACTTTTAAGTGTTTCTTAACATTGCATACCGGACCCACTTATTCATACAAAGCTAGGAGGGGACTAACAACATAACAATGACATTTGTTCCTTCACTGTCATGTTTCAAACTTTGAACTCTGTGGGAATTGGACCCTTCAAAACCCACCTCACTAACCACTTGCCTACAGGCTTAATGCTTTGTAATTAGTTTTAAATGTGAAATTTTTTAGAGCTAAAATAAAAAATTCGCCTTGTACTCGCTCATTGCTCGAGTCAGAAGTATATAAAAAATTTTAAATCTTTAAAAATTAAATTTCTGGTAAATAGTTGATATGGGGCTCTTGAAAGATGAGTCATAGTTCAATAAGGAGGCAGTAGTTATAGCGGTAGGAGATAATTGTTGGGTGCATGATTCTCAACAATCCATCCGTCTTTATGACTTATTGTAGAGATAAGCCATTGGAGAAAAGCTGAAGGAGGTAGATTTGAAGGTGGCTGTGAGTGATGTCCAGGTGCTCACAGCCTGACTGGTCATTGCTTCTCTGAAACATTGAAAAATAATTCTTGAAGCGCCTCTTGTGTGGTGCAATTCAACTTCGAATGTGAGAATGATCCTTGAATGTTGGAAAATCATAATCTCATGATGAACTCCCTGCAGCACTGAGGGAGCCATCAAGAACGTGCCAAAGGTTGTTTCAGTGCGCTATTTCATCTTATCACCCCCATCCTTATTATTTGTATTTAAAAAGAAAATAACAATAATAAAAATTCATCCACTTGTTTTTATTCAAAAATATAAAAAATAATTCCATTACCACTAAAATTATCCAAAAAAATGATTTTTTATAGAGCTCCAGGCAACCATCACCAATGTAACATAAGGAACTACTCCGCTTTTATTCCTTTCATTTTTATTGTTTTTTTTTTAATTAGTTAAATTTTTTTTGTTTTGATTATAATTATATTCATTATTCAAACTTATTATTCTACTGCAGACTTTTGCGTTTGACCACTGCTTCTGGTCCATCTGTGAAGACAACCCCAAGTATGCAAGTGAGTGCAGCACGAAATACTCATAAAAAGTGTCAACCGGCAATAAGAAAAATAACAAAATAAATAGAAAAAACAACGAAAAAAAAAAAAAAAAAAAAAAAAAAAAAACAGCGAGGAATAGAAATGCTTTAAAAAACAGCGAACTATTTTGCGTTAAAAGGGAACTTAGCCTGAATTATCAACATTTCCAGTATGTAGTTGCTGGTGTTGTTGTTTTTTTATTTTTATGTTTTCTGTGCGTAAAAGATGTTTGAAAATTTTCGATTTTTGTTGGATTATTCGACTAAGAGGTTGGAGGAGTTAAGAAAAGTTTGCATGTGTTCAGAAGAGGTTAGAGGGGTTCAAAGAGGTTTTGAGGGGTTCAAAGAGGTTTTGAGGGGTTCAAAGAGGTTTTGAGGGGTTCAAAGAGGTTTTGAGGGGTTCAAAGAGGTTTTGAGGGGTTCAAAAAGGTTTTGAGGGGTTCAAAGAGGTTTTGAGGGGTTCAAAGAGGTTTTGAGGGGTTCAAAGAGGTTTTGAGGGGTTCAAAGAGGTTTTGAGGGGTTCAAAGAGGTTTTGAGGGGTTCAAAGAGGTTTTGAGGGGTTCAAAGAGGTTTTGAGGAGTTCAAAGAGGTTTTGAGGGGTTCAAAGAGGTTTTGAGGGGCTCAGAGGTTTTGAGGGGTTCAAAGAGGTTTTGAGGGGTTCAAAGAGGTTTTGAGGGGTTCAGAGAGGTTTTGAGGGGTTCAAAGAGGTTTTGAGGGGTTCAAAGAGGTTTTGAGGGGTTCAAAGAGGTTTTGAGGGGTTCAAAGAGGTTTTGAGGGGTTCAAAGAGGTTTTGAGGGGTTCAAAGAGGTTTTGAGGGGTTCAAAGAGGTTTTGAGGGGTTCAAAGAGGTTAGAGGGGTTCAAAGAGGTTTTGAGGGGTTAAAAGAGGTTTTGAGGGGTTCAAAGAGGTTTTGAGGAGTTCAAAGAGGTTTTGAGGGGTTCAAAGAGGTTTTGAGGGGTTCAAAGAGGTTTTGAGGGGTTCAAAGAGGTTTTGAGGGGTTCAAAGAGGTTTTGAGGGGTTCAAAGAGGTTTTGAGGAGTTCAAAGAGGTTTTGAGGGGTTCAAAGAGGTTTTGAGGGGTTCAAAGAGGTTTTGAGAGGTTCAAAGAGGTTTTGAGGGGTTCAAAGAGGTTTTGAGGGGTTCAAAGGTTTTGAGGGGTTCAAAGAGGTTTTGAGGGGTTCAGAGAGGTTTTGAGGGGTTCAAAGAGGTTTTGAGGGGTTCAAAGAGGTTTTGAGGGGTTCAAAGAGGTTTTGAGGGGTTCAAAAAGGTTTTGAGGGGTTCAAAGAGGTTTTGAGGGGTTCAAAGAGGTTTTGAGGGGTTCAAAGAGGTTTTGAGGAGTTCAAAGAGGTTTTGAGGGGTTCAAAGAGGTTTTGAGGGGTTCAAAGAGGTTTTGAGGGGTTCAGAGAGGTTTTGAGGGGTTCAAAGAGGTTTTGAGGGGTTCAAAGAGGTTTTGAGGGGTTCAAAGAGGTTTTGAGGGGTTCAAAGAGGTTTTGAGGGGTTCAAAGAGGTTTTGAGGGGTTCAGAGAGGTTTTGAGGGGTTCAGAGAGGTTTTGAGGGGTTCAGAGAGGTTTTGAGGGGTTCAAAGAGGTTTTGAGGGGTTCAAAGAGGTTTTGAGGGGTTCAAAGAGGTTTTGAGGGGTTCAAAGAGGTTTTGAGGGGTTCAAAGAGGTTTTGAGGGGTTCAGAGAGGTTTTGAGGGGTTCAAAGAGGTTTTGAGGGGTTCAAAGAGGTTTTGAGGGGTTCAAAGAGGTTTTGAGGGGTTCAAAGAGGTTTTGAGGGGTTCAAAGAGGTTTTGAGGGGTTCAGAGAGGTTTTGAGGGGTTCAAAGAGGTTTGTAGAAGTGCCACAGACGTGTATGCGTGCAGCTACGTGCAGCTGCAGCCACAACCAGTATCACAGTGGCATTTGACCCCAACGGGCTTCAAGGCCGCTACGTAGCCAAGAAAATATTTGAATGAGTGTCACTGCCCGTTGTGTGTGTGTGTGTGTGTGTGTGTGTGTGTGTGTGTGTGTGTGTGTGTGTGTGTGTGTGTGTGTGTGTGTGTGTGTGTGTGTGTGTGTGTATGTGTGTGCGTGTGTGTTTATGTGCGTGTGTGTGAGGTGATATGTTGATGTGTGTGTATAATGGCGACGTTAATGGTGGAAGGGGTTTTCAAATTGTTCAAACGCTGCGAGTGAATGGCAATTCTTCTTGTGCCGCGGTGGGCTGACATGAAACAGTTTATTAGTTAATTGCTTGTTCAAGCTACGCAATAAAACTCAACTCCACTTTCGAACATTCTCAATCACACATTTCTCATTTAATTTCCAATTCCGAACATTCCTGATCACAAATTTCTGATTTCATTTCTACTTTCATGCGGTTCTAGTTGCTTGTATGACCTTTATAGTGGTATTCGGCGCCTTCAACGCCAGCAAGCACTGCCTTCTGCGTCAACATTTGCCTTGAGTCCAGCTTGAAAGCACTTTTGGTTCTGTTACTTCTATCGAAAAAGTTGAAATTTCGTTAATTTCAACTATTTTAGTTTTTGAGTTAAAAAATTGATTTTGTGGACTGAGAAGAATTTGTTTGAAGTGAAAAAATGTTGATTTAAAAAAAAAGGTTAAATTAAAAGAATTAAATAGAAATAATGATTAAATAAAAAAAATAATTAAAAACAAGGGTTCAATAAATAAAAATTAAATTAAAAAGTTTTATTGAATGAAACAACTTCACTTTAAATGAATAAAAAAATTCAAAGTCAGAATGTTACAAAAATTCCTACCAGGCACCCACCGCCATCAACTCATTCGCACCTTCATCACTCCCAACCCCACTTCCAAATGCGTCTCATTTTCATTTCTTCCTACGCCAGTAAACACCATTGCGTACATAAAGTATAGATAAAATCGTCTTCCCATACAACTCACACGCACTGTCCTTCCATACAGACCAGCGATACATTTTTAAATGCCACACAAAGCTTCATACGCTGGCATTTCCATACGACACTCATACACTTTGCTTTTCATACAAACGAAAATTCCTTCCCATTGGCATCTTCCCATGTACACAAACATACAACTGTGCAATAAATACAAACAAACCCGTTTCTGTATCACCAAACACACACAAGCACGTACATACACAAGCACGTACACACACAAGCACGTACACACACGCGCGTGTATACACACATGCACGTGTATACACGCACAAGTGCGTTTACATGTACGAGAAAAATCTTTTCATATTTTCTGGAATCCCAGCGTGAACTTTTTTCTATCTCTCTTCTTCCTCCTCCTTTCTTCCTTCTTTTCTTCTTTCTTTCTCTTCCTCCTCCTTTCTTCTTCCTCCTTTCCTCCTTCTTTTCTTCTTTCTTTCTCTTCCTCCTCCTTTCTTTTCTCCTCCTTTCTTCCTCCTCCTTTCTTTTTTCTTTTCTTCTTTCTTTCTCTTCCTCCTCCTTTCTTCCTCCTCCTTTCTTCCTCCTCCTTTCTTCCTCCTCCTTTCTTTTCTCCTCCTTTCTTCCTCCTCCTTTCTTTCTTCTTTTCTTCTTTCTTTCTCTTCTTCCTCTTTTCTCTTCCTCCTTCTTTCTTTCCTCATTTCTCTTTCTTCTATTTTCTTTCTTCTGCTTTCTCCTTTGTTTTCCTCTTCTTTTTTCCCTTCTTCGTTTTTTCTTTTTTTTTCTTTCTCTCCCGGTTCTCTTCCACTCATTCAAACAATTAGCATCTTCACATACTTCTTGTACACCTCATCCAGCCTCCACGTGGTTGTTAAGCAGCTCCCATGTGGTGCATTTTAAATCACTTGAACCTTTTAAACCAGTCTGAAAAAAACTTTTGGTAACTTAATTCTACAACCGTCGGAGGTTGCCAAGTGGCGATAGAACAGCCTCAAGTATCGATGCAGGAACACGGTGAGGTTCTTCGGAAGGTGGAAGAAGGTATTGGTGAGCGAGAAGTGAAGAAGGGGCAAATGGAACAGACCTAGTTAATCCTCCGTGTAGAAATACAGGCGAAATGGGCGATGAAAACAGATGAATAAGTTTAACAGACAACTGGTGGCATGAGAGTGCCTCTTTATCTGCATGCAGCGCATGGAAGTGCATGGAAATTATTCGAAAAAACTAAAAAAGAAAAAAATTACAAATGCTTTCAAAGCTGCCGAAATGTAGACAACCTTCCACGACTCCTCCATCCTTCAAGCCATTGTTCCTTCTCCTGGAATTAACCGAAAGACATATTAATTTCCTGAAGCTAGTTAAATAAGCATTCATGATTGATTCACTTCCACTCGTCAGTTGGTGTCCATGAGGAAGATGAGTCCTGAGTAGTCTTCATTTTTTGTTATTCCATGAGTAGGAAAAAGAATGAATCATTCGAGCGTGTGTGCACTCTGCAGAGGCCAACACAACTTCTCAAAGGACTGCCATGCACCACCACCATGCGCCACTATGCACCATACCACCACACACATCACCTCAATGCACCAAACCATGAAGCACGAAACCACACCATACCACCATGCACCACACCATACCACCATGCACCATACCCCTGCAGACCAGGAGATAGTGTTTGAGGAGCTAGGCAAAGACATTCTGAGCAGGGCCTTCGAGGGATACAATGCATGTCTCTTCGCTTATGGACAGACTGG
>OX387248.1:12910675-12958175 GCA_947562095.1 Branchellion lobata | reverse complement strand
GACCAGGAAGGTGGAGTTGTGGGTGGAGATCCATGAGCTGAACGAGCAAGGAGACTACGTTCCTGTTGAAGTGGTCACTCCATCAACTTTTAATCATTCCTTTCTTTATTTCTTGTCCCCATCATCACCACCACGCCACCATCACCACCACACCATCACCACCACACCATCACCACCACACCATCACCACCACACCATCATCACCACAACGCCACCATCATCACCACACCACTATCACCACCACACCACTATCACTACCAAAGATTTTTTCTATCATCTCCATCATCACCATCAAACTTTCATCACCACTCCACCATCATCACCACAATTTTATCACCACACCACCATCACCACCACCTCATCCACTGACTCAGGTGCAACAGAAGATGGAGGTTCCTACGGGAGGCATCCACCAACTTAGGCAGGGATTCTCACGCAGAATACTGGTGCGTCCCTCAACACAACCACTTCAAACCCTCCACTCTCATTCGCCACTCCAATCCGTCACGCCTCCAATTCACTACGCAACCACTTCAAATCACCACTCTCAACCACACCAAACCACTTCCCATCATAATCACTACAAAACCATTCTACAAGCACAAAGCACCACACAAACCACATCACTCCACAACCACACCAACCACCCAAACAACTCCGAACCCACAAGTAACCACCACAAGGTGTCGGTGAGGCCGGTTCAGAACAGTGGCACATTGCCGATAATCTTGGAGAGCGTGACTCAGGTGCAGATCGGCTGTTCGTGTCCTCGCTCGAAGCTGCAGAAGGGCCTGGACAGCTACCAGGAGGAGGACTTGGCACTGCTGAGGCACAAGTGGTCAGAGGCCCTCGAGAAACGTCGAGAATATCTGGACGAGCAACTGCAACGCTTGATGAAGAAGAATGGTGTGCAAGGAGATGGATGGAAGATGGATGGAAGATGGATGGAGGATGGATGGAGGATGGATGGAGGATGGATGGAGGATGGATGAAGGATGAGTGCAGGATGGATGGAGGATGGATGGATGATGGATGGATGGAGGATGGATGGAGGATGGATGGAGGATGAGTGCAGGATGGATGGAGGATGGATGGATGATGGATGGATGGAGGATGGATAGAGGATGAGTGCAGGATGGATGGAGGATGGCTGGAGGATGGATGAGGGAAAGATGGATGAGAGAAGGAGGAAGGAAGGGTAGACAGGCATCAACATCAACAACATATAAAAAATCTAATCAACCGGCCAACATAAAACGATGAGCACGACTGACACCCTTTCACACCTGCCTCACACTAGGTAGAGGATAATTGCTTAGTTTAAGTAAAAAAATTGAAAGTTCCATGGCTTAGATCAGTCACTACCTGTTAGGTAAGCTTGATAAATAAATGTAGTAAGGAATAATGTGTCGAGGAGGCATGCGGTGGGCTGAAGTGCTCGTTCGAGCCTCTCGTGTGCGCCATCAGGAGATCTCACTCGCCCCCGGTACGGACTAGCCGGAAAGGGATAGCGAGAGTGGTTGATGGGTTATGGCTTAACTGACGAGCGCCCATATAGTGAATTTACTACTGATTTGCTACTACTACCTGCCACACTCACCAACATTCCACCACTTCTAATATCCCACCACCACCACCATCCCCAACCTCCCACTATCACCACCACTACCACCACAGCGGAAGACAAGTCAGACGCAGACAAGGAGCGGGAGGTGAGTCTGATCGACCAGTGGGTGTGTCTGGCGGAGGAAAGGAATGCAGTGCTGGTGCCTGCAGTCGGCAGTGGCATCCCTGGAGCCCCTGCCAGCTGGTGATCTGATCCACTTTGATTGGATCTCATTTACTCTAATCTTATCTAATCTGATCTAATCTAATCTCATCTAATCCAATCTAACCTGATTTAATTAAGAAATTTTTGTAGCGCTGATTACATACTGTTTGAAATAGCTCCGCTACGAACAGTTTTAACAATGAGGTTTCAAAAGCTTTACGAGAATGGCGATCAATTATCAAGGAATGCTTTTGAGAATGAATTCACAAGTAATTCAAACAATTCACTTTGAAAAAGTTCTTCGCGTCGCTTACTGCTTCGGCTGCTTGCCTTGGAGTTTCACAAATGGCACATTTCCACCACTCTTCAAGGGAGCACCCACCGACCATGGAACAGCACATTCCCGTCGTTTTCTTGGACCTCAATGGTGATTTGACTTTCAACCATCCATCTCTGCCACTCCACCATCCACCTCTGCCACTCCACCATCCACCTCTGCTACTCCACCATCCACCTCTGCCACTCCACCGTCCACCTCTGCCACTCCACCATCCACCTCTGCCACTCCACCATCCACCTCTGCCACTCCACCACCATTCCACCACCTTCTCACCACTTCCTACAGCTGAGGACATGTCCACACCGAACGCCAAGGAGGGTCTGCAGGCGGTAGGGTGCAACTCGATGCTGCCCAAGGAACACCCCTCCAAGTTTTTACCCCTCTCCTTCGTGCCTGCTTCCCTCCACGAGGTTCTTAGTCCACTGTTCTTTGTTTTTTGTCATTTTTCATTGAAAATAACTCACACAACAACCACAGACACAAAATCCAACAACACAACAACTCAGACCTCAGTGCTGGCCTCGTGGGATTCATCCATCCACGGTTCCATGCACCTCAACAGAGCCACCCCCTCGAGTGAGAGGGTGTACATGATCCTCAAGGTGGTCGTGAGAGGGTGTACATGATCCTCAAGGTGGTCGTCAAGGTGGGTGGCGTGTCTTTGAGGTTGAGGGGGGATGAAACAACCCACTTCACAATTATCAACTGTGCAACAACAACAAGTCATGTAAAAATTATAGCCCATGCAACAACAACAGTAACAACAACACCCCACACAACAAAATCTCTACACAAAAACACTCCACACAACACAAGCCATTCAACAACGCTCCACACAACACAAGCCATTCAACAACACTCCACACAACACAACCCATTCAACAACACTCCACACAACACAAGCCATTCAACAACACTCCACTCCACACAACCCATTCAGCAACACAAGCCATTCAACAACATCTTCAACAACACCCCACTCCACACAACAACACTCCACACAACAACATCTCCAACACCAGCTGAGCCACCCTGCATCGCTGGAGATGGTGTTACGCAAGAGATTGTGTCTCAACGTGTACAAGAAGCAGTCCATCACTGACAAGATCAAGAAGAGGATCGGAAAAGCCGTCAGTGTAATGTTCATCCTGTAATGTTCACCCTGTAATGTTCACCCTGTAATGTTCATCCTGTAATGTTCACCCTGTAATGTTCATCCTGTAATGTTCACCCTGTAATGTTCATTCTGTAATGTTCACCCTGTAATGTTCATCCTGTAATGTTCATTCTGTAATGTTCACCCTGTAATGTTCACCCTGTAATGTTCATCCTGTAATGTTCATCCTGTAATGTTCATCCTGTAATGTTCATCCTGTAATGTTCATCCTGTAATGTTCATCCTGTAATGTTCATCCTGTAATGTTCACCCTGTAATGTTCACCCTGTAATGTTCATCCTGTAATGTTCATCCTGTAATGTTCACCCTGTAATGTTCACCTTGTAATGTTCACCTTGTAATGTTCACCTTGTAATGTTCACCCTGTAATGTTCACCCTGTAATGTTCACCCTGTAATGTTCACCCTGTAATGTTCACCCTGTAATGTTCACCCTGTAATGTTCACCTTGTAATGTTCACCCTGTAATGTTCACCCTGTAATGTTCACCCTGTAATGTTCACCCTGTAATGTTCACCCTGTAATGTTCATCCTGTAATGTTCACCCTGTAATGTTCATTCTGTAATGTTCACCCTGTAATGTTCACCTTGTAATGTTCACCCTGTAATGTTCACCCTGTAATGTTCACCCTGTAATGTTCACCCTGTTTCATTTGCGATCCCTTCTGTCGTCTCATTCAGAGAAAGTCGTAGTTGAAAGACACAAAATTTGCAAACGCCTGCTCTTGTCTCAATGTTTCCCTTCGACTCTGGCTCCTTTGTTCCATTGTTCCTTTGTTCCTTTGTTCTTTTGTTCTTTTGTTCCTTTGTTCCTTTGTTCCCTACTGCTCCTTTGTTTCTTTGTTCTTTTGTTCCCTACTGCTCCTTTGTTTATTTGTTCCTTTGTTCCCTACTGCTCCTTTGTTCCTTTGTTCCCTACTGCTTCTTCGCTCCTTTGTTTTTTTGTTCACTACTGCTCCTTTGTTGCTTTGTTTAGCAATTTTTTGTCTTACAAGCGGTTTCATATGGCACGTCACTTCAGAGCCGCTGCCACTTCTTTGTTAACTTATTTTCATCTTTTGTTCCGTTTTTTTTTGTTTTATTATGTAACTTTGTTTACTTTGCTGTAAGTTTGTTTACTTTGTGGTGACTTCGTTAGTTTATTTTTAAATCTTTTCAAAACTTTTTTGTTAACATTTCCGTTAGCGTTTCTTCTTCTGTATGTTACGAATCTCAAATGTTGGACACCCCAGTAACACTTCCTAATTAAAATATTCAATTATCAATTATCACCCCAGTAACACTCCCTAATTAAAATATTCAATTATCAATTATCACCCCAGTAACACTTCCTAATTAAAATATTCAATTATCAATTATCACCCCAGTAACACTTCCTAATTAAAATATTCAATTATCAATTATCACCCCAGTAACACTTCCTAATTAAAATATTCAATTATCAATTATCACCCCAGTAACACTTCCTAATTAAAATATTCAATTATCAATTATCACCCCAGTAACACTTCCTAATTAAAATATTCAATTATCAATTATCACCCCAGTAACACTTCCTAATTAAAATATTCAATTATCAATTATCACCCCAGTAACACTTCCTAATTAAAATATTCAATTATCAATTATCACCCCAGTAACACTTCCTAATTAAAATATTCAATTATCACTTATCACCCCAGTAACACTTCCTAATTAAAATATTCAATTATCACTTATCACCCCAGTAACACTCCCTAATTAAAATATTCAATTATCACTTATCACCCCAGTAACACTTCCTAATTAAAATATTCAATTTTCACTTATCACCCCAGTAACACTTCCTAATTAAAATATTAAATTATCACTTATCACCCCAGTAACACTTCCTAATTAAAATATTCAATTATCACTTATCACCCCAGTAACACTCCCTAATTAAAATATTCAATTATCACTTATCACCCCAGTAACACTTCCTAATTAAAATATTCAATTTTCACTTATCACCCCAGTAACACTTCCTAATTAAAATATTCAATTTTCACTTATCACCCCAGTAACACTTCCTAATTAAAATATTCAATTTTCACTTATCACCCCAGTAACACTTCCTAATTAAAATATTCAATTATCAATTATCACCCCAGTAACACTTCCTAATTAAAACTACAACTTCAGTTTTTTTGGACTCTTTCGTATATTTCTACTTCCAATAGACTCACTGCACGTTAATCAATGTTAAATTCACAAACAAACAAACAAACACAAGCAACCAGCCAAACAAACAAACACAAACAACCAGCCAAACAAACAGACAAACAAACGAACAGAAAAACAAGCACAATCAACCAAACAAACAGCCAAACAACCAGACACAGACAGACCACTGACAGCATGCTATTCGTTATGCAGGTATCTTCCTTGTCATTAAACTATGACCTATACAACCAGGACACGAGGCAGGCCACGGGAGTCACCTTCGAGATTGTCTCCAACATCCCCAAGGTGGGTGGGGAGGATTGAGGAATGAGGGTGGGGGGGAGGATTGAGGAATGAGGGTGGGGGGGAGGATTGAGGAATGGGGGTGGGGAGGGGAGGATTGAGGATTTGGGGGGCGTGAGGATTGAGGAATGGGGGTGGAGGAGGGGGATTGAGGAATGGGGGATTGAGGATTTGGGGGGGGGTAGGATTGAGGAATGGGGAAGGGGGGAGGGAGGATTGAGGATTGGGGGGGGGAAGGATTAAGAAGAGATTAGAGATTATATGATTGAGTAAGAGGGATTTTAGGCGGCAAGATTAAGGACGGATTGATTATATTTTGTGAAATAAAGACTGAGATCTTTCGCTATAAAAATAATGAGGATGAGTAGTGACCTAATGATTAAGGGAGATGACTAACGAATATAAGATTCAGCAGAAAGGATTATGGAATGAATGATTTAGCAGAAAAGGCTATGGAAATATGATTAAGAGGGCATTATAGGATTATGGGCTTCAAAGGGGAGTGTTTGGTGTGAATGGACTGATGGTGCATTACACTCCGCAAGTCTTCGGAGGAGCTGGAGGACAGGGAGTCTCTTGCTCAGATCGCTGCCTCGCACAACGAACAAGGTGCTGCTCCGCTGTAAACTGTTGTTGTTGTTGTTGTTGTTGTTGTTGTTGTTGTTGTTGTTGTTGTTGTTGTTGTTGTTGTTGTTGTTGTTGTTGTTGTTGTTGTTGTTGTCGTTTCCGTTGTTGTGGTTGTGATTGATTTTGTTGTTTTTGTTTTCAGTGTTATTGTTGTCCTCTTGACAACAACATCACCAATTTCACTATCACACTATCTCCACACCCCACCACACCACCACACCAGGCACCACCACACCAGGCACCACCACACCATCCCACCACACCACACCCCACCACACCACCCACCACACCACACCACCACACCAGGCACCACCACCACCACACCACACCACCACACCCCACCACCCCACCACACCACACCACCACACCACCACACCAGGCACCACCTCCGACGGAGAGACGTACATAGAAAAGTACATCAAGGGAGTCTCAGCCGTGGAAAGCATTCTCATGCTAGACCGCCTCAGACAGGTTGTGTCGTATGTATGTGTTTGTGTGTGTTTTGTATAGGCTTTGTATGTTGTGTTTTGCCATGTTGTGTATTGTGTACGTGTATTTGTTGTATATGCGTATTTGTTGTATATGTGTATTCGTTGTACATGCGTATTTGTTGTATATGATTCTCATGTATCGTATATTTTGCATGTTGTATATGTTTGACATGTTGTATGTGTTTGACCCGTTGAACCTGTTGTATGTTCAATATCTCTTGCATACGCTCCATATGCAATATATGATGCACACGCCATACACCCACGTGCGCTGCATGATCTAGTGTTGCAATGCCTCACATGGGAGGAGGAGGACGATGCATGCGAGAAGCCTTCGACCTTCGGAGATAAATCTCATAGTTGAAACGAAATAAGACTCCACCACCCACAGGACGTGGCAGTGAAGGAGTTGCTGTCATCCAAGGGGAGGCCCCTCAGGAAGGCAACCAGTGTGCCCAACATGTACAATGTACGTGTGCGTGTGGGTGTGTGTGTGTGTGTGTGTGTGGGTGTGTGTGTGTGTGGGTTGTGTGTGTGTGTGTGTGTGTGTGTGTGTGTGTGTGTGTGTGTGTGTGTGTGTGTGTGTGTGTGTGTGTGTGTGTGTGTGTGTGTGTGTGTGTGTGTGTGTGTGTGTGTGTGTGTGTGTGTGTGTGTGTGTGTGTGTGTGTGTGTGTGCGTGTGTGTGTGCGTGTATGCGTGCGTGCGTGCGTTTTTTTCCAAATGGCTGAAGTAGCGCTGGAATATTTTAAAAGTTATTCAGCGTTTTAAGGATTTCCTTTGACGTTCCCACAGATCATCACTTCGCCACCCAACATGCAGGAGCAGGTTAGCATACTTTATGATTTAACATCAAACTCTCCAGAAATAGTGCATTTCACAAATGCTCGCTTTTCGCTGTCACAAAGTCACTTTTCTGAGGCTCCGCCATATCACGTCACCAACCAACACATCAACCATCCTGGTTACACCACTCGTTAACCACCACTGTCGCATCACCCATCAACCTCCATCACCCTATTCATTAGCCACCACCACACCACCATCTAACACCACCACCACGCAGCTCCGATGCGACACCACCTGTTTTGATAGTCCCATCAAGGCCATTACCCCATCCTCTTCTTCCTCCTCCTCCTCTTCCTCCAACGCAGCCCTGGAGTACGAGTTCTTTAGCCGTCACCTGGCCGACAACCTCCACCACGCCAGACAGCTTCTGTCTCCTGACGGCCACAAGGACCTTCTCAAGAAGGACTGCTGCATCGGTGGGTGATGGCTGGGGGTGGCTGGTGGTGGCTGGTGGTGGTGTGGTGGTTGTAGCGTGGTGGTGTGGTTGGTTGTGGTGTGATTGGTTGTAGTGTGGTTGGTTGCAGAATGGTTGGTTGTGGTGTGGTTGGTTGTGGTGTGGTTGGTTGTAGTGTGGTTGGTGGTGGTCTAAGGGGTGTTGGTGGTTGAAGAGCGCCACCGCCTGCATCAACACCACCCCTCTTTCACCCAATCAGCCAGGCCAAACTTCCTTAATTTGAGGAACAGCATTCATCGTATGAACACCTTCAAACCTTCATTGCCTTCCCTTTTTTGCTGTTTTTATTTTACTTTTCTCATTTCGATATTTTTTTATTTTTTTAATTCAAATTAGCTCCATGTTCTATTTCAACTCACGAAATCTTATTTTTATTTTTATTTTTGTTTTTTTCGTTTTTTCGTTTTTTCGTTTTTCATTCCCAGCTCATGTTCGAAAATCCTTCTATTCAGCAACCTTCAGAACAACTTCGCCTTTGATAATTTTATTTTTTCAAAATATTTTGAGTTTTTTTTTAAATAATTTGAATATATACTAATTAGATGTTTTTGGTTGGTTTCTCACCAGGCATCGTTCTCGCTATTGAAAAAGTGATTTTTCAACATTAATCTTATAATTATACATCACCAACCCACCCGACAACCCACCCACCAACCCACCCAACAACCCACCCAACAACCCACCCAACAACCCACCCAACACCCACCCAACCCACCCAACAACCCACCCAACAACCCACCCAACAACCCACCCAACAACCCACCCAACAACCCACCCAACAACCCACCCAACAACCCACCCACCCAACAACCACCAACAACCCACCCAACAACCCACTCAACAACCACCCAACACCCACCCACAACCCACCCAACACCCACCCAACAACCCCACCCAACAACCCACCCAACAACCCACCCAACAACCCCCCAACAACCCACCCAACAACCCACCCCAAAACCCACCCAACACCCACCCACCCAACACCCACCCAACAACCCACCCACCAACCCACCCAACACCCCACCCAACAACCCACCCAATAACCCACCCAACAACCCACCCAACAACCCACCCAATAACCCACCCAACAACCCACCCAACAACCCACCCAACAACCCACCCAACAACCCACCCACCAACCCACCAAACAACCCACCCAATAACCCACCCAACAACCCACCCAACAACCCACCCAATAACCCACCCAACAACCCACCCAACAACCCACCCAAAAACCACCCAACAACCCACCCAACAACCCACCCAACAACCCACCCAATAACCCACCCAACAACCCACCCAACAACCCACCCAACAACCCACCCAACAACCCACCCACCAACCCACCAAACAACCCACCCAATAACCCACCCAACAACCCACCCAACAACCCACCCAATAACCCACCCAACAACCCACCCAACAACCCACCCAACAACCCACCCAACAACCCACCCAAAAACCACCAAACAACCCACCCAACAACCCACCCAACAACCCACCCAAAAACCACCCAACAACCCACCAAAGCAATTCCCTCCATCCTTCCCACAGCAGTCTCTCCCTACATCAAGTCAGCATCCACCCAGGGAGGCAAGGCCATCAAGCCACTCACCACTTTGGTGGAGGAGAGAGCTCCTCCACAACACTCTTTGGAGGTACTCCAACCACCCTCTTCCAACCACCCTCCTCCAACCACCCTCTTCCAACCACCCTCTTCCAACCACCTTCCTCCAACCATCCTCTTCCAACCACCCTCTTCCAACCACCCTCTTCCAACCACCCTCTTCCAACCACCCTCCTCCAACCACCCTCCTCCCACCACCCTCCTCCAACCACCCTCCTCCAACTTCACACTTTTTTTACAGAATTTTGAAGAAGAAGAAGGAGAAGAGGAAGAGGAAGAAGACGAAGAAGATGATGATGGCGTGGAGGAGGATGAAGAAGAGGATGCCACTTCAGCTGCCAAGCGCTCTTCCACCCACCACACTCTCAACCACCCCTCTTCGAACCACCAACCTGCTGACTCCAGGCGAGGTGAGCACTTCTTTATCGACAGTCCCGCAGACTTCAGAGGCGCTCAGACCTCCTTGAGACTGACCACCAGAGCTCCTGCCTCTCTCACGTCCAGTGGCTACGGGGGTTCGAATCAGGCCATCTCTTTTGTGACGTTGGCCTCTGAAGACTCGCTCAGTCTGCAGAGCTGTGACGACGCACCTATGGCACGCTTGTGTGCCTCTTCCGACGGCAACATCAACTCAGCGCCTTCTGGAGACTTGGTGGTGAACTCAGCTGGGGTGAATGCTGGTATTAGTGGTGAGGGTGTTAGTGGTAGGGGTGAGATGGTTGAGAACTGCGGTGATGTGTCAGTGGTGGATGGAAGAGGTGACAGGAGGTTGAGGCCTGGTTGTGGAAAAGGCGAAAATGGTGCCAATAAACCTTGTGATGACTTCGCCAGCATAAATGGCGGGCATGCAGTGGGGTGTGAAGTCGATTCCAACAGTATTATCAACCCGTCAAATCACCACTCCCTCACCCATCAACAACATCAACAACAACATCATCATCAGCAACAACTACAACCTTATCAACGTCAAGAAAATTGTCAACAACAAAATCAACATCAACAACATCAACATCAACAACAAATTCAACATCAACAACATCAACATCAACATCAACAACATCAACAACAAAATCAACATCAACAACATCAACATCAACATCAACAACATCAACATCAACAGCAAAATCAAAACAATCAACAACAACAAAAACAACAACATAAAGACGACCTTCTCGATCAACACCAAAGCACTCAACACAGCGACTCTTCAAATCTTGCTTCCATGCAACAACGCTGTCCTACTGAGACAGCCCCCTTCAGCCACCTCCAACGAGACCTCATGAACATCTCTAAGGACTCCATCGAACAGTCTTTCACAGGTGCCTCACCAACGTTATCAACCTAGCGAAGGAATTAAAACTTAATTTTCGGCTGAACTTTATAATAATAATAATAATTATTATTATTATTACTACTACTGCTGCTACTACTACTACTACTAATATTACTACTACTACTACTACTACTACTACTACTACTACTACTACTACTACTACTACTACTACTACTACTACTACTACTACTACTACTACTACTACTATTACTACTACTACTACTACTACTACTTCTACTACTTCTACTACTACTATTACGACTACTACTACTACTACTACTACTACTCCTACTATTTGACAATTCATGAACCTTTTAGTAATGGAATAGCTCCCTCAACCACCAGAGCACGAGGACTCAACCAGCCTGTACTCCTTCGGCAGCCGAGGTGACCTCTCCTTCAGCTTCAGTGACAACTCCGTGCCGGAATGGCTGATTCTCAACCAAGCGGTACTACTCAATCCGTCCCAGGGACATACCACTTTAAAATCAGGGGTGGTCAAGTTCATTGGTCGAACTGAATTTGCGGCTGGCCTGTGGGTTGGAGTTGAGTTGGACCTACCTCATGGTTGGTGGAGGGGTTGTTAATGAGTTTAACCTTTTAACCTTGAATTAGAATGGTTTTTTTTGTTTCATATCAGATTTTTTTAATCCTTCATAGCTTGCAATTTATTATAGTTTTGTGGGCTAGCTTGCAAACGCATACAACCACACCCTACAGCATTTTGAATCTAACACAAAAATGACTGAACTACACCCAACCACACCTTCATCCACCATCCACCACCATCCACCACCATTCACCACCATCCACCACCATCCACCACCATCCACCACCATCCACCACCATCCACCACCATCCACCACCATCCACCACCATCCACCACCATTCACCACCATCCACCACCATCCACCACAAGGCAAGAACGACGGCAGCATACGAGGAGTGAGGTACTTCAAGTGCGGCAACAAGCATGGTGTCTTTGTGAGGCCCAGCAAGCTGTCACACAACGCACAGGCCTCCAGTCTGCTGCACAGGAGCCTCAATGAACGTCGCATGGGCGGCACCAGACGCAGCAGTAACAACGATCTCAACAGGTTGCACAAGAGCTGCAACACCCGCAACAGCAGCAACAACCTCTCTTGCAGTGCTTCCAACGCCTCCCTCAACAACAGCTATAACAAAAGCAGCAACAATAACAATAACAGCTACACCAAAAGCAGCAACAACAGCAATAACAGCTATACCAAGAGCAACAACAACAATAACAACAGCTATACCAACAACAACAACAACAACAGCTATACCAAGAGCAACGGCAGCCACAACAAAAACCATGACAACAAAAAATCTGCTTCCTCGTACATGCGTGCAACCACCGCCAGCTTTGGAAGACAGAAATAACGACTCCATCCTCCCCTCCTTAAAATTCGGTCTCCTCCTCCTTTTGATACTTTTTAGGCGTTCTTCTACACACCACCACATTTTCATTTCCACGTCGCATACAAAGGTGCACAACACGAAAATGTACAGAGGTGTACGACTGTGGTTGCTTGGCAACACGCACTCACCACCCTGGCGTCCCTGCACACCCTTGCACGGTTCACAAAGAACAACAACACAGATGTTGAAGGCCTATTCCTTTCTGCCAGGGCCTCTGCAATCCTTAAATTTTTTTTTCAAAATTCAAAACAACTCACACGTTTGCTTCCAACCTTCAATCTGTCTGTCACATCGACCAAAATAGTTTTCTTAACTTTTGTTATCTTTCATCAACTTTGAACTTTAATTTTATTTAATTTCAAATCATCTTATTTAATTCAAATCATTTTAACTTAATCTTCAAATCATATTAACTTAATCTTCAAATCATATTAACTTAATCTTCAAATCATATTAACTTAATCTTCAAATCATATTAACTTAATCTTCAAATCATATTAACTTAATCTTCAAATCATATTAACTTAATCTTCAAATCATATTAACTTAATCTTCAAATCATATTAACTTAATCTTCAAATCATATTAACTTAATCTTCAAATCATATTAACTTAATCTTCAAATCATTTCACTACTTTTTGTTCTCACTGCGCCATGCACTGGCTGTCTCTCGGCTGCACTGAGCATTGTACATGCCTCTCTTACTTGAAGTCCTTCCAACCTCCCTGCCATCCAGTTGTTTGCCCACCTCACAGCAATGTTCATACGCTAGCTTTTGTTCTATTTCCTTCCGTTTCCTTATGTTTACTTCCGTTTCCTTATGTTTACTTCCCTTTCCTTATGTTTACTTCCGTTTTCTTTATTTACTTCCGTTTTTATCTGCTTCTTTTTATTTTGTTTTTTTTCATTATATTTTTTCTACCTTGTTTCATGTCTTTTTTAACTTAATCTGTTATCCTTCTTCATTTTTCAGGCCATGATTGTACTTTTTGCATCAGTTTCAAAGCCACTGAGAATCATGCAATGTTGCCAATGACGGGAAGGCATTGCAAGCAACTCAAAACAATGCACCCGAGTCACAGACGAGTTGTTGTGCTTTTTGTTGCTGCCAAGTATTATTCTGTTCTGTTGGTTAATTATTATTATTATTGATATTGTTAATATTGTTACTTTTATTATTTTATTGTTTGTGTACGCTTCCTTTTCACGACTCGTTTTGCCAGAAAAGTATTTGCCAATGCACTCGACGAGGGGCCACCTGCCTCCTATCTCCCATACAAAAGCGTTGCAAGCACTGTCGTCATTTGTGAAGAATAAATAATCGATTTAATTTCATGTTCCTTTGATCCTCATCCATGTCAGCATCTTTGCCTTGGTTCTTTCTCTCCTCCTCTCTCCTCCTTGCTGCGTTACTTACAAAGAAGAGCGAGAAACAAGACCACTATGAACGAGTGCTGGTCCTCATGACCCGTGTGGTGACTTGCATACGGTACAACGCGTGTAACACCTAGATGTTAGAAGGCTATCAAACCTATTCACTACACGGCCGTCCTTCCTTCAGTATGAACAATGCTTCGAACCTCGATGGGGCCGCCGTTGTTATCAGTGAAAAAGGACTTTATCAGCGTCAGCGACCAACTTCACAATCTGTCACTCAATTTGCCCAGGTGCAATCTTTTCCGAGTTTACGTTACTTGCAGTGATTCGTTGAAGGACTGGAGACTGGATGATTGTGTAATGAAGTATTATTATTATTATTATTATTATTATTATTATTATTATTATTATTATTATTATTATTATTATTATTATTATTATTATTCTTCTTCTTCTTCTTATTAATTATAATTTTCAACATTATTATTGTTATTATTTCTGTTTAATAATATTATTATTATTTATTATGTCGTTTCAGTTTGCATGACTTGTTACTACTCATAGCTCACAAGGTGTGTGTTAGACTCAAAAGTAATGCATATTAACAACGAAACAATAAAATGGTACTTTCCATCCACTCAGTTGTACATCCATCCATCCATCCATCCATCCATCCATCCATCCATCCAGTCAGTTGTACATCCATCCATCCATCCATCCAGTCACTTGTACATCCATCCATCCATCCATCCATCCATCCATCCATCCCTCCATCCATCCATCCAGTCACTTGTACATCCATCCATCCATCCATCCACTCAGTTGTACATCCATCCATCCATCCATCCAGTCACTTGTACATCCATCCATCCACTCATCCAGTAATCTATCCACAAGCTATCTAGCCAGCCGTCCATCCATTTGTTACTTCACCCATCCATTTTCACCCATCCATCCTCAACCATCCATCCTCACCCATCCATTCTCACCCATCCATTCTCACCCATCCCTCCTCAACCATCCATCCTCACCCATCCATTTTCACCATCCATTCTCACCCATCCATTTTTACCCATCCATCCTCACCCATCCATCCTCACCCATCCATCCTCACCCATCCATTCTCACCCATCCATTCTCACCCATCCATTCTCACCCATCCATTCTCACCCATCCATTTTCACCCATCCATCCTCACCCATCCATCCTCACCCATCCATCCTCACCCATCCATTCTCACCCATCCATTTTCACCATCCATTTTCACCCATCCATCCTCACCCATCCATTTTCACCCATCCATCCTCACCCATCCATTTTCACCCATCCATTCTCACCCATCCATTTTCACCCATCCATTCTCACCCATCCATTTTCACCATCCATCCACTTTGAAAATCATGACAGCACCACCAATCCATTTTGCTCGTGACGACTGTAACATAGCCACAAGCTATCGTCAAGCTGCTTGTTCTCCTCATGCACGTGCGCTAGGTTCCGTGTGTGCTTTCCTGCCACAGTGTGTGTTGCCTACCTTATAACCCTTGTACCATTGTTACTCCATTGTAATTGTCGAAACACACGAGTGGATAATGATTCCTTCGCCACTAACTTATACAGCAGTTTCCACTGCACTAAAGGCGCTTTAAGAACATGCAACAACTTTCTAAATTTGTTTTTTCATCAAATTCTCTAATTTTTCACATTTACCTTTTGTATACTTTCTCATTTCCTCCCATACGAAAATTCTTTGAGTGAAATTTTTAACATTTTTGTTTCCAAACCGTCGACCAACATTTTTCACAGCTGATATTGCTATTATTTTGTATGGAATAAAATTTTTAAGATGTCTCCTACAATACAATACAATACAATACAATACAATACAATACAATACAATACAATACAATACAAATACGAATATTATTATAGTGGCATTAACCCCGTAGAGTTTCGAGGCCACACTTGATCACTAATGATCATTTCAAGCGCCGTCGACCCAGCACTCTCCAGAGGCCCATCAGTTTGGAAGGTAACTTTGACAGCTTCGTTGTGTGCTGACGTGCTGGGAGGTTCGAAGACTCGTGGGTGCCATGCAACGAGGATGCATTTTTCTGCATGTGCCACTTGAGGCCATTCGCTGTGACACCCATCAACCTGGAATCCATCAGCTTCATTCCACAGGTGGTTTATTCATTTATTTATTGAGTTAAAGTTTACAAGGTCGGTGCCTCTGTGTCCATGTGCTTTGGCGCTTTCGTGCAACCTACATACTTTGCCTCCACAGCGTCTATCCATTTATAACGTTCTAATCTTATCTAATCAAATAATTTATATAGCGCTGATTACATTTTGTTTTCTCCACATTGGTGTGTCTGAGGCGAATGCATGCACAACGCCTTCACATTAACCTCCAAATCAATGCATCGTATGGTGAATTGATTATTGATCAGTGACTGAAGACGCAAATGTTGAGCTGGTTGAATATTGAATGTGTGGTGTTAATATGTTTATAAAAACTCCCAAAATACTGCAAAAAGTCCAACAATGAGACCACACTGCATTGAATGAAGTTTCAATATTGTTTTGGTGAGTTGAAGCAGACTGAGTGAGAGTATGACACACATGAAGCTTCATGCTTATAAAGTTATATACAGCCAGCGTGCGAGACGATGCAACCTATTCAGCAAGGCCGCTGTTATATATAATGAGGACCACAGAACAAACTTTAGAAGTGTCAGCTGAGACAGTTGATTTTGCTGCGGCTTCTTTTTGTCTGCAAATAGTTTGAAAAGATGTTTTCCTTGCTGGTGTACCTCGGAACCTTTGCATCGATATTCGTGGTGTTGGTCGTCTCGAAGGTGGTGCAGCACTTGCGGAGGCTGAGGAAGGTGCAAAAGGCGCTTGCCAAGTTCCCTTCAGAGCAGGAACACTGGTTTTGGGGGCACCTGCACAAGGTTGGTGGAGTGTGCTTCTCCTCTAGTTGTTTGCCATCATTTTGGAGTAGCCACCTTAAAGAGGGTTGTCTGGTTTACTTCCACAAATAGTTCTACAAATGCATGCTTATTGGCGTCCAAATAGACGAATCAGCCTGTTAAGCCGTAATAAAGCTCAGCTAACATCATTCCAAACAGCGAGGTTTTGACGGCATAACACCTCACCCAGATGCCTCATTCCTTCGGACAAGAGCTCATAGACTACTTCAGAAAACGCTGCAAAAAGAATCCCAGGGCAGAAGCTTTCTTGGTGGGCAGCTGGTACACAGGCCATCTGAGGGTCTGGCACCCTGATACCGTGAAGACCATTCTCAAGTCCACAGGTGATCCTTTTTCCTATGGATGCCTTTACTATACTCATGAATAGACGAGTGTGGTAGATTAGATTAATATGGTTAATAACAGTGGCAGGATAGATAAGAAGTGAAGATTGAGTTAGACTGCAACTTTTGAAATCTTCATGATTGCAAAACGTGCAGAAGGCATTCATTGAACAGAGCCGAAATACGAAATATACGGCATGTATCAGTACGGGAAGGACTGGCTGGGAGACTGTTTGCTGCTGTCGTCAGGAGACAAGTGGACCAGAAACAGAAAACTCTTGACTCCTTCTTTTCACTTTTCGTCTCTCAAACACTTCGTCAAAATCAAAAACACTTGCTCTCAAATCTTGCTGGTGCGTGAGTTCAATGGCGTGATTTGGAAAATGTGACGAAAATTTGAAATTAGTCAACTTCATTGAGGCTTCCTTCCCAGGATTACTCACGGTGGCTTTTGTTCCAAACAGGACAAACTGCTCTCTTTGAACGAAACTTCGACGCACAAAAGCGTGGAAATGTTCACTAACTTTGCACTCACCTCGTCTGACATACTTCTTCGCTGTGCCTTCTCCCACCAGAGCAACATCCAGCAGGAAGGGTCAGAATTCATTAAATCCTTTTTTTTCTTTTTCTTTTTAAAATATCAACCCCAATGAAATATCGCAACCACTAGAATATCAACATACCACCAAGATATTTTCATGACAGGCTTTTAAAGCCTTCAAGGTCTCAAAAAAAAAAAAAGCTCTCAAGGGCTTTTAGCTTATTAATCTAATCAGAGAGTTCATAGCGTGGTGCACACTGTTCAAGAGCTCTCTGCTGCGAACTTTTAAAAGAATAAAGTTCTGAGAGCTTCACGAGGAGCAAGTGGAGATGAAGTGAAGGTGAGATTGGAAGGGAGCTCCATAAGCAGGAAAGTGCACATGTAGCATAGGATCAGCAGAGCACTCTTCAACTGTGTGTAATCAGCGCTATACAAATTATTTGAGTAGATTGGATTAGATTAGATTAGATTAGATTAGATTAGATTAGATTAGATTAGATTAGATTAGATTAGATTAGATTAGATTAGATTAGATTAGATTAGATTAGATTAGATTAGATTAGATTAGATTAAATTAGATTAGATTAGATTAGATTAGATTAGATTAGATTAGATTAGATTAGATTAGATTAGATTAGATTAGATTAGATTAGATTAGATTAGATTAGATTAGATTAGATTAGATTAGATTAGATTAGATTAGATTAGATTAGATTAGATTAGATTAGATTAGATTAGATTAGATTGCTTAATGGCAGCATGAAAAGTGAGCTTGAGCGGGAGCTGGGAGTGCTTCATGAAGAGGAGACTTGATGAGGTCTGTTAGGTGATTAGGTGGGTGATTAATATAGGCACTATATGAATGTTCCATTAGAGTAGATCAGGTTTGAATCAGTTACATTGAAACTTTCAACATTGAAAATAGAGAAATTAGTATGACCACTCAATCAGTGTGTTTAAACCCAGGAAAGCAGGTTACTCACGTCGCTAATGGGAGTTTATCAGCATTGGTTGTTTAATTGGCATTGGCAATAATTTTGAAAACAGATTTGTTGGTTATCGAAGAGGTTAAAGTAGAAAGTCAAAGGTCTCAGCGCTGAAACGTTGTGTACAGAGCGCATATTTCAAATGACTCCGCAAACAAAATTGAAGTGTTTTTAAACGTTGTCACTGCATCGTCATCAACCACCACAGGACTTTCGTGCCTTACATTAAGGCGGTCAAGGTCTTGGATAAGCTGTGGGTAGAGAGAACATTGTGAGTGGTGATGTGTGAACACACTGTGACCTTCAAGCCCATGTGACCTCTCGTAGCAATTTTAACTTCAAAGAGTCTATAAAACTCACGTACATCGTTTTTGGAAGGATATTTTTAATACATTAAACAATAAAGCAAATATTAATGTTTTCTCTCGCAGGAGTCCTTGGCTGTACAACGACTGGGTCTACAAGCTGACGAGCAACGGAAGGAAATGGATGAAGAACATCGAGATTGTGCACGGATTCACAAGGAAGCTCATCGCGGAGAGGAAGGTAGCAGGCTGGACCAGTGTGTGAGTGAGGTCATGATAGTTTGTTCTGAAGACCTGAAAAGTTTCAAATATGAAACGTTAAAGTGTTGAAACATGAGTGTTAAGAACATTTTGGTGTTTTAATGACTTTGAAAAGGTTATGTCAAAATAATGTTGGTGAGTTTCATCCATGGATGAGGCCTTCAAGGAATTAATAAAAACTACAAGAGAGTTTAAAGACAGGTCATGACACACGAAACATTCCTTGCCTTACATGAGCTTGTGCACGTGTGAGATGAAAACTCGATGAGCGAATCTGTGTGACAACGCTGTTTGAATGGGCGTGGCAAACACAACAATAACAACAATAATAAAAATAACAAAAATAATAACAATAATAACAATAATAAAAATAACAAAAATAAAAACAATAATAACAATAATAATTGCATAAAACTGTTAAATACCAGTATAAATAAAAATATTAAAAGCGATAATTGCATTGAACTGTCAATGACAACAAGTCGTTAGCTTGTTGCACGAGGTTGCACTGACCCCTCAGAGAGAGGGGAGCAAGGTTAACAACAACGACTTCCTGGACATCCTGCTGGCCGCCAAGGACGAGGATGGCAACAGCCTGAGTGATGTGGAGGTGCAGAATGAGGTGGACGTCTTCATGTTTGCAGGTTTAATTTCATGGACTGCATTCAATCAGCAGACGCTGAAGATGGTGCAAAGCATGGCGAATAGTCGAACTAAGAAAAAAATTTCACAAACTTTAATGTTACAAAAGGCCTTAGACCGTTGTCGCTTGTGCCTCCAGGCATGCGTCTGTGGTCGTGTTTTTATTCTTTGCTCTTTGCTCATTGCTTTGTTCTCATTGCTTTGTTCTCATTGCTTTGTTCTCATTGCTTTGTTCTCATTGCTTTGTTCTCATTGCTTTGTTCTCATTGCTTTGTTCTCATTGCTTTGTGTTCATAGTTGTATTCATTCCAACAAGATTTCATGCATGCCTGTGATTTTACCATCTTTATTGGCGCCTTCCTTGCTTACCTTCATGAGTCAGATTGATTGCTTCACGATGCAAGCACAAACAAGCAAACCTCCATTGCAGGACACGAAACCACCACAAGCGCCTTGTCTTGGACGGCCTTCTGTCTGGCCACCCACCCTGCGGACCAGGCCAAGTGTCAGCAGGAGGTGGATGAGCTGTTGAGAGGCAGAAAGTCTGATGAGATCACGCAGTGAGTCACACAAGTTCCAAGTATTCTCCAAGCTAAAAGTGTTGTCGTTGTGGTAATCATGAAAAGTTTGATTTTCAAAATGCTAAAAAAACAACTGAGGTGACTTTTGATGGAACTCAATCCTCACCAACCCGCCATCTAGCGAAGATTTGAACCACCTGCCCTACTTGACCATGTGTATCAAGGAAGCCATGAGGATGCACTGCATCGTGCCCATGCTGGAGAGGGAGGTGTCCAGGCCCCTCAGCATCGACGGCGTTGAATTGCCCGTCCACACCATAGTCACCATCATCATCCTGTGTCTGCACTTCAACGAGCAAGTGTGGCAGGAACCGCATGTGAGTCTTTGTGGTGTTTGCTGCACTGCAGTGCACTCGAGGCAAATGAGCACCTTCCATCGGATTAGATGTTTTATAGCGCTAAGCACACTCTTCAAAAGCTCATCCTTCTCCTCCTCTTCCCCCTTCTCCTTCTTCTTCTGCTTCTTCTTTTTCTTTTTCATTCATCTTCTTCTCCTTCTCCTCTTCCTCCTCTTTCTTCTCCTCTTTTTCTTTTTCTTCCTCTTTCTTCTTCCTTTCCTTTTTTTTCCTTTCATTTTCTTCTTCTTTTTCGTTTTTTCCCCCTCCCTTTTTTTCTTTTTTTTTCTTCTTTTTTTTTCTTCTTTTTTTTTCTTCTTTTTTTTTTCTTTTTTTTTCTTTTCTTTTTCGTTTCCTCTTCCTCTTCTTTCTTTTTCTATGTAGAAGAGTTAGGCTTGCATTGTTCAGTGCCAATGTCCAGTTGCTCACCACACAAAACACCTCCACTCGTGTGTGTTTGAATTCCTTATGTTTCCCAACTGATTCAAATTTCAAACTCACTACACTCAAAATTCAAACAAAGAAAACAAAATCAACGCCGCAGAGCTTCAAGCCAGACAGGTTTTCGCCGCAGAACGTCGAACAAATGGACCCCTTCCAGTATGTTCCCTTCTCAGCGGGACCCAGGTGAGATCTTAATCTAATAAAATCATTTGTATAGCGCTGATTCCACACTGTTCAAGAGCCCTCTCAATATCCGTTGAAGCTTCCTGACACTTCTTTGAGCCTTTCAACTTTTCTCGAACATTTTGAGCAGTTCAACTTTATAACATCCATCGACATTCGCTTCCATCGGAAGCCAACACGACTTCGTGAACCTTCATACGAAGCCCGAAAAAGCCTTAAATTTGTTATAACTAGGCTTAAGTCTCGCTAGATCAATGAAGACATGATCAGGTGTGTTATGCATTTGTGGTTTCACTTGGAGTCCTTCAAAGGGGTTCAGACTCCAAATGGTTCGTCAGTGTTCCAACCACCACAGGAACTGCATTGGACAACACTTTGCCATGAATGAGTTGAAGATAGTGCTGGCTCGTCTGCTCAGAAGGTGCCGCAAGTGTTCATGGCGCTTGTAACAATAACTCATTGATGTTACTTCATTTTAAATATTATTATTTCAATGATTAATAATAGTATTTTGTTGTTGTTATTATTATTATTATTATTATTCTCGCTCCAACCGACCAACTTGACCACTTTCCTCAGAGTAACCTTCAAGGCCGACGAAAACAGACTGCCTCGGCCGTTGTTGACGGTGGTCATGATGAGCGAGAATGGGGTCCACCTGTTCGTCCAAGAGAGGAAGAACCAGGACGAACAGGACTCAGTACCCTCATCTTAGCCTTGAATTTTCAACCTTCCTGTTTCGTGAAGCTAACAAGGCGTTTTTAAATCGCCTTTCAAGATATACCATAGAAGGAACTGCAGTACATGCCACAAGGTAATAACTTTCGCAAGAACTGTCTACTGCGCTGTGAGCCCCTATTCAATGCACCCCTCACGTTATAAGTCTCCTGAAGTTCGACTATTTTTTCAACAAAATTTAGTTTGTTTATGAAAACTTTTCGATCGTGGAATGAGGTTCTGGAAGGTTGAGGTACTTCTTCAGACCTCCACATTTCTATTTAAGAAATTAAAAAGTTGTATTACTGCTTGAGAAACCAGTTTTCAATGGCCTCGAAGCTATCGTTTGAATGCATTTCGTTTGACCCACAAACACTGCCTTGCTAATCAAACCTAATCAACCCATTTGTACCGATAAATGCTGACTCCAAGGCGCTAAAAGGCATTTCAGCGCTGTAAATGTCTTTTAATAGCATCAGCTACATGGCCTGCTGACATTTCTCTTTCAAATGCCTCCCTTCCAACGCCACAGCGAATATTAGCTTCGTGGCAGTTACATGAAATAGGTCCGAACATTCACAGACACAATGAGCTTTCTGCAACAAAACTCAAAGCTTCTTGCTGCGGCATACATAACTAATGCCATACTGACGCTGTTTGCCCTCGTGGAAAATAAACGTGCAAACTATTGGCAAGCTTGGTGGTTTCCATGGAGGAAGGATTTCGTTTAAACTGTTTAAAAAACATTTGAAAAGTGGCAAAAGGGAATTTCTGTCAAAAGTGAGATTCTGTTCAGTGGCGTCCCTGCATGCCGCTGCATACATATCATGCTCGTGAGGCCTATGATCTGTCTGTTCAGTCTGAAACAGAAACGAGTTGAAACCAATTGTTGAAGTAAAGTTGGAGATAAGTTGAGTTCGAATATGAGTTAGCATTGTCAAAAAGCTTCTATTCCATGAAAGTATGACGCAAGTGAGCCATCTAGTCAAGCAGCCTCCGTTACACCACATGAATGTCCAATAATCGTCAACTTCACCGCAACAACTCGAACCACTGCTGAGCACTCAAGGACTTGTTCAGTACACAACGACACACCATGGGCAAGGCGCATACAACAAAGAGTGAACCAGCAAGGCTCGACTGTAGACACATCAGCAGACCTGTCCTACCCGCCATGAACCCTCGCCAACCGTCTGCCAACATCATTTGAAACCATCGAAACAGTACAAGACTATATTGTTACAACCATCACTTCTCCTTTGAAACTCTCGCTGTGTTAGATTGCCAAAACAGAAAAAATGTTCTCAAATCATGAGTAATTGATTGCAAACGCAGAAACATTTTGTTGCAGCGGATGAACATTTATTTGTATATTTTCAAAAATAAATAAAATATATTCGCTAGGGTGTATTTTTTAATTAAAAAAAAATTTAAATTCAATGTTCATTTTCAACAAAGTCCTCATCGGCATACGCCAACTGAAATATTGCGTGCACATGAGCCTTCAGAACATGCTTTTCAACTCTGAGCTTTATCTTATCTGGCCTTCTCTCATGAATATGCAATATAAGATAACTAAACCGGTTTCATTCTTAACATTTAACATTTCTAGGAATCATACGAAAATTGATTTTTTGAAATAAAAAGGCATGGTTTTATCAAATTAAGGTTAATAAGCTCCCAATTAGGATTGTATCGGGACTGACGTTTTAAAAAGACAATTCTTTGAAGCATCATCTTTTTTATTTTCCAGAAAAAGTTTCCGACAATATCACTATTTAAATTCAATTTTCAAACACGCTTGCTACTTTTAAGGCAGTTTTTATCTTTTTTTGTTGTGGTTTTTAGCTTTAATAACCAAAAGTCTTCGTTTGTTTAAACTGAAGAAAGTGAGAAAGAAAAGAGGATGCGGTGTTTCATGTGTTTGCGTATAGTTCAAAACCAACTTAAAGCTTAATATAATCCAGATTAATTACATACAAACCAGATTAAGTACATATAAACAAAAACAAATACATACAAACCAGGTTAATTACATACAAACAAGAATAAATACATACAAACCAGATTAAGTACATATAAACAAAAACAAATACATACAAACCAGATTAATTACATACAAACAAAAATAAATACATACAAACCAGATTAATTACATACAAACAAAAATAAATACATACAAACCAGATTAATTACATACAAACCAGATTAATTACATACAAACAAAAATAATTACATACAAACAAGAATAAATACATACAAACCAGATTAATTACATACAAACAAGAATAAATACATACAAACCAGATTAATTACATACAAACCAGATTAATTACATACAAACCAGATTAATTACATACAAACAAGAATAAATACATACAAACCAGATTAATTACATACAAACAAGAATAAATACATACAAACCAGATTAATTACATACAAACAAGAATAAATACATACAAACCAGATTAATTACATACAAACAAGAATAAATACATACAAACCAGATTAATTACATACAAACAAGAATAAATACATTGAAAAGGAGGAAAAAAAATTTCATTTCTCGCAGGCCATCCCCGAGAGGTGTACTGCACGTTAGAGCCTATGAGTTCATTGCTCTATGGTGCTCCTCCATTGGCAAGCAGCCCATATATATACAAAGACTTTTATCGCACGAGCACAACTGATTCTTCGCTTCACATTGCTCCGAACGAAAATAAATAACTGCGAGGTGATATGAAAAAGTCAACTTGAAGACTGTTAATAAACAAAAACAAACAGTTAAGATTAAAGTCCTGCCGTGAAGCACCTTCTTATTACCCTCCCAGGAAGCTTGGAATAGGACTTCATTACTAGAGGTTAGCACTGTGTGTGAATGACCGTTTGCTTGTAATAGGCAGCTATCCACAAACACCCGTTTCATAAGGTTGCTTGCGCCTTTGAAGTAACTGTCGAGTAACTATGAATCTAGTTTCCCATGAATTGTGTGGCGGTATGTGGTTGCGCAAGACAAGATGCCAGTCTAGAAAGAGTCAGAATGAGCTAGAATGAGCTAGAATGATCTAGAATGGTCTAGAAGGATCTAAAACGAGCCAGAATGATCTAGAATGATCTAGAAAAAGCCTAAATGAGCCAGAGGAAACTATTGAATTGACCGCGAAACGAAAATATTTTTGAGTGGGTCGATGGTACCACCTTGTGAACATTGATTGCGTCTGGAGGCACATTTGGGCTTTGTGTGTGTGCTGTGTGCTGTGTGCTTCTAGATACCTTCTTGTGTGTGTTGTTATTGCTCTTTGTATGTGTTGTTATTGCTCTTTGTATGTGTTGTTATTACTCTTTGTATGTGTACTTGTGTGTGTTGTTATTGCTCTTTTTATGTGGATTTGTGTGTGTTGTTATTGCTCTTTGTATGTGTTGTTATTTATTTTTGTATGTGTACTAGTATATGTTGTTATTGCTCTTTGTATGTGTACTTGTATGTGTTGTTATTGCTCTTTGTATGAGTACTTGTATGTGTTGTTATTGCTATTTGTATGTGTACTTGTATGTGTTGTTATTGCTATTTGTATGTGTACTTGTATGTATTAAGTTTGGCTTCGTGTACAAGTTGAGTTCGTTTCTGTATGTTTACTTCTCGCTTTTTGAATTTTTCTCGTGTGAGTTGTTGATTTTTTTTGATGCGTTTGTTTGTTTGTTTATTTTTTTGTTTGTTTGTTTGTTTGTTTATTTTTTTGTTTGTTTGTTTGTTTGTTTATTTGTTTGTTTGTTTGTTTGTTTGTTCGTTTGTTTATTTCGATATAAATTGCTATTGAAACTTTTCAACCTCAGTTTTCCAGCCTCCCTTGCGAAAACAAGGCTTCGAGGCATACAAACAGAACCAAAACAAAAAGTACCAAAATTGAATCTCAGTCGAACTCGTTAAAAGACGGCTGAAACTTTTACGCGATGTTACTTTCAACATCAAGCCACAATCAGTACCCACCAGCATTGTTAATCTCCTAAATACTTGGAGCGAATCCAACGGAGGGAGAAAATAAGCGAGTTCCCGATCGAGTGAGTAAGAGTTGCTGGAGGAGTTTTGACGTCACGATGAGTAAGTTGTTCGAGAACAACATAGAAGCGCTATGAAAGGCGGCCGGCGATGAAGAGGAAGGTAGCATAGGGAAGCTATGTGGACAGAAAAGTAAACGGCATCACAGTACCTGCGAGGTGCCATTCAACCATCACTAACTACTTGAGGATAGGCTTTTGAGTACTGATTCTAAATAACTTGCCTTAAAAACTTAAACAACTCCAAGTGAAGGGCCAACCGTTGAAGCTTTGAAAAAAAATTTTTGTTTTTTTATCTAATCATTGATGGTTGTGGGCTATTTGTCTGAATACTTATTTGCTGGGCTTCAAGGAGAATGAGAATCATCTCATAAACAAGAGGAGAAATCTAATAAACCTTAAAACAATTTTAAAGTCAAGAGCACTTGTTCTTCAATTCCGACATAAAACACTCTACATTGTTACATGAAGCGAGTGATAAGTTTATCCAAGGGAAACTTTGTGGTGAGAAAAGCCATTGAAACATTCAACTATTTCCAAGCAAGCAGCTTTCATCCGCTAGTTGGGCGGGTTTGACTCGTTGTAACTGCTCGGTTGCCTTCTTTTACTTTCACCAGGCATCGCACCACACCACCACACCATCACAACAACCCAGCCCACCATAACACCACAACACCACAACACCACACCACCACAACACTACAACACCACAACACCACAACACCACACCCTCCAACCCACCACCACAACACCACACTCTCCAGCCCACCACACCACCGCAACACCACCACAACATTACCACACCAACCCAGCCCAACACATGACCACATCAATCCATATCAACACACCACCCACCTTCACATCAACCCATCTTACCAACCCATCACACCAACCACACAAATCCACCTCACTGTGAAACCTTGTGAGTGCCTGTTTGATGTCATGCTTGCAACCACCTCTCGCATTACCTTCCCAGTGAGTTCTCCAGCGGGGCTCAAAGCCTCAAATGCCTTGAACGAGGTTTCAGTGAGTCGAAACTAGGCCTCTGTTGGGTTGTAAGGCTCACGAGCGTGAAGTTGTGAAGCATCGATCAGAGCACAAGAGCTTTTGAGCCTCTTGTGTTCTTGAAGCCGTCAATTACGTCCTCTGGCGCTCTGAAACATGACACATTTTGAAGGTCGTTGAGAGGCACACGTGTTGTTCAGTACTCCGGGTCTTTATGGAACCTTTCTGGAATCTTTTTAGGATTTTTCTAGAAACTTTTGTAGCTTTTTGAAGCTTCTTGGCTGATGGACCAATGACATAACAACCACCTTCTTCTCACTTGTTTCACCACACCCCCATTTTAGTGGGGCTCTTAACAGATGCCTATTCACGCGGTTTGTAGCGGCATGTAGTCAGTGCTTCATCAAAGTTGTGTTCAGATAAGATAAGATTATACGTCTCGAAAACCTTCAAAGCTGCCATGACTTGACGTGTTGACTTCACCGTCGCTTAACTTACCGTCACTACAACCACCATCACAGCCACTACGACCACCATCACAGCCACTACTACCACCATCACATCCATTACCACCACCATCACAGCCACTACTACCACCATCACAGCTGCTACTACCACCATCACAGCCACTACTACCACCATCACAGCCACTAATACCACCGTCACTACAGCCACTACAGCCAAAACCATCCCTAAAGCCATTACAACTACCACCAGCGTTATAACCACCGCCACCACAGCCACCACCGCCACCACAGCCACCACCGCCACAGCACTCGGTAGCTGTCTCTTGAATACTTGCAAGTGGTACCTCGTGCGATGAATGTTAATGAGTTGCCATGGCTACGAGGCGTTGTTTAAAAATAGATTCTTTGGCGAGAAAAAATGCGTGAAAATTGTTGTTCCAGCTGCCGTGTAGTAAGACTGACTGCTGAATGATTGGTCGAGAGGGCTTGCGGTGGTAAGTCAACCACTTGCGGTGGTAAGTCAACCACTTGCGGTGGTAAGTCAACCACTTGCGGTGGTAAGTCAACCAATTGCCAATGGGTCTTTATCACTGGCACCCTTTGACTCTATGGAAGAGCCTCTTGTGTTACTGATACAATGCAGTGAATGTCTTTGTGAATGTCTGCTCATGCTGCCACTTCAACAAGAAGCGTTCTTTTATAATAATAATTTAAAAAAATAAATAAATAAATAAAATAATAATAATAATAATAATAATAATAATAATAATAATAATAATAATAATAATAATAATAATAATAATAATAATAATAATAATAATAATAATAATAATAATAATAATAATAATAATAATAATAATAATAATAATAATAATAATAATAATAATAATAATAATAATAATAATAATAATAATAATAATAATAATAATAATAATAATAATAATAATAATAATAATAATAATAATAATAATAATAATAATAATAATAATAATAATAATAATAATAATAATAATAATAATAATAATAATAATAATAATAATAATAATAATAATAATAATAATAATAATAATAATAATAATAATAAAACAAATTTGTAAAGCGCCAAACAAGCAACCGAAGCGTTACTAGGTGACTAAGGCACTCTGCGACGGCGTCTGTTCGTTACATGAGTTAGTGCTTTTGAGTACTCAATCTGAGCCTGCCGGAAATCGAAGTCTGAGCAGTTTGTGGAGGTGGTTAGCTAAGCATTATGCTGCAGACTCAATCCACTCTAACCGATTCATTTCAACTGCTTGCATCACATCGTATTTTGCAATCGCACCAAGCATGCCACTGACGTGGAGGAAACTTCACCTCCGCTTCGTGAGCTGCCAAAGAGTTCATTTGCTGCACAAACAAAACTTGTCGAGAGTCCAAGCTTCGAGGCGTGAGGAGAATACACTTGCTTGTTCGGTCGAAATGCGCCTTACAACTTGATTAGATTAGGTTAGATAAGATTAGATAGGTTTATATTATTTTATATTAGACCGGATCAACTTGGATTAGGTTCAAGGTAGACCAATGCTGATTAGTCGCAGTGCCCGACGACCTCACCATCACTGCCCAACCACTCACAACCACGGCACAACCACTCACAACCACTCACAACTACTCACAACCACGGCACAACCACTCACAACCAATCACAGCCACTCACAACTACTTAAAACTACTGCACAACCACTCACAGCCACTCACAACCACTCCCAACCACTCACAACCACTCCCAGCCACTCACAACTGCTCCGAAACAGCCATCACACCGAGAGAACTTTCAAATGTTGTTTTAACGCCTCGAAGGCAGAAAGAAGAACTGAAAGCCACCTAATTGTTCCGCAGGTGAGACAGCATGGGCCGCAAGAAGATCAACATCTCCCAAATCCTGGACGAACGGAACCGCCAGGTTGCATCTCAGTTCATTATCAGTATATATATCATCATTATCAGTATAGTATCATAGTATATATATCATCATTATCAGTTTAGTATCATAGTATATATATCATCATTACCAGTATAGTATCATAGTATATATATCATCATTACCAGTATAGTATCATAGTATATATATCATCATTATCAGTTTAGTATCATAGTATATATATATATCATCATTACCAGTATAGTATCATAGTATATATATCATCATTACCAGTATAGTATCATAGTATATATATATATCATCATTACCAGTATAGTATCATAGTATATATATATCATCATTACCAGTATAGTATCATAGTATATATATATCATCATTACCAGTATAGTATCATAGTATATATATCATCATTACCAGTATAGTATCATAGTATATATATCATCATTACCAGTATAGTATCATAGTATATATATCATCATTACCAGTATAGTATCATAGTATATATATCATCATTACCAGTATAGTATCATAGTATATATATATCATCATTACCAGTATAGTATCATAGTATATATATATATCATCATTACCAGTATAGTATCATAGTATATATATATCATCATTACCAGTATAGTATCATAGTATATATATCATCATTACCAGTATAGTATCATAGTATATATATATATCATCATTACCAGTATAGTATCATAGTATATATATATCATCATTACCAGTATAGTATCATAGTATATATATCATCATTATAGTATTCCTACGCTCATCTCCACTAGTGGCTTAATTCATGTTGCCTTCCACATTTAATTATTTTTATTTTTATTTTTATTTTTATTTTTATTTTTTACATGTATTCATTTGTATTTTTATTATTTGAAAGTTGTTATTATTCTTATCATTAATATCAACCCTCGACCTCACTTTGTCATTACTATTCCTAATACTGTCTGTAATAATAATAATTATTATTATTATTATTATTTTTGTTTTTATTACTAATGTTATAACAAGTTTTATTATTATTATTATTATTATTATTATTATTATTTCCTAGCATTATTTGAAGGCAATAGGGTTACAAAGCTGTCATGGTTGTTGTTGGCAGTCTTATGCGGTCCTTCGACTATACTGCATACATTACAATGAAATCCGACCATTTAATATTCTTTTATTGCTGTTGTTGTTATTGTTGTTGTTTTCATTGTTGTTGTTGTTATTGTTGTTGTTTTCATTGTTGTTGTTGTTGTTATTGTTGTTGTTGTTATTGTTGTTGTTTTCATTGTTGTTGTTGTTATTGATGGTCTTAAAAATGGATGGTGCAATCTTGAAATTGGGCCAACGTTGCAATAACAACAACAACAACAACAACAACACTTGAAGCTTCAAACAAACACTTGAGTTTCGTCCTCTTAAGCCTTGCCAAGCCAGTGAACACACGTTGTTGCGTCTGAGGTGTTGTCAGAGTTGAGACGTTGCCCGAAGGGGAGGAAGAATTCTAATTAAATTAACTTTGGCGGTTTGCTTGTTAGTTTATTGTTCATAATTTAATTAACTTGAAAAGAAAGATATGCAGTCTGCAAACCTGGAGAAAAACAACCTCAATAACCTATATCGGTCATGAGCTATTAATAACGACCTATTAATAAAGCTCTATTAATAATGACCTATTAACGAAGATCTATTAATGATGACCTATTAATAAGGTTCTATTAATAAAGATCTATTAATAAAGATCTATAATTAGCACAAGTAACTGGATGCAACGACGAGGCTTTTGAAGGGTATCCATCAACACAAGGGATTTGGGGATGTCGGGAGGAAATGACGAAATAATTGAGTAGTTAATTATGATTGCTTCAATCAATTTAAATTAGTTTGCTTACTATTTAATTAATTGGGTGATCTAATAAATGAATAATTGAACAAGTGACCAAGCAAGCTCAGAGAGGGAAAACTCAACAACATGCAGAAGCTGGAGGCAGAGAGGAGGGAGGAGGGAGAGAGGAGGAAGGAAGAAGAGAGGAGGGAAGAGGGAGAGAAAAGGGAGGAGGGAGAGAGAAGGGAGGAGGGAGAGAGGAGGGAGGAGGGAAGAGGCAGAGGGGAGGGAGGGGGCAGAGAGGAGGGAGGGGGCAGAGAAGAGGGAGGGGGCAGAGAGGAGAAAGGAGGCAGAAAGGAGAAAAAGCTTCTCGTACCAGTCACAGGCGGAATTGTATGGTGGAGTGCTTTTGAATCGGTTGCGAGTGCATGGAGGTGGGCGTCGAGAAGACATTCATCTTCATGAATCTTTGCCGCCTCAACCCACACGAGTTGTTCAGGGAAGCGAGTGACGTATGGAAGCAATGAAGACCCGATTTATCGCATCAGATAGGAAGGTAGGCAGCTTGTAGGAGTTGTGCAACATCCAGTGAGACTCATAACTGAACACACAAGAACACAAAATGAATCATCTTTATGGCTTATCAGCATATAAGATCGATATAATAATCGGTTTTAATTTTTTTTTTGAAAATTGATATAAAATGTTTTAATGATAATCGGCATAAAATATCGGTATGAAGTATCGGTATGAAGTATCGGTATGAAGTATCGGTATGAAGTATCGGTATGAAGTATCGGTATGAAATATCGGTATGAAGTATCGGTATGAAGTATCGGTATGAAATATTGGCATATTTTAGAGCATCAGCAGCGATTTTGTGAATGACCTGCGCAAGCTGTTGTCTCTGACGTCAGAGTGTGTGCAGCTGACTGCTGGAACGTGCACTCGCCGAATGACGTAAATCCTTGCACAAACTCACGCGCACACACGCACACACGCGCACATACGTGAGTTTTTCGCGAGTCCGAATGCATCGTCGGCGCTAGAGTACGCTGAAACGAGACCAAACGAACATTTTGAAGCCTAAATGAGCTATTAAAACCGCAGACGGGTTTAAAAATGTTCCTCATGGACGGTGAAGGACCGCTGTGAAGGAGGCCTCTTCGAAAATCATCAGTGTTCCAAGCTCCCACCCACCCAGCTCTTCTGTGCCTCTCCTGGTCCTTGTGCTCACGAGGTGCCACCCACCCAGCCCTCCTGTATCTTTCCTGTATCTCTCCTGTATCTCTCCTGTATCTCTCCTGTATCTCTCCTGTATCTCTCCTGTAGCTCTTCTGTGCTCACGAGATACATACTGCCGAAAAGGAACTAAAATGTTCTTTTCCAAAAGACAAAACAAGAATATGAGTAGTCATCACGAGTATCTCGGTTACCTTTCTAGCTTGTTTTCCTAAAGCTCTTCAAACTCTCTTGTTCGAACAGTTCGTAGCAGAACGCTCTTGAACAGTGTGTAATCAGCGCTATACAAATGGTTTGATTAGATTAGATTAGATTAGATTAGATTAGATTAGATTAGATTAGATTAGATTAGATTAGATTAGATTAGATTAGATTAGATTAGATTAGATTAGATTAGATTAGATTAGATTAGATTAGATTAGATTAGATTAGATTAGATTAGATTAGATTAGATTAGATTAGATTAGATTAGAGTGAATATGAAAAATTAACTTTCAATATTATTTTTATATTATTATTGTTCTATTGTTATTATTATTTTTATAAAAATAAAAATAATAATAATAATAATTATTATTATTATTATTATTTATATTATTATTATTATTATTATTATTATTATTATTATTATTATTATTATTATTATTATTATTATTATTATTATTATAATTGATTTTATACTTTTTTTTCTTTTTTAATAATGTCTTTTTTTTAAATAATTGTCTTGTTTATAATTGAATTTTATTTTTTTCATAAAAAAACATTTCAAACTCATGTTCTTTGATGTTTCTGTGACGTGTCACATTTTAAATTCCTTCTGAGGCAACCCATTCAAATGATAGAACATTTGTCAGTGAGCCTACAATCCTTTTATGAGAATCAGACACACACACACACACACACACACACACACACACACACACACACACACACACACACACACACACACACACACACACACACACACACACACACACACACACACACACACACACACACACACACACACACACACACACACACACACACACACACACACACACACACACACACACACACACACACACACACACACACACACACACACACACACACACACACACACACACACACACACACACACACACACACACACACACACACACACACACACACACACACACACACACACACATACACACACACACACACACACACACATACACACACACACATACACACACACACACACACACACACACACACACACACACACACACACACACACACACACACACACACACACACAAACACACACTCACACACACACACACACACAAACAGGTGACCTTCACGAAGAGGAAGTTCGGGCTGATGAAGAAGGCGTACGAGTTGAGTGTGCTGTGCGACTGTGAGATCGCAGTCATCATGTTCAACAACTGCAACAAACTCTTTCAGTTCGCCAGCACCGACATGGATAAAATACTCATCAAGTACACCGAACACAACCACCCCCACGAGAGCAAGACCAACAGAGACATCGTTGACGTGAGCATCTGATTGAACCGTTGAGGAGGGCTGGAAAGATTTGAGGTTTTGGTGTATTGAGCATTCCTTGGAGACTGTTTGAGGCTTTGTAAAGTGTTGGAGACTGTTTGAGGCTTTGTAAAGTGTTGGAGTCTTTGAGTCTTTTTAAAGTGTTGGAGTCTTTGTAAAGTGTTTGAGTCTGCGTAAAGTGATGTGAGAGGTTGTTGAAGACTTTTCGATGGTTTCCAGGGAGTGTTGAAGAATTCTCCGAAGCCTTTTGACACTTTTTGAGACTCTTTGAGGCTCTTTGAGGCTCTTTGAGGCTCTTCAGAGCGGTGATCAATCTTCAGCTCCTCAGTCCTTATTCATTTCAACATTTTCGTCCTTCTCAATCTTCTCAAGCTTCTCAACGTTGTTTGCAACGAAATTCATCTTACTCTATCCGTCCTGCTTCTATTTGTCCTGCTTCTATCCGTACTGCTTCTATTTGTCCTGCTTCTATTCGTCCTGCTTCTATCCGTCCTGCTTCTATCTGTCCTGCTTCTATCTGTCCTGCTTCTATCTGTCCTGCTTCTATCTGTCCTGCTTCTATCTGTCCTGCTTCTATCTGTCCTGCTTCTATCTGTCCTGCTTCTATCCGTCCTGCTTCTATCTGTTCTGCTCCTATCCGTCCTGCTTCTATCTGTCCTGCTTCTATCTGTCCTGCTTCTATCTGTTCTGCTTCTATCTGTCCTGCTTCTATCTGTCCTGCTTCTATCTGTCCTGCTTCTATCCGTCCTGCTTCTATCTGTCCTGCTTCTATCTGTCCTGCTTCTATCTGTCCTGCTTCTATCCGTCCTGCTTCTATCTGTCCTGCTTCTATCTGTCCGGCTTCTATCTGTCCTGCTTCTATCCATCCTCCATCAAGTCTTTCTCTCTCCTTTCCTTCCCTTCACTATCTCAAACTCATTCTTACAGATGTTGCTACACAGAATCTAGTTTGTTTCTGTAATTTTTATTCTCTAGCAATATTTCAGAACTGACAATCCAGCTTGATTTAGCAGACATTTATCTCTTTGTTATTCATCGCCATTGCTAACTTCCATAGCTCACCGACACAGCAGACCTTTCCAGCTTGAAACCGAATGACTTAAAGCTCTGATCATTTGTAACTTTTCATAACAAACAGATACGGTTCTTTGGTGAAATAAGCCGTAACATTGGAGACTTGATTCAGAATTGGAGTTTTAATTTTGAAATTTGAATGTATGTTTTTGAATACATGAAAAAAACAAAAGCTAAAAGTGATGTGTTGTTCGGCAGTTGTTGCGGAAGAAGGACTCCAAGGACGATCCCTACGACGACTGCAGTCTGGCGGTGAGTTGTTCGTGCACTTCAAGTGTGAACACCGTGTGAACGTGATGTGAATGCTTTGAAAGAAGAGGCTTGAAGGAGGCTTGGAAGAGACTTGGGAGAGGCTTGAAGGCGGCTTGAAAGAGACTTGGAAAAAGTTTTTCACTAATTGAAAAACTTTTCCAACATGCCGACTGTTCTTTCAATTTCTTTTTCAAATTTCGTTACACTTTTGTACACCTTCGTTACACTTTTGTACACCTTCGTTAAACTTTTGTACACCTTCGTTACACTTTTGTACGCCTTCGTTACACTTTTGTACGCCTTCTTTACACATTTGTACCCTTTTGTACAATTTCATGAGTTTGTACTGATATGTTTCACAGGATTTTGGACTCATGTGCGGCAAGGAGAGCGAGTTGGAGGGTCTGGAAGGCGTTGAAACCGATGAAGCTTCCAGAAACAAAAATGTCGAGGTTGGCATGACAACTGCAATTTTTGAAACAAAACAACTGTTTCATATGATCATCTATTGAAAATTAAAACTATCATTTTTTGTAGTAGTATTATTAATACTACTACTACTAGTAGTAGTAGTAGTAGTAGTAGTAGTAGTAGTAGTAGTAGTAGTAGTAGTAGTAGTAGTAGTAGTAGTAGTAGTAGTAGTAGTAGTAGTAGTAGTAGTAGTAGTAGTAGTAGTAGTAGTAGTAGTAGTAGTAGTAGTAGTAGTAGTAGTAGTAGTAGTAGTAGTAGTAGTAGTAGTAGTAGTAGTAGTAGTAGTAGTAGTAGTAGTAGTAGTAGTAGTAGTAGTAGTAGTAGTAGTAGTAGTAGTAGTAGTAGTAGTAGTAGTAGTAGTAGTAGTAGTAGTAGTAGTAGTAGTAGTAGTAGTAGTAGTAGTAGTAGTAGTAGTAGTAGTAGTAGTAGTAGTAGTAGTAGTAGTAGTAGTAGTAGTAGTAGTAGTAGTAGTAGTAGTGAGAGTGGTGGAAATAGTAGTAGTAGTAGTATTAGGAGTAGTACTAGTAGTCTTTTCAATAGTAGTAGTAGTAGTAGTTGTATTAATAGTAGTCTAAACAGTAGCAGTAGTAGTACCAGCATTAGCAATTACAAAATTAATAATATTTTTAATATTGTTACGTTCGTCACGTAGACGAAGTCATTGACCTTACGGTACACTGAAGTTCACAATGGCGCTCTAGTGCCGAGGCCTGTCGAAGAGAAGGCCTTCATGGACCTTTAATTGCCAGTGTAGATCATTCGGCTAACGGCAGACACTCGAGCAATAAGGATTGCTCAAGAAGCAACTGCAACTACGTGACAAAAGATCTAGTCTCTTTTATGCCTTCTATTCATTGTGTGTGTTTTTTATCTTCAATAATAATAATATCGACCCTACTCTTTGGTTATTTTTGTTTATTATTATTTTTTCATTATTATTATTCTATTATCATTTTATTATTATTATTATTATTATTCTATTATTATTATTCTATTATTATTATTATTTTATATATTTATTTTTTAATTACTTTGTTGTCGTCGTTATTTCATCACCACCACAACCATCACCATCATCATCTTCTTTTTTTTCTTCTTCTTTTTTTCTTTTTTTTTCTTCTTCTTCTTTTTCTTCTTCTTCTTCTTCTTTTCCTTCTTGTCTTCTTCTTCTTCTTCCTCTTCTCTTCTTCTTCTTCTTCTTCTTCTTCTTCTTCTTCTTCTTCTTCTTCTTCTTCTTCTTCTTCTTCTTCTTCTTCTTCTTTCTTCTTCTTCTTCTTCTTCTTTCTTCTTCTTCTTCTTCTTCTTCTTCTTCTTCTTCTTCTTCTTCTTCTTCTCTTCTTCTTCTTCTTCTTCTTCTTTCTTCTTCTTCTTTCTTCTTCTTCTTCTTCTTCTTCTTCTTCTTCTTCTTCTTCTTCTTCTTCTTCTTCTTTCTTCTTCTCTTCTTCTTCTTCTTCTTCTTCTTCTTCTTCTTCTTCTTCTTCTTCTTCTTCTTCTTCTTCTTCTTCTTCTTCTTCTTCTTCTTCTTCTTCTTCTTCTTCTTCTTCTTCTTCTTCTTCTTCTTCTTCTTCTTCTTCTTCTTCTTCTTCTTCTTCTTCTTCTTCTTCTTCTTCTTCTTCTTCCTCATTAGTATTTTTAACATATCAATAAACATAAAAATCTTGCCACAACACATGACTATGACTTTTCAAAGATCTCTTACCTTTCTGTAAAACTCATTCACTCACGAACAATGAAGGCGAAGGATTTTTTAAAAAATCAACAAATGAATTTACTGAAACATTAGCCTGAAATAATAGTAGTATTAGTAGTAGTAATAACAATAATAATAATAATAATTGTATAAATAATAATAAATCTTATTTGAAATGGCATCCCGTCCCTTTGTGAGGTCTCGTATGCAAGACATTGAGAGGCATTGAAGGTTGTGCGTGTGAGGACGTAAGGGTTCGGTCACACCACCTCAGCAGGGAACTCCATTGCAATGTACCTCGTCAACCCCCCAGGAAGCCGCAAAGTTCAAGCAAGTTGTGAACAACACACCAAGCTACAACAGCAACAACAACACAAACAACAGCATCAACAACTACAACTACAGCAACAACAACGACATTCACAAGACCAACCAACTGGCATCAAGATTCCCAACTTCCTCCTCGTACCCCTTCAACATGCCACACCCTCTCAACCCCCCTCTGCCTCCCTACTCCTCCTACTTGCCCAACTACCCCTACAACTTCCCGCAAAGCCAGAGCTCCCTTGCAAGCGAGGCGTGGCCAGGGTGTCAGGATGGCAGGAATCAAGGAAGTGAGGAGGCCAGGCAGGAGGAGGCACCAAACGACGAGAACATGAGTGATGAGTTCATCTTGAAGCTGGGCGAAATGCTGGCCAGCAACGAGCAGAACGACATCGAGGTTGGAGGCTTCAAAGTTGAAGAACCAGTTGACTGCACAATGCAACACAACTTATCTGATCTGATCAGTGCTTTCATGAAACACTCTTTAGCAATGCTTCAAAGGCGCTTTTGAAAGAAAGTTGTTTCGCTGCTGGCCACTAGATGGCTAAGCCTCTCTAGCACGGCGTTTGTGTGATTCTAGTAGATCCCTTCGAAGCAGAAGTTCAGCTGACCGGTTGCAGTTTCGCTTTACGTACTTGCAAGCTTTGATAGCCGCTAGAAAACGCTCAGAAACGTGTACTTGCATTGTATTGTATGAAACCTCAGGTTGTACTTGCATTGTATGGTATGGAATCTCACGTTGTACTTGCATTGTAATGTGGGCAATGGTGCATTGTGATTGCAGCTTCATTGTGTCCTTGATCTTTTAATGTCTTCTCCTTCATGGCCATTCAAACCAATTCCAGAACATGGTGTTTGGAAACCAGACGATCAAAGATGAAAAGTCAGATTCAGAATACAGTGAGTGTTTTTGATAGACGGAAAACCGTGTTTGAAGACATCAAGACATTTTGAACTATGAACTATGAATATTGGAAAAGACAAGGAAAATGTTCAAATTCAACTCTGTCAATTCACACGTCACACACGTCATTGACACAAGTTGAGCAAACATAAACTCCACTGACAGTGCAGTTGAACAAGGAGTGGAAGAGTCTGGTCAACCTGGTAGCGGAGTTTCAAGTCCCAAAAGGGGCCAATGAGAGGTAGACCTGCATTTTAGTTTATTTCGAAAATTCTTTTCCATTGAATATTTTTATTACTAATGCAACAACCCTCGCCAGTTTGGAAGCAAAAGGCTTGGACAAGTTGGACGTGAAAGCAGAGCCTTTGTCTCCGCCTCCACAGGGCGCTGTGACGACAGCGAAGCCACAGCAGGAGGCAGCACCGTCTTTAAAAGCACAGCCGCCTCAGCAGCTTGCTACGCTAACCAACCAGCACCACGTGCTGGCAAACATTTCCAGCTTCCAGGACATTGCATCTTTCCCTACAGACGCCACCAGACCACTTTCCTCCTCTCCCGGCTCTTTCGCCTCTGACAGCAGCACCTTCTCGCCTCACAGCAACTTCTATTCCCCCTCCAACTCCACCCTCCAGTCGCCATCCTCCGTCAACAAACGCTCCCAAGTCAGTCCCCACAACGCCTCCTTCGACACCTCCAGCTCCCACCAGGCCTCTCACAACCCAACAGAAAATATCAATAACAACATCAGCAGTAACAACAACAGTAACAACAACATCAGCAGTAACATCAACAGTAACAACAACAGTAACAACAACATCAATATTAATAATATCAACTGTAATAACAACATTGAAAACAACAACAAAAACATTCTTTACAGTCACAACACCCTCAACAACAAAAAATACACCAGCTTCAATTACAACAGTGCCAAAGACAACAATTCTTTCTCGAGTGTGCAACAGGAAACTGACAACACAGCCACTACCATCAACAACACCACCACCAACAACAACCCCACCGCCATCAACAACAACACCACCACCAACAACACCAACAACAACACCAATACCATCAACAACAACAACACCACTACCAACAACTTGCACACCATCACTCAACAGAACACACCTTTCTTCAACCTTGGAGGCATGAGTCATGCCGAAGCATTCACTTTCAACCGCCAGCAACCTTTCTTCAAAGACAGTAAAAATCCTTACCCTCTTTCTGACCACCTCTCCAACCACCTACCCAACCACCTACCCAACCACCTACCCAACCACCTACCCAACCACCTACCCAACCACCTACCCAACCAACCCAACCTCTCAAACAACACCATGCTCCTCAACGACTTGCCAGCCAAGATCAACCCATGCAACGTCGTTTTTCCTCTTCCCAGCCAAACCGCCTATGAAGAAAAGCGCTGTTATAGCAACGTCGAGTCGTCATACAGCCAATACGGACACCTCCACATGACGGATCCCTGCTATTACGGCAAAAAAGCAAGACTGGAAGGCCAGTTGATGTGATTACGTAGTCATTGAGCCATCGTTGAAACCTTGAAGGGACATTAATATCAAGAACCGTTTAATTAAAGTGATGTTTAAGCGTAATCATGAGTTTCAATCGTGAAGGTGTAAGTGAAAAAGTGAGTTATTGTTGTATATATTTAAATACAAATAAATAATGAATATGTATATATATAAACAGAAAAGTAGTGTATTTGAAGATTTGTTGAAAAAATTACAAAAATTTGCTTACTAAACTTCAATTATCTGTTATTTGGAAATCTTCTTAAACTATAATGTAACAATTTTTATGAGAACTTTTTTTTTTTTACTTTTTCAACGTCCATAAGTGCTTTCCCTGTCACTAACATTATTACTCAAACAACCTATCAACAAATTGCATCACTCAGCGGTGACATAATTATTATTTTTTTTTTTTTATTTGAATTGTTTTTCAAATGGTGCATCATGTAATTCGTTGCTAGTTAATTCGTTGCCTCTTACAGCCCTGTATCTTTTCAGTTTCACACGATCCGTATTCATTCTTCAGATTCAGCACTGTGTGGATACCGTTGCTAGGCATGCTCATTGAGATATGTAATAGGGATGTGCGTGTACTTCATAGAGATGGGCGTGTATTTAACAAATGTTCAGTTCCGACTGCAGATGAGTTTTGGTTTGAACTAAGCCTTTGATTTTTGTGTATGTGCAAACAAGTTTAAAAAATGTAACGTTTGCATAGCTAATGTATTACAGAGTTTTTAAATGACAAAAGTCGCATTCTACTGGTGAAATATATTTATATTTATAGAATTTTATGAAATCTTTGAAAAGTTACGATCTTTTCATTATTTCCATTTCATTACTAATCTTCTCACACTTTCAAACATTAATTTTTTTTCTCGATGCCGAGAATTTTCTTCTTAAATTCTTTCATCGCTAGGATCATTCGAAACGTCTTGTTGACACTTGTTGAAGATCTCATGGGTTCTCACTGCGGTGACATATCGAACTTGTTGATACGTGTTATATTTCGTTGTACATATAATCACTTGATCATTGTGGTGCCTCCGCTGTACAAAGAACTGTTAGTATCGTACCTGTGTTTTTATGATGGAAGCGAATCTTGTTGCAAGTATTACAAGAGCTTAAACTCTTCGTCACAAATAATCAAAAAAACCGTCGCCAGCTTAATAACTCATCGGTTTTGCTCCAAGTCCTATCACTCAGGAGCTTACAGAAAACAGAAGAGATATTCTAATAAAACGGGTAACAAGACGAGCTCACAAAAACCACCGTGGATGAATCTCACCCAAGCAATTCATTTTGTGGCATCTTCAACCATGGTCCAAAGGCGCTTCCAAACGAACGGTTTAATCGCTGGTGGGCCACTAGGTGAATAAGCCACTCTGCAGAAGGACTAATTGAGAACATTGGCAATAAGAGCTCCAGAGAAATGAGAGGAATGATGGCACTTGAACCAAAGCAACTTTTCTAGCGTTGTTACTCGAGTTGAAGAGCGCTTTTGAAGTGAATTTATAAATTCTTTAAATAACTTTTAAGCCGTTTCTAAAAATATTTCAAGCAAGCATAATGAATCAACACCCCTTTGAAGCACAACGTCAGCACCAAACACCCAACGAAGGCCCTTGAGAACCTCTTCAGATGGTTTTGTGAGGCACAGGGTTGAACCTGAGGTCCAAACACTTCTGCCTGTCGATCAGGATGGAGTTGTTTTTCACGTCCAAGTCGTGTTCCAAAGACAGTCTCACGCGCAAGAGGTTCTGCAGGGCGTTCTCGGCACGCGACAGTTCGCCTCTCAACTGATCTACACTGTCTCCCAGCTGATGCACCTCACCTACCAACCTGGGTGGTCGTTGATTTCGATTTTCCAATTTCGATTATTTCATTTCGATTATTTTATTTCGATTATTCGCTTTTGATTATTTGACTAAGCTTCTTCATTCACAACTCCAATGCAACCGCCCCCTCTCCATCAACAGGCTCTACCTGTGGTGTGCAAAGTCCCTGCAGGCTTCTACGTTGGGTCTTCTGGTCCTGGTGGCCAGTCTGGTTTGTGCCACCTTCAACGGAGCCCCTTTCTCTTCTATCGACCTCTTTATCGTCTCAATGGTCTTCTCCTGCTCCGATATCTCTTGCAAGGTCTGACACGGTTGAAGACGAGCAGTGATATTATGAGTGATAAATCAAAAAAAGTAAAAATTTCAAGTCGAAAAATCGAAAATTGCTCGTGGAGAGGTCAGAAAGTCATAGTTGACAGATTTATTTCCTTTCACAATGAGCACCGCTGTATTGTAATCCATTGAGAACCTCATTGTTAACTCATAAATCATTTTATGTTGTTTCAAAGGTTTTAAAGGTTACAAAAGTTTCAAAAGCAGCAATGGCAGCAAAGGCAGCAAAAACAGTAAAGGCAGCAACGGCAGCAACGGCAGAAAAGGCAGCAAAAGCAGAAAAGGCAGCAAAGGCAGAAAAGGTAGCACCTGCAGAAGGTTGAGTTGCAGTCTGTTCTTGGCGTCTTGGTACTCGTTGACGCGGTTGTTGAGAGCCTTGTTGACGGCGTTCCACTGGTCGTTGGTGGCCTGGGACGCCTCTTCAGCCATCTCCACCGCCCGCCTTCTCAAAGCCACCGAAGCAGTCCTCTCTGCTCGGGCCCTCTTCACGTTGCGAGAGCTGTGCTCCATCCAGCTCGGAGGCACTGACGTTCTGTTGGGGGTTCCCTGGTGAACATATCGCTCTCGAACAGTGTTCTTGGCGCTATACAAATTTTTTGGTTGGGTTAGTTAGGTTGTGCTTCCATGACTTCCATGGGGGTTGGTGAGTGCGGTTGATTTCGAGTAGGCGGGAGCTTCTAATCTAATCTAGTCTAATCTAATCTAATCTAATCTAATCTAATCTAATCTAATCTAATCTAATCTAATCTAATCTAATCTAATCTAATCTAATCTAATCTAATCTAATCTAATCTAATCTAATCTAATCTAATCTAATCTAATCTAATCTAATCTAATCTAATCTAATATAATCTAATATAATCCAATCTAATCTAATCTAATCTAATCTAATCTAATCATCTATATAGCGTTGATTCCACACTGTTCAAGAGCTTCCATACGCCTTTGAGATGCAACTCTACCAGCGTGAAGCACACAGCCTGAAACTTCACAATTGCTTAAGCACCCCATACTCCTCACAAGAGGACCGGAAAGCAATAGGAAATGAAAAAGGCACAGAAGCACTAACGAGTTGTCGATGCGGTGCACCCCGTCGTAGTACTTGGCGTGGCTGCTGGCGTTGGTGGTGGCGTGGCACGAGCGGTCGAGCCTCAGAGCCACTTCCTTGTCGTTCAAGTCCTTTTCCACCTCGTGCAGGGCTGCTCGACTCAGCCTGCAGAGTTGAGTGGTCATGAAAGTTGAGAGAGGAAGCAATTCATCGTTTATTATTATTACTATTATTATTATTATTGTTATTATTATTATTATTATTATTATTATTATTATTATTATTATTATTATTTCTACCCTTAAAAAATTGATTATCATTAATATAATAATAATTGTTATTTTTATTACTAATATTATTATTATTATTAGCTGGAGTAAGAAGAATAAAAGGCACGTCAGCATTTCTTGTTTGCATTCAATGTCCTCACGATATTTGTGAGTTCACATCGCCTATGTAGCGGTTCAGCCTCGTCTGGCGATCTTTCAGCACGTCAACTTCCTGTACGACATTAACTCCTTTTCAAATTTATTTAATCAATTTTATCAATTAATTTAATCACCAATTAAAACGCAATATTTCAACTTCTCATCACTACTTTTCTATGCCATCACTCAACCTCCGCCATGCACACAGCATGAGGCATACATTGCAAACTACACGCATACTTGTCAGGCACACATCACACACGTGCCACCTTTATGAGCTGCTTTTCCACTTCGTCATGCACCAGATCAATGCCTCTCCTCTTCTCCCTGGCGTACAGACACTCTTCAGCCACCTTCAGAGGCTCTTCCAGACCTTTCAAAACCTTCTCCATCTCCTCCCGGTACTTCTCCAGCTCCCTCAGTTCCGACGTTGTGTCGTCAACTTCATGCCTCAGCTGCACTCCCCACTCTTCAACCTCTCCGATGCGACTGCCTGCAGGTGGCCGTTCTTGCATTTCAACTTTTCGTCACGCTTCGTTACCCTTCAGTATGACTGAAGTTGATCTCATAGAGACAATAAACAAACTTTGGTGGCCTTACTAGCATGAATCCTTTCTATGGAAACTCTGTTCAATTAAAAATATGCTTTAACCATCGCTCATCTCAAACCCACCTAGCTCCTTCCCAGTCTCCTGCTGGTTGCGCTTGGTCCTCTCGTCCAACTCCTTGCACAAGTTTACAGCCCTCCTTCTCACCACCTCGCTGCTACCACGGACTCTGTCCCCAGACAGCCAGTTCAAGTCATTCGAGGTCTCCCAATCTCCAGGGTTGTACCTGATCAGCATATTTCCATGATCAACAAAGTCTTTTTCAGCCTTTTACATTGTCAAAAATTCCAAAGGTCATATGAAACCGACGCAGCTACACAAATACATACATACAAACTAACATAAATACGCATACACGACATAAAAATGTAAACAAACACGCACATACAAACACAAAACTTGTATATTTCACACAACGGCACGTACCTAGTGTGGAGGTTTGTGCGGGCAGCCGAGAAAACGGGAGGCACTTTGTGGGGATCAGTGTTGCTGAGCAGGTGCTGTTGGTGGCTTGGCTGAGGCATGCTGTGGGCATTGGGCACGGAGGCGTTGTTGGTGGAGGCTCCGAAGTAGGTGTTGCTTCTCCAGGAAAGCGAATTGTGCGTGCGCTCAGAAATCGTCTCGTCGAAAGCCACTCTCTTTGTGCCAGCTGCAAGCGTGACGTTGGTCGTGAAAAGAAATATCTTTCATTTGATTGCCTCCACCCCGACATAAATGTGCTTTCAATACAATCTATGTTACCTTGTGGCACTTGAGAAGAGTGAAGTTAAAAATAGGCTAAAAACCATTGGGTGTTTGGAAGGCAACGTTGGTGCTATAGAAGGGTTCCGAGGTGGAGTGAGCAAGGCCACGGGGTGCCGTCATGTAGGCCTCCATTGCAGCAGGTACTGAAAATCAGACGCAATCAATAATACTCCCAATGCAACTTTTTCTTCTTCTGTCACAGCCAGATTTTTTGTTCAGAAAGCGGATTTGAAGGAGCAAGCGTGAAGACTCAACAGTCAATGCCCGTAAATCCGATGCGCTCAATAATTGCACAATAAGACCTACTCGAACGTAAGCGTAACTAAGCGCGTGGTCAAGGCAACGAATTGGTAAATAAACAAAGAAGGAAGGAAGGAAGGAAGGAAGGAAGGAAAGAAGGAAGGAAGGAAGGAAGGAAGGGAGGAAGGGAGGAAGGAAGGAAGGAAGGAAGGGAGCACTTGAAAACATTTATTTGAACACCTTACTACAAAAATAAGTACTGCTCGAGGCAAACACGGCAGGCGCTTCGTGGCAGTCACATTCCTTAATTGTTACGTAAACAAGTAGTGCTTATGGAGGAATAAACTTGAAAATTCGGCCTTTTGAGACAAATGAAATGTATTAAAATTTAGAAAAGGCATACTTAAGTTACACACATGCTTGAGAATGACTGCTAGACACTAAAGAATCTGCTAGTTTTCGCTTAAGACAATCCATCTCAACAAAATGATACCTAAATATATAGTTTACAGAACGGACTGCAAAGAACTGTTACAAATCAACAGGTAGTGTCACTCTAAGCTCCTTCCTCGTTCCCACCTCCTTCCTCCTGTTGCGAAAGAAAATATTATTACAGTTACATTTACAAAGACATTACAAATGGCTCATGATACTTAATTTTATTGACATGCACAAACATCAAAGATATTAAATTCAATTGAAAAAAAGCATTAACTTCATCATCGTCTTCTTCATCTTCATCTTCACCACCCATATCTTCATCCACTTCAGACGCCTGAAATCATCATAAAATTTAAAACATAATTTAAAAAAAACGATTTATTCTGAAAAAATGAAAAAAAAAAAAAAAAGAAAAAATGCACTGGCAGCACATAAATTCCAAGCACCCACCAAATAGTACTGCAGAGGGTTTGGCCAAATGTCATCCTTGATCACCTCACCAAGTTCATCTGCCCCAGCATCAGAGTGGTCGAGGAACCAGTTGAAGAAGGAGTCCTGCTGCTCATCATGTGGCCTCTTTTTGCCCGCTTTATCCGTAGATTGCGACTTTGTTAGATCCTGTAAAAAATGTATAAGTTAATAAGTTAATTTATTTTAACATGATAAAACAGTAAAGTAAGCAAATAATATGTTAATAGTATTTATAGGATTATTAAAAGTATATTGATTATTTATTGATTAGTATGAAGTGTATTACTTTTCCAGCTTTCCAGACGATTGGGGTGGATTTAGAGGATGGTTCACCCGTCTCAGTCAGATGAAATTCTTTTGCTATGACTTTGTTCTCAAAAAATTGATTTTCTTCAAAGTGCTGGATGGGTAGAGATGAAAACAAACTCAATTCAAAGAATAAATTATTTGAATGAAAGATATCACGCTACGAATGTTTAAAGTGGCATTTAAATGAAAGAACTCACGAAGCTGATCTTGTATCCAGACTTAATGTCCTCGAACTCTTGAACCACTACTTTGCTGAGAAACTGCAAAACCTCCTCATCTTCCTCTCCCAACAACGCCGACACTTGAGGGTGGTTTACAAAGGCGGTCACCCAGAAGTTCGGAATCTTACTGATTAGCTCTGATCGTTGTTCAAAATGAGGCTGTCGAAGTTTATTGTATTTTTGTTCGACCTTTAAAATTTCAGCACTACAAGCTTCAT
>OX387248.1:12883175-12905675 GCA_947562095.1 Branchellion lobata | reverse complement strand
TAATTACACGCTGACACCTTCATGCTCAAATCAAAACCTGCCCGCTTAACTTAGGAAATACAATGCTAACGATCAAGTACAATACAATACAATACAAACACGAACATACACGAATAGTGGTATTAACCGCGTAGAATTTCGAGGCCACGTAGCGATGCTTGGTGGAGACTTGACGTAATGAAACGCAAATCTCAGTACAAGGAATTTCAAAACAAAAAATACAACACAAGAGAATACAAAAACACAACAAAAAGCCTGTATAACTCAGAAGAATACAAAACAGTACGAAACAACAAACAAACAATGCAAAGTATACATTTTGTATTTAATTCTTTTTTCTACCGTCATTGTATTGTGTTGTATCGTGGTCCTATTGTATTGTATCTTATCTTAGTTTTATTGAATTGTATTGTTATTCTACTGTATTAGATTGTATCTTCGTTGTATTGTATCGTATTGTAGTGTATTGCAACAGTATGAATTGTATTGCATTGCAACAATATGTATCGGATTGTATTGCCAGAGCATGTGTTATATTGCATTGCAAGGCACACAGAGACAGACGAGAAAGACGGACCTTGACGTCGACTCCAGCGACTTCGTAGGCGGGGTTGATGGGCAGTCTGACTGACTTGTGCTGCAAAAACGACCACATATTACTCAACTCTCTTTGCAACACACCCTGTGGTGGTGGTGGTGGTGGTGGTGGTGGTGATGAAAAAGATGATGAAGAAAAAAAAAGAAACAAAAGACGAAGGTGATGGAAATGATGATGATGATGATGATGATGATGATGATGATGATGATGATGATGATGATGATGACGAGGATGATGATGATGATGATGATGATGATGATGATGATGATGATGATGATGATGATGATGATGATGATGATGATGATGATGATGATGATGATGATGATGATAATGACGACGAAGATCACGTACGTCCTTGTCCTTAGCGACCTTGACCTTGTCAGCGATGGCAGACAGCATGTTCACAAACTCCTCCTGCTTGCCGAACTCGTTCCTCGTGCCCTCACCCACTACACTCATCAACGCCCCGAACATCAGTTGGTATCTTTGGGGGAAGATAAGATTGGTGGTTGTGGTGGTGATGTGGTGCAGTTTGGTGGTTGTGGTGGTGATGTGGTGCAGTTTGGTGGTTGTGGTGGTGATGTGGTGCAGTTTGGTGGTTGTGGTGGTGATGTGGTGCAGTTTGGTGGTTGTTATAAAGCGTGGTGAAAGTAGTTGTGATGGAAGGATGGAAGGATGGTGGTAGAACTAAGGGGTTTGATGACGATAACGTGGTGGTGGTGGTAGTGGTCGGTCCGAGAGCTACATGAAGAACCGGTGGAATGAAGTGACTCAGACCTCAAGACTGAAGCAGTCATTCAAGAAGGCACAGACAAGAATGACCTCTTGCGATGGAAAGGGTCGTCAGCCGCTTCCTTGAGCAGCCAGTACACGTGGTGGCCGATGCGAATGTTGCTTGCACAGCGTTCCAACAAGAGTCGAGCCAGAGCGCTCGTGTGGTAAAACTCGAACTTCAGCGCCTGTGCGTGTGTGTGTGTGTGTGTGTGTGTGTGTGTGTGTGTGTGTGTGTGTGTGTGTGTGTGTGTGTGTGTGTGTGTGTGTGTGTGTGTGTGTGCGGATGTGCATGTGTGACCTGAATAAGTTGCGGCAACAGATGACAAAACTCGTCGGCAGGCAGCTCTCGCAGCTTCTTCACTGCGAAGCTGCGTACGATGGCGTCCGAGTGCCTGGTGGAGGTGTGTGTCGAAGGTGGTGAAAAAAAAAATTTCAAAGGAAGATCAAGAAATGTCTCCCACACTTCCTCCTCCTCCACACTCCCTCCTCCTCCACACTCCCTCCTCCTCCACACTCCCTCCTCCTCCACACTCCCTCCTCCTCCACATTCCCTCCTCCTCCACATTCCCTCCTCCTCCACACTCCCTCCTCCTCCACACTCCCTCCTCCACCACACTCCCTCCTCTCCCACACTCCCTCCTCCTCCACACTCCCTCCTCCACCACACTCCCTCCTCCTCCACACTCCCTCCTCCTCCACACTCCCTCCTCTCCCACACTCCCTCCTCCTCCACACTCCCTCCTCCACCACACTCCCTCCTCCTCCACACTCCCTCCTCCACCACATTCCCTCCTCCTCCACACTCCCTCCTCCACACTCCCTCCTCCTCCACACTCCCTCCTCCTCCACACTCCCTCCTCCACACTCCCTCCTCCTCCACACTCCCTCCTCCTCCACATTCCCTCCTCCTCCACACTCCCTCCTCCTCCACACTCCCTCCTTCTCCACACTCCCTCCTCCTCCACACTCCCTCCTCTCCCACACTCCCTCCTCCTCCACACTCCCTCCTCCTCCACACTCCCTCCTCCACCACACTCCCTCCTCCACACTCCCTCCTCCTCCACACTCCCTCCTCCTCCACACTCCCTCCTCCTCCACACTCCCTCCTCCTCCACACTCCCTCCTCCACACTCCCTCCTCCTCCACACTCCCTCCTTCTCCACACTCCCTCCTCCTCCACACTCCCTCCTCCTCCACACTCCCTCCTCCTCCACACTCCCTCCTCCTCCACACTCCCTCCTCCTCCACACTCCCTCCTCCACCACACTCCCTCCTCCTCCACACTCCCTCCTCCACACTCCCTCCTCCACCACACTCCCTCCTCCTCCACACTCCCTCCTCCTCCATACTCCCTCCTCCTCCACATTCCCTCCTCCTCCACACTCCCTCCTCCTCCACACTCCCTCCTCCTCCACACTCCCTCCTCCTCCACACTCCCTCCTCCTCCACACTCTCCTTCTCCACATTCCTCCTCCTCCACATTCCTCCTCCACACTCTCCTTCTCCACATTCCTCCTCCTCCACATTCCTCCTTCTCCTCTCCACCTTCTCCTCTCCTCACCTCTTCTTCCCCACCTTCCCCTCCTCCACTCCTCCTTCTCCACACCTCCTTCTTCTCCTCCACACCTCGGCAGAAGGAGTTGCAGGGCACGCAAAGGATCCAGGGAGGTCCAGCCCCTCAGCATCATGTAGGTGTCTTCAAGACTGTACCACGCCCATGACAGGATCGACTGCAGCACCTGTGGGTAGAGAGGAAGGAAGAATTAAAATGGTTGGAATGGATGAGAGGAAAGAAGAGATGAATGAAAATAATGAAAAGAAAAAGGTGGATGGATGGGAGGGATAGAAGAGAAGGGGAAGATGGGATGGATGGAAGAGTAGGGGTGGATGGGATGGATGGAAGAGTAGGGGTGGATGGAATGGGTGGAAGAGTAGGGGCGCCTTGGGCAGTGCCGAGGGGTGCTTGTGCAGGTAGTGTCGTTTCTGCCACAAAAACTCTCGCTCTTCCCGGGACAACCTGAGTTGGATAATTAATCATATGCCTACAATATAAACAACAACACCAACAACAAAAACAACAACAGCATCATTGGACAAGAGTTGGGACCTTCACGTGGTGTCCAACGAGATGCCGCCAAGTGGCGACATTCGAACCCAACCAACCCATCGACCAAGCTGTGCTGTGGAAGGCGCAAACTACAAACCCCCTTCATTCCCACCTCCCCTTTTCAATAGCCGAAGGTGCACATCCCGCCCTGTACCTCCGGTCTCTCCTTTTGAGGGCGGGCGACGTCGAGGTAAATCCCGGACCAGTGTACCGAGGATGCACTAAGACAATCAGACGTGACATCACCCCCATCACCTGTTCAAGCTGCAGCCAGCCATACCACAGGACTTGCTCTGGCCTTACTCGAAAAAAAAGAGAACTCAAGGCTTCATCTGCAGGCCCTGCGCTGGACTCGCGACTTCAACCACAACAATCACGCAGGCGATGGGAACAAATAAACAATGCTGTGTCTGCAATACGAAAATGAGACTAAACAGCATTGCCATCAGGTGTCATAGTTGCGGTGGCATCTCCCACAGGAAATGTGCTAGTGTCTCCCGCTATGCACCACACGTAAATTGGTGCTGCCACGTCTGTAACCATAACATCTTAACCTCCAACAACACTAATGGCAAACACACAACCAATAATAATAATAATAATAATAACAATAATAATAGTAATAAAAATGATAATAATAATATAAATAATAATAATAATAATAATAATAATAATAATAATAATAATAATAATAATAATAATGATAAAAATAAAAATAAAAATAATAATAATAATATAAATAATAATAGTAATAATAAAAATAAAAATAATAATAATAATCACACATTCAACAACACTATGATGAACTTGTGCGCCTTCCACAACCAGCTTTAGCGCATCTGAGGACTATTCTCAGGCGCTTAAGATAAACAACAACAACAACAACAACAACAACAACAGCATCAACAACAGCAGCGACAGCAACAGCAGCAACGGCAACAACAGCAGCAACAACAGCAACAGACTTCTCGAGGCAGTCTTTGTCGATGATTGACAGCAGTCCTGACTTTTCATCGGGATGCAGTTCCTCAAAGTCCTCCTTCACTCTGCAGGCGGCAATGAAGTCAGCTTGTAAACGAATCAACTCCTTAATTTTCAAAAGGTCTTCATTAAGGAAGATCACAAGATTCCGTCGCTGATTACTGCCACAACACGAACTCAATTATTATCATTGTTGGAATACTTATTCATATATTAAGTATAACGAGTGATCAAAATCAGAGGCCACCTGGCGACTTCTTGAATTTTTGGAAAGACGTACGTCTCTTCGAAGTTTTGCATGACCACCTAGCGAATGAAAGATAATTGAAATGAAAAGAATGCACAATAGTAATAATAATTATTATTATTATAGTAATAATAATAATAATAACGATAACAATAATAAATTCAGTTTTTGAAACGCCAAGGCAAGCAACTGAGGCGCCCACACCTAATACAACCAATAGAGTTGTACAGTGCGGACTGCACACTCTTCAAAAGGCATTATTAGTGGGCTGTTTTCCTTGTACGCATCTCATTGTCGTGTATTCCTTGAAGTTTGCGGCGTTTCCAACTTTTGAGACTGCTTTGATCGTATTGGCTCATATCACATTGCGTTTCATTTGTATCCATAGATGTGTTGCATCATTGTGTGGTACCTCAATGCAAGGTTCATTGTATTGTATTGTATTGTATCGTACTGTATTGTATTGTATGGTATAGTATTGTATTGTATTGTTTTGTATTGTATTGTATTTTATTGTATTGTATTGTACGGTATGGTACTCTATCACAGTGCATTACAACAAAGGTAACAGGTGCGGTGACCTGCAAGAGGACGCTGGAGTGGGAGTGGGTGTTGGTGTTGTTGGTGGGGGTGTTGGAGGGGCACACACCATCCCACGTTCCCAACAACTTACTGCCCTGCACCAACTCACTGTGGTGGTAGTGGTGGTGGCGGTGGGGAAAAAGGAAGAAGAGAAGGAAGAAAAGGAGGAAGAAGAGAAGGAAGAAAAAGAAGAAGAGAAGAAGGAGGAGGAGGAAGAGGAGGAAGAGGAGGGGAAGAAGGATGAGGAGGAGGAGGAGGAGGAGGAGGAGGAGGAGGAGGAGGAGGAGGAGGAGGAGGAGGAGGAAGAGGAGGAGGAGGAGGAGGAGGAGGAGGAGGAGGAGGAGGAGGAGGAGGAGGGAGAGAAGAAAGAGGAGGAAAAGGAGGGGAAGAAGGAGGAGGAGGAGGAAGAGGAGGAAGAAAAGGAGGAAGAAGAGAAGGAAGAAGAGAAGGAAGAGAAGGAAGAGAAGAAGAAGAGGAGGAAGAGGAGGGAAAGAAGAAGGAGGAGAAGGAGGAGGAGGAGGAGGAGGAGGAGGAGGAGGAGGAGGAGGAGGAGGAGGAGGAGAAGGAGGAGGAGGAGGAGGAGGAGGAGGAGGAGGAGGAGGGAGAGGAGGAGGAGGAGGAGGAGGAGGGAGAGGAGGAGGAGGAGGAGGAGGGAGAGGAGGAGGAGGGAGAGGAGGAGGAGGAGGAGGAGGAGGAGGAGGAGGAAGAGGAGGAAGAGGAGGAGGAGGAGGAGGACAAAGAGGAAGAGAGGGAAAAGAAGGATGTTATTTGAACATCAAGCAGACGGAAGAAATATCTATCGACCCTCCAACTTGACTCTCAAAATACTCAAAAAAATGAAAATCAATAGAAAAACAAAACAAGAAGACGTGAAGAAATAAATAATGACACCAACAACAAAACAACACCAACAGCAAAACAACACCAACAGCAAAACAACACCAACAACAGAACAACACCAACAACAGAACAACACCAACAACAGAACAACACCAACAACAAAACAACACCAACAACAGAACAACACCAACAACAGAACAACACCAACAACAAAACAACACCAACAACAGAACAACACCAACAACAGAACAACACCAACAACAGAACAACACCAACAACAAAACAACACCAACAACAGAACAACACCAACAACAGAACAACACCAACAACAGAACAACACCAACAACAAAACAACACCAACAACAGAACAACACCAACAACACAACAACACCAACAACAAAACAACACCAACAACACAACAACACCAACAACAAAACAACACCAACAACACAACAAGAAGCAAAAACAAAAAAAGAAGAGAAAAGGAGAACGCACTAGTGGTGGTTAAAGAGTTGGATGGCCACCCAGCAAAGGGAGCGCTTGACGAATGAGTGACCCTCATTGGTCGAGTGCTGCACCAATCTGCACCCGGTCAGAGTCAGCAGCAGCTTGCTCTCTCTGGGCAGGTCGCATATGCGCATGTCGTCAAACGTGAGCCTGGTGTGGTAGGCGGGTGGGTGTGTGTGTGTGTGGTGTGTGTGTGTGTGTGTGTGTGTGTGTGTGTGTGTGTGTGTGTGTGTGTGTGTGTGTGTGTGTGTGTGTGTGTGTGTGTGTGTAGCAGTAACGGTTGTTGGTGCAGTGGCAAGAGTAGTTGTGGTGGTGAAGCCTACCCCACCTACCACTCATCCCACACCAGAGCTGTGCTGTTGCCTGCCAGAGAGACCCCCTTGGACCACACATCCTCCCCCAGTTGCTTGCCTCCGTACAAGATTCGAGCCTGCACGTGGAACTCCGAGTGGCTGTGGTGGTGGTGGTTGTGGTGGCTGGGATGGTGGTGGTGGCTGTAGTTGTGGCTACATGGTGGTGGTTGTGATGGCTTGATGGTGGTGGTCATTGCACGGTGATGGTTTGATGGTGGTGAGAGTGATGAAGACCAACATGCTCTTCCACTGGGGAGGAATGCGGTGGGCTGAAGCGAGTTGGAAAATGAAAAAGTCCTTCAGCTCCTTGATCTCTCTCACTTCTGTTGATGAGGATGAAGATGATGATGATGATGATGATGATGATGATGATGATGATGATGATGATGATGATGAAGAGGAGGGAAATGAGAACCTTTGCGAGGAGTGAGCATGGACTTGAAGCGGTACTCTTTGTGGAAGGTAGTGCAGAACATGTCCACCTGACACGGTTGCATACCAAATTAGCTTTATAAACAACTACCCCTCACGGACTTGATTGAATATTTGGGTCAGTGACTAAGCTCTTTATAGCACCTGCTTCTTCAACGCCTCCTCCAGCTCCTCCAGTCTCCTGGGCAGTTCCTCCATGACCAACGAATGTTCCTGAGACCTGGAGGGTGGAATCACCATCATCATCTTCTTCTTCTTCATCATTTCTTTCTTTTTGCATTATCAACCTACAGCGTGCTTGAGAGAAAACAATTGAAAAGTCAACAACAACAACAACAACAACATTTTATTGGCGGCACTTGGTGGTGTGTTGTTGCTTTCATAAATGAATGCCTCCCTCTTGTTGTAAGCCATCTGTGTGATGATGATGGTGATAACGAAGACGACGATGATGATGATGATGATGATGATGATGATGATGATGATGATGATGATGATGATGATGATGATGATGATGATGATGATGATGATGATGATGATCACCTCAGTGTCAAGCAGCATCTGCACTTTTTCAAGTGCCTTGGTGACGTCAACACTTTCTATGTTGCTCAGCAACACGCTGATAGCCTTCACTGATTGCACGATGCCATTTGACGTCAGTTTTGTCTTTGACTGTGATTGGTCGGTTAACAAACGTTGTCACGTGATTGATAGAGACGTGTTTTTAGAATATTTTAATTTGACGCTTGCGCGTTGTTTCTTTCGTGGTCACCTGCTTCGCACTGCTCCTCACCTTCTCCACCTCCCCGTAGTACGTCTCCAAGAGCAGGTTCAACTTGCTCCTGCCATCATCATCATCATCATCTCCATCATCATCATCATCATCATCATCATCATCATCATCATCATCATCATCATCATCATCATCATCATCATCATCATCATCATCATCATCATCATCATCATCATCATCATCATCATCACCATCATCATCTCCATCATCATCTCCATCATCATCTCCATCATCATCTCCATCATCATCATCATCATCATCACCATCATCATCATCATCATCATCATCATCATCATCATCATCATCACCACCACCACACCCACATGTTCAGCTTGGAGGAGTTGTCATCGGTGCAAAGGACCTTTGGGACGTACACAGGGTGTTCAATGTCTGCCGCCTGTGATGATTAATAAGATTCAATATATTTTATTAGTATAATTATTATTACATTTATAAATATTATAACAATTATCTTTATAAATAATAAAATATAACAAAAACATTAAACCACACCACACCAAACCCCACCACGTAACACCACACCAAACCCCACCACGTAACACCACACCAAACCCCACCACGTACACAACACCACGCCACACCACGCAACACCACACCACACCACAACACGTAACACCACGTAACAGCACAGCACAGCACGCCACGCCATACTACACCACACCACACCACACCACACCACACCACACCACACCACACCACACCACACCACACCACACCACACCACACCACACCACACCACATCACATCACACCACACCACACCACACCACACCACATCACACCACACCTCACCACACCACACCACCAACAGTCCTCAGGAAGGGTCGAGGGACGAGGTCAATGTGTTGGATGATGAGTTGAATGTCCTTGCCCAGCTTGATGCACTGCTGCACGTACGAGTAGTCTGCCAGCAGGGAGTCGCTGTGGTGGTGGTGGTGGTGTTGTTCTGTATTTGTTTGTTGTTGTGTATCTGAGTTGTTGTTAGGTACTATGTTTTTGCTGTTGTTGGTGGCGATGTTTTAATTTTCTTAGTATTATTTTATGTTGTTTTTTTGCGTTCATTGTTGACATGATTCAAAAACGCACATACGCACAAAAAAATGCACACACACACACACACACACACACACACACACACACACACACACACACACACACACACACACACACACACACACACACACACACACACACACACACACACACACACACACACACACACACACACACACACACACACACACACACACACACACACACACACACACACACACACACACACACACACACACACACACACACACACACGCACACACACACACAGGCACACACACACACACACACACACACACACACACACGCACACACGCACACAGGCACACACACAGGCACGTACTTAACGAGGTACTCAGAAAGGCCAAAGACCTTGAGGAGGTAGTCGTCAGGGAGGATGGGACTGCCCTGCAGTGACAACACCTGACTCACCACGTGCTGCACTGTGCTGTTGACTGCAGACAATGGTGGTGGTGGTGTTGTTGGCGGTGGTGGTGGTGGTGGTGTTAGTGGTGGTGGTGGTGGTGGTAGTGGTGGATGAGAGGTGGAAAGTGAAAGAAAATTGAATGAAAGTGGGTGGAAGGATGAGTGGAGATGGGTGAAAGAGGAAAAAATGAGTGGAAGAAGAATAACTGGAGGAATGATGAATGGAGGAAGGAAGACCCACCATCGCAAACGAAAGTAACACCTTCTTCATCGTCTCCTCGACTTACGATCAGCTTGACCGTCATGTTGATGTAGGCCCTGTGCACGCTTTGTGCACTCACGATGACGCCGCTGTTGCTTTCCTGGTCGTCAACCGGATGAAGTAGCTTGATCCTGCAGACGTGGTGTGGTGCAAGGAGGGTGTGGTGGGAAGGGGTGGAGGCGGTGAAAGTAGTAGAAGGAGTAGAGAAAAGGCGGACAAAGTGGTGGTCGGAACATTATATGGTGGTGGATGGTGGAGTAGCTGTTGATTGTGGAGCGGTAGTGGTGGTTGAAGGACGATATGGTGGTTGGATGATGTGGTGGTTGGATGGTGTGGTGGTTGGGATGGTGTGGTGGTTGGGATGGTGTGGTGGTTGGATAGTGTGGTGGTTGGATGGTGTGGTGGTTGGGATGGTGTGGTGGTTGGGATGGTGTGGTGGTTGGGATGGTGTGGTGGTTGGGATGGTGTGGTGGTTGGGATGGTGTGGTGGTTGGGATGGTGTGGTGGTTGGGATGGTGTGGTGGTTGGGATGATGTGGTGGTTGAGATGATTTGGCAGTTGGGAGTGGGAGGATGAGGGAGTGATGAGGATGAGTTGATAAGAAGTGAGAAGCAATCATCTGCCGATGGGATGCACTCAAAAACGAGCCCAAACACTGAAAACCTCAAGTCGAACATCATTCGTCTATATTAAGGCTTTATCAAACTCAATTAGGGCCTCATTGAAGCCCAATTAAAAGCCAATTAACACCCATCAGCGCAATTATAATCTTCTCACTCGATCATACAATTATGTGCCTCGCTGGTTGATGATGATAAAAAATAAAAATATAAACAATAATAATAATAATAATAATAATATAATGATAATAATCATGATGATAATAATAATAATAATAATAATAATAATAATAATAATAATAATAATAATAATAATAATAATAATAATAATAATAATAATAATAATAATAATAATAATAATAATAATAATAATAATAATAATAATAATAATAATAATAATAATAATAATAATAATAATAATAATAATAATAATAATAATAATAATAATAATAATAATAATAATAATAATAATAAAAATAAGAATATTGATAATAATAAAAAAGTGAAACTCAGCACGAAGAACAAAGCTTATAGGCAAATGTAGGCCTCGAAACTGTACAGGGTTGATGTCACTATGACAATGTTTGTAGCTGCATGGCCAAATATGGGATGAGACGCACCTTGCAACCATTTGCAGAAAGGCCTGGATTTCTTCATCAGCCGTCTCAGGCATTTCTTGTAAGTATTCTTGTGAAGGCTTCTGTGGAGATGGTGTGGTGTGCAAGTGGTGGTGGTGTGCAAGTGGTGGTGGTGTGCAAGTGGTGGTGGTGTGCAAGTGGTGGTGGTGTGCAAGTGGTGGTGGTGTGCAAGTGGTGGTGGTGTGCAAGTGGTGGTGGTGTGCAAGTGGTGGTGGTGGATTAAGTGGTGGTGGTGTGCAAGTGGTGGTGGTGTGCAAGTGGTGGTGGTGGATTAAGTGGTGGTGGTGTGCAAGTGGTGGTGGTGTGCAAGTGGTGGTGGTGTGCAAGTGGTGGTGGTGTGCAAGTGGTGGTGGTGTGCAAGTGGTGGTGGTGTGCAAGTGGTGGTGGTGGTGTGCAAGTGGTGGTGGTGTGCAAGTGGTGGTGGTGTGCAAGTGGTGGTGGTGTGCAAGTGGTGGTGGTGTGCAAGTGGTGGTGTGGTGTGCAAGTGGTGGTGGTGTGCAAGTGGTGGTGGTGTGCAAGTGGTGGTGGTGTGCAAGTGGTGGTGGTGTGCAAGTGGTGGTGGTGTGCAAGTGGTGGTGGTGTGCAAGTGGTGGTGGTGGATTAAGTGGTGGGTGGTGGTAAAGTGGTGGTAACTTGGATAGTGATTATGATGATAAAAATAATAATGAAAAGGATGAAGAGGAAGAGAAGGAGGAAAGGGAGGAGGAGGAGGAGGAGGAAGAGGAGGAGGAGCAGGAGGAGGAGGAGGAGGAAGAGGAGAAGGAGGAGGAGGAGAAGGAGGAGGAGGAGGAGGAGGAGGAGGAGGAGGAGGAGGAGGAGGAGGAGGAGGAGGAGAAGGAGGAGGAGGAGGAAGAGGAGGAGGAGGAGGAGGAGGAAGAGGAGGAGGAGGAGGAGGAGAAGAAGGAGGAGGAAGAAGAAGAGTAGGAAGAAAAAGAAGTGTGTAAAGTTCTTCATAGCAAGTCATGAATAATCATCAAAAGAGGAGAACCAAAGATGAAATCACTTGTGAATTGATTTCCTTTGCTCTCAAAATGGCGTTTCTATTGGCTGCATTGGAACCAGAGCCTTGTTGTTGTTGTTGTTGCTGTTGTTGTTGTTGTTGCTGTTGTTGCAGTTTGTGTTGTTGTGACAGCATCATGAGGTGGCAGAGTGAGAATGTATCGTTAGGGTCCTCCCATTCAAAACTGTTTGCCTGGTTGGTGGTGGTGTTGATGGTGTGGGCGGTGATGATGGTGGTGGTGATAATGGTGGTGGTGGTGGTGATGATGATGATGGTGAAGTATCATATTGATGGCGGTAGATAGAGATAGATAAAGGTATACATAGATGGAGAGATAGATAAAGAGATAGATAAAGAGGTAGATAGAGGAATAAACAAATAAAAAGATAGAGATATAAATAGATAGAATAGAGCTGTTGTGCTTAGAGTTGTTTATGGGAGAGCAGAACAAAGTGCATCTGTTGATTCTGTGAAGCCAAAAACCCCTCTAAACAGAGGCCTCCTTGGCACTCGGTAAACAATGCGTGCCCTCAAGACGTGAGTCTATGTGCTTTCGTCACTCTGTTGCAAACTTTTAGAGAAAGTGAAAACCACTGAAGAAAGAGACGCAAGAGGAACTGGAGAACAAAAATGCAACAATAAAAAACTAAACAACAAACAAAACACAACAATAAAAAACTAAACAACAAACAAAACACAACAACAATAAGAAATGAAACAACACACATTTTCGGGAGAGTTATCGTTCCATCCATCGGGGATGATTGAGAGAGGAGGGATGGGGGAGGGTTGGGGGGAGGTGGAGGGGGGTGGCGGTGCTGGTGCTTTCTTGAATAGGGGGGTCGTTTTGAGGCGCCTGCGAGGGCACAAAGGCACAGGAGAGTGGCTGGAGGCTGGAGTGTCCATCTGGAAGAGAGGATCGAAATCTGCCAGGCTCATGTGGGTGGCAGCAGTGCCAGATGGCTCTGGAAAACGCATCAAATTGCCATCTTCGTCTTCAATTACGCCTGTGGTTTCAAGTAGTTGGTGTTGATAGGGTAGCTGTGGTAGTCGTGGCTGTGGTTGAAGTTGTGGAGGCTGATGTGGTTGTGGTGGCAGACCATTTTGGTGGCCAATCGGTCTGAAGGTCTGTTCGATGCTCGGACTGGACAGCCCCGTCTGCATCTTGCTGCAATGCCACAACTTATGGTTATTTATATTTCTTGACAATTGAAACCAGCGCTACAAAAATTATTGCATCAGATGAGGTTATTCTTGAACTTTAAAAATATTATTCTTTAATTTCGAGCGGATTGAGTTTCTGTGTGAATAATGATTGAAACACATCCAAACTGATACCTTGAGTTGGACAAAATCTTTGGAAATGAATTCCTGCTGAAGGTGGAGGGTTTGTAGAAGGGAGGGTGGTGCATGGGGTTGTTGTTACTGGGAGTGGAAAGGCCGCTTGGAGGGTTGGATGGAACATTCACAAAGGGTGAAGTGAACTGTTGAGGGTGCGAAAAAGCTGACCATGTTGACTTGGGAATGGCTTGTGGAGCTTTTTGAGGGAGAGGAGGAGGCAAGTTGACGGGTGATGACAAGGAATTGGCAGACGGAAAAGGTAAGATGTTAACTTTCGAATGTGAAGACAGGGTGGAGTGGGCATTTGACAAGTTTTCAAAAGGAAGCCCTCTAGAGCCGGTCATCAAGGTGCAACTTTTTGGCACTCCCCTACCACTTTCAGCTGATTGGTTGATAAATGTTCGTTGTTTCGAAAACTAGAAAACGAACTATAAAAAGAAATAGTTCATTAAAAGTTGAAAAATACATTGGAAGAGTGGATCCAGCTGTCTCAAGTCAAACTCCATGCAGCTGGGCTGGAGTTTACTGCTAGCAGGAGATAATTGGATGAGCTCATTGTTGAATGAATTAGATTCAATGGCACTACCCACTAGAGGCACTGAAATACTTCGGGTTGACACCTCAACCCTTAAGTTTGTTACGCTCTTGTTCTGTAAAATTTTAAAAATAATTACAAAAAAAACTTTTTTTAATTTATTCAAAGTCAAAATGCATCAATGCGATTTAAATAAAAAATAATCATCGTATTTTTTTGTTTTTTTCCAAATAGAACTTCCTTTCTTACATTAACTTTAGGCTTACTAACGCCAAAATTGAGACTAGAATCAGTGGTAAGCTGTTGTTTTTGAGGTCGCGGGGGAGGTTTCAAAACAGGAACATTTCTTGATGAAATATTTTTACGTTGGTCTTCTTCCTGACGAGCGGTGATCACGCTTAAAGCTTTTACCCGCTCAAGTTCTCGATAAAATTCCATGTCCTCCGAATCCATATTTTCTTGTTATATGGTATTTTTTGTTTGTTTGAGAGGTATTCCCAAGGCCGGTCTAGAAATTGTTCACTATACGTGAACTTCCATAAAGATTGTCAATGAAATTCATACGGAAGTGAGTCCAAAAGCTCTGATTGAAAATGTTCCATATGAAATGATTTCCAAATCACTACATGTTAAGCCAGCAACTCAAAATGATTTAATTATCAGCATAAAAGAAAAGAAGATATACATTTAAAAGTAAACAATTCTTTGACAGCTCAATAAAAGCATATGATACTGATAAAAATTCTGTATTTTTATTGAGAATTACTACTAAAGATTCAACTATGATGGGAATCGGTTTTTTGGTAAAAATAATTTAAGTTGAATGTCTTTGATGACGTCTTCTAAAAAAGTGACAATTCGAATTTTACGTTGTAGATATGAAAGAATTTTATCATAAGGACGAAAGTGAAATAGAAATTGACAAATTGCAAGAATATTCTCAAAAAATAAAAGACTTCCCGATGGATCCAATCAATTACATAAACAGAGCCTACATTTTTCTGAAACTGAAGCACTATTACTATGCGTTGGAAGATGCACACAAACTCATCACAAACCTCAAATGCCGATCAGTCATTGGATTCAAGTTAATGAGCGAAATATACAACACCTGCAAACTTTACGAAGAAAGTTTAGACATTCTCTCGGTAGGTTTGAGAATGTGCAAACAGAGTTCTCGAAAGGAGCTGATGCTTTTGAAAAGAGAAACAGAAAGGAAAATAAGAGAGCGGAACTTTAAAGAGCAAAAGTACATGTACGTCACACTGGTTGTCAGCTGCTTCGTGGGCTTGGTGGCGTCCTTGTCTATTCTTTACTTCCCTACCTCTGACTTTATCGACAAAAACTATTCAATAGTCAGTATCTCGGCCATACTGGGCATCATGCTTGTTGGCTTCGTGTGTTACAAGATGGCTCTGCAAATAAAGCGTGGCCAACGTTACAACATTGCTAAGCCTCCCTACGAAGCCCTGCGTGACGAGGAGATTGAAGACTTGATGAGAGGTGACCTCTCGTGTATCACCAGCTACTTGGATGGCAACGAGCTAAAAGACGGCAAACAAAAAACTACTTGAAATCACCCTCGAATTTTTATTTGGAATTTTCCAAATTTGAGCACCTTTTGTTAATTGGTTATTAATTTCTGTACTTTTTGAAAGTTTTTTTCCATTACTTTTCATATGGGTGTGAAACCAAGTCATTGACAACTTTTACGTCAAGTTGTACACCCAGTTGTACATTGCCTTGTTGGAAGTTCCGAAAATTATTTGAAATAGTGAGGTTTCAGAAGGCACCACAGAAAATCAGGGATAAGAAGGTTGTTGTGGTTGCGTGCAAACGTGTATGACCGTTGTATCCGATTGTTTCACTTAATGTACCAAATATTTTTTATTATTCACTAAAAATTAAATAGTCAAAGATTAGCTTTAAAAATTAACTATTTGTCATCGGCTTCATCGAAGCATGCCCCGACAGACGATGTAAATGTTCCAAATTGAAGAAAACTGTTAAATTTATATAAAATATAATAATAATAAATTATTTTTTTAAATACGAAACAGTGTAACATTAATAACATTACAATGAATTTAATGGTGTGAATTGTCGAAAAAACAAATAAGAATCACTATAGAATCAAATGAAGGAACTTGAAAAATGTATTTTTGAAGCCTTACTCAAACTCACATGAAATAACTATTGAAAGTGTTTCATTAGTAGGTTGTAGAAGTCCAAGCTCAAGTTATTCCTTCATATTCCTCTTTTACTCATATTCACGACAAAACCTTTTCGGAAAAACTATTTCACACATTTTTGCTATTTTTTTTATTGTTTACTCGCTTCCTATTTGTCAGACCATAGAAACAATATATTCTATTGATCTTTCCAGTGGTCCTTTTCCTTCATTCCCTCCTTGACAATATTCACTCCTGCAAACTCATTCAAAATCACTTTTCAATACATGCCTATGCCACTTTAGCCTACTCACCTGCTGAAATTTCTGAAAGCTTTTTGTATAAGTTAAGAAGAAATGCCTATGTAGAGATTGAAGGTGTAGACGCTGTCGTTGGTTGACGATTTCATCCCAATAATGCAAAGTTCAGAGATGAAATGATGGATCTGGTAATCTCTCGAACTTTTCGAAACAAGCTTAAACTTTATTTCAATTTAAGTTCCATTTGAATGATAGTTTTAAAAAATTAATTATTTCAGGATTACTTTTATAATTTAAAAGTTAAAAAAACTAAAATACTTTAAAATAAGTAAATGAAATGAGGGGGCATACAGGCTTGCACACGACTGGAACTTCAAAAGCTTAAAACGATCTTAAACCGAGCTACGACTCATTTCATTTTTATAATTATTTTACGTCATGATAATTGTTCCTGTATTAAAAAGCTACATCTTGAAGCGATCAGACATCATAAACTGAAAAGTTTTTTTTATTTGACACCAGGTGCTTCATAACCTCCCCCTCCTCTCGTCCACACCCACACCATCCTTCTCCACCACTAGCCGTCATACAAAAGTATTATCTCTTGAAGCTCATGGAATTTATCATATTTTCTTTGTTGAAAACCATAAAAACTTTATTGTTATTTAAGACAATGAACCCACCTGAGATGAAGGAAATATTGTAGATGAAAACGGATTTCAGGCAATAAAAAAGGTAATTGTCTGCATGAAGAAAAGAATCATTATCAATTGTGGAAGATTTCGCTTCTATGAAACGAATTGCCTTCAGACAGAATATTAAAAAGCAGATTTTGAGTTTCAAGGTAAAAAAAAGTTACTAAGATTCGTCGTATCTAGACTTTGAACTTTATTGGGAAATAGGGTTTGATGATGAGTCAGCTGGTGACGTAGAAATTAAAAAAAATAATTTCAAAGTCAGCAGGCGTTTCTGAATGTTTAGTACAAATTTTATTTGCTGGGTTAAGCTCGGATTGTATATACATCTTTCAAAAAAACTCGCTGCGGTTTTAGATAAAGCCAATAAAAAAATAATTTTCAGCGAATATTACATTGTTTCTTTAAATTTAAATTTAAATTTGAAAATCACTCATTATTGTTTCATGACAAATTCACTTTTTTATTTATTTTGTAACATTTTCAGCGTTTGAAGGTGCGTTACCAAAGTCTATGAAAAATTCGAGGGCTTTTGGAAAGTACCTACAGACTAACAATTATTTTTAATAACATACCGACTCAATTTTTTCTTTGGTTATATAAAGTTGAGTACTAGCTTCACTCCGAGTGGATAGGTGCAACATAATGTTGACGATGTGTCTACCCAAGTAATACATTAGTCTACCCAAGTACTATATTAGTCTACAAACAGCAACATTCCGTTTCATTGCGCAGTTGGTCTGCAATAGCGTGTGCAATTACCCTCTTTAACTTCATTGCTATTTCATGCTTTAATGCCCTACTAATCAACAGCAAATAAATCATTCGTTTGTCAGCCTTTTCAAAATCAGCTGAACAAACCCTCGTAATCCAAGGCGAAGGCTTGAGTGTGCCACTCACACACAGGTCAACAAGTGAACAGACCGACACATTTTCGGTATTCATTTCACGAATTCCTGCATAAATTCACGTGAGAACACCTTCCCAACGCTCAATAAGCAAATAAACATGATAACACCAGATGCATAAAACAGCCTTATCACAAGACTCTATACAGTCCATAAGTTATTCATTTGGATTAAAACTTTTTTGTTACAAAAGCTTTGACTGGAATATCACAAGGACCTTTTGAACGGATTGACCATTAGAAAATTGTCGACACCAAAGTCCCATTTGTAGGTACAAATAGGTACGCTTTATTCTTTCATTTTTTGGAAAAATAATTTTTGTGGTTTGTTATTTAATTTTTAATTCTTTGTATCTCAAAAGATCAAAATGTACTCAAAAGATTCGTTGAATATGGGATTCCATTATAATTATGAAAGACCACCGTTGAGGGGTGTTTGCATGCTGGTGTGGCCTTGAAACAAAACCTCATGTTGAGGCCACTTCATTATTAGCGCTTAATGCATTCTTCTGAGCTTCCTTTTTGAAGAAAGGCAAATTCCTCTCCGCTTTTGCACAACGTATAATTACATATAAATACTTTGAAATTGAGAAGCGTCAATTAATTTTTTATACCAGTTTTATTCCAGACCAAACAACAACTGCGCGAGATTCTTATTGCTTAATTTTATTTGAATAAAAAAATATCTATTTGAATCATTTTATATGTTTAATAACCAAAACATCAAAAATCCCTATTCAAATTTTGAATTTAAAAAAAAAGAAGAATAAAATAAGCATCGATTCGAACAAATTGCGAGGGCAACAAAGCTTAACAAGAGGCCTCAGCTAATGAAAGAGACTACTCAGCTTGCCTATCTAGCAAACAAAGATTTAAAGTCAGGTTCCTATCTATAAACACTCTTACGGGTATTTTGAAGTCTGCCGCTTTTTACAATTTTATTTGTTGAAGTTTCAAAAAATATGACATGATAATATAAGTACAACTATTTTTTTACAAATATTTGATTGAGGTTAGAAACATTAACACCTATTATCGCCGCGTCTTGCCTACTAAAAGTGAATCACATCTGTAAAATGATAGTTTTCGCCTGTGTTGTGTGATCGCTTTGAGATATAAAAAATAGACTTAAAAGGTACTTGATTTTCTGACAAGGTCGCTTTTTCATGGATTTCAAATCGTCATATTTGGTGAGTCTACTTTTTATACAATTATTTGTATTATATTAATTTTATGATGTGATGAAATACCGCTATCTTTTTATTGTTTGTGAGTCACTTGGATTTATGTTACTCCAACTTTGTTGGATATTAAAAATGGGGGGAATCTTTGTGGATGCTCGTGAAGTTAACACTAATCATAAAGTTTGTCATTTATTACTCTGTATATATACCCATGTGTATGTGTATGTAGGTAAATTAAAGTTATGAATTTATTTATTTTTAATTTCAATTATTTTTTATACAAAAAAAAATAATATGTTTATTCAAAAAAACTAGTTTGAATATCCAACATCCCCTCAAATGTTCGTAAGTGGAGGCTCATTAATATTCATTGATGACTAATTTTATCACTGCATCCTCAAACTTCTTATCAACCAATTTCTCGTTGACCCCTGACGCCTTAACATGTACAGACCACTATGAACATGTACACAAGGAAAAGACACTTTATATGAATTGATGAGGAATTCAAAGACATTCATACAACAGAAATGAGACATAATTGAAACTCATTCAGCTCATCACTGTGCTGCCTATGTTTGTATGGACTCTGTATGGGAATACAGAGAAAGCTCCAAGGCTGTTATTTAAATGAGTATGTATATGTACAGACAGACACATGAAAACACACACATACATACACAAATACATACACACATTCATACACTGTACACATATACATATATGACTCCACTGTGAAGAGATAATGGTGCAGCACTATTGTGGATGAAAAGATGCTGAGGAGTATATAGAGTCATTGGGTGAGAGTCCTTAGAGCATCTTGTCTGTGAGGGAGATAAACTTGAGTTGCTGTTGACCTGCATTGTGATATATTGGCTTTTGTTCTCATTGGCTTGTTGATAGCTTCTCCTCTGATACACTAGTTTACTGGATACTGTTGCGAACTGCTGTGGTGATGAGCAACAAAATCCAGTCATACATCAACAGCTCCAGTCCTGGCAGGAATCGTCTGCCAGTGCCAAAGAAGTCTTTCAAGAGTGTTTTGTCACAGGACCGCAACATCATTGTGCCAAGCAAAGAATTCTCCGAGACCTCCCTCATCACCTCTGAACTCAAGTTTCCTTCTGCTCTCAAGCATGCGAGCACCGATGACACTAGTCACAATGCTCATGTCGACAGCCATGAAGCCAACAGCCACACCGACACCACCCACAACAACCACAATGGCACCTTCCACAATGGCAACCTGGCAAGGAGTGAGGCTGCCATGCTGAAGGACCAGAGCAGGAGCAACAGTTCCGTGGAGGAGGCTGGCAGGGAGGTATGTTTTCAACTTGCCTGCATGACACTTCCTCTGTTACCACCGACTACCACGCCTCGCATGCACTCCATCACTACCTCACCGCTCCCACATAACCACTCTGGTCACGGCTCGTGGGACCACTCCAGAGTTCTCAGAGCTTTCTTCTAAAAGTTTTTTGATGCCAGAGTTTTTCAAGCCCTTCCTTCGTTTTTGACGTTTTCTTCCAGTGTGAGTGTGTTTGGTCCCTTCTCTGCAGTTTCCTACTGTGAATTCAAAGCCCATGGGTCATACATTCAAAGGCACTGCCTCCAACTGAAAACTCTGATTTACTGATGTTGAGGACTGAGAATTAGAATAGAGACTCAGATCAATGTGCCTCTCAAGATTTATTGCAGGCCTGCTTGGAAGTTGTGACACTTTCACTGCAACTGTCCTGTTATAGATATGTTAACAATACATGACAAATGCCCACTACCCAAACACTACCAACCATGTACACCCACCAAACAAGCATTTCACAGCCATTGTTACTTCACTAGACATACACTATCCAACCACCGCAAAACTCATCTCAAAGTCATCACTCAACCACCAACACAGTCACTACACCATCACACCACTACCTCCACCACAATCACCACCCCACCACAGTCAAGGAAAGAGGCACGTGAGGCGTTTTTGAAGTCAGACCACATGGCGAGGAAGTTTGAAGCCACTCGAGACCTGCCTGAGCCTCCAGTGGTTCCAGTGGAGAAAGACATTGCTCCTCCCAAGCACCACCCCACCCACCTCTCCAACGGGGGCGCCACAGTGACCAAGGGTGGCAGAACTGGGAGAGAACATGACACCTACATCGGCTTTGCCAACCTGCCCAACCAAGTGTACCGCAAGTCCGTCAAGAAGGGCTTTGACTTCACCCTCATGCTCATTGGTGGGGGGGATGTGTGTATGTGTGTGTATGTGTATTTGTATGTGTGCATAAGTGTATGTGTGTATGTGGTGGTGATCATGTGCTTGCGACTGCGGGCTGGGGCGAGAATAATGTATTGGTTTGTAATTTTTTTATTGAATATTATGCAAGATCATGTTCTCACGTGTCAAAAGAACTGCAAAGCGCATGGGAGGTTGTTAGTTGACTGATTGATGGCACGTTATGGACTTTTCAAGAATATCACTTTTCTGGCTCCAAAAATTGAAGCTTTTCTTCGTCTTCCAGATTAACTCTTTACCCATCTACCCACACACACACACACACACACACACACACACACACACACACACACACACACACACACACACACACACACAAACACACACACACACACACACATTTGAACTTTCAAACTGATATTTCAAGCTTCCACCACGCATCATCCTACCTCACTTACCTCGGCACACTGACACAAAGTCATAAAGGATTTGCATAACTCGTAAACACGCATTATAATTCAGCACGATGCCTACTTGATTCAACCCCCATACAACCCTCACTATCATCACTACCATCCATCATCACACGCCCATTATACGGCCGTTTTTGCGTTTTTGCGCAACGTTTTAATAGCATGAATTGTTAGAACAATCAACTTTCAATTTCTACGTCATATTTATCTTTTTCCTCCCTCTTTACTGCTTTCCGCTTCATTCTCACATTCACCTTTCTTCATTCACTCTTCTTTACTTTCTTTTATGCTATAAACACACACACACACACACACACACACACACACACACACACACACACACACACACACACACACACACACAAACACACATACACACATACACAACTACACCGACAGGAGAGTCAGGCCTGGGCAAGTCAACCCTCATCAACTCCATGTTCCTCACCGACATCTACAACCACCAGT
>OX387248.1:12868175-12875675 GCA_947562095.1 Branchellion lobata | reverse complement strand
AAAACTTTCGCTTTGATCGCCTGCTCACTTCCATCGGAGCAGACAACAACACACAAGCCAACAAGTTGGTGTTTGTATTCGTCGTTGTATTGTTTCAACAACATCCACAACAATAACATCCACAACAACAACACCCATCCACAACAACAACCATCCACAACATGATGTGGTCAGCTTGGCTGGTGTGGTTGATATGGTCAATTATCCACACCACAATCACACAAACAGGAGTCCTCTGCTGCAAATAGAGGAGGAGAAGCGAGAGCACCGAGAGAAGTTGAAGAGGATGGAGGTAGAGATGGGTCAGATGTTTGACGCCAAGGTCAACGAACGCAGAAACAAACTACACGAGTCTGACATGGAGGTGTGTGCGTGACTGGACGCACGTTCGTAATCTACTCTGCTCTAATCAAACAAATTGTATAGTTCTGATGCACACTGTTCAAAGGTACTCCTTCGATGCCACCACCACCGAACAGCTGCAATATCACCACCACACACAGCTGAACTACCACCAGACCACCACACACAGCTGCACAGCCGCCAAACCACCACACACAGCTGCAAAGACGCAAGGAGCAGCTGCTGAAGAGTCTGCAGCAGCAGGAGGCGGAGTACGAGGAGATGCGCAGGAACTTCAACGCCGAGAAGGACGCCTGGGAGGACCAGAACAAGCACCTTGAAGTGGAAGCCAACAGGTGGGGTGTGGTGGGATGTGGTGGTGTTGTGTGGTGTGGTGTTGTGTGGTGGGGTGTGGTGGTGTGGTGGAGGTTGTTTAAAGTCCTTCGGGGGCATAGAAATAATAACTCACTTCCATGAAGACTCCGAAAAGTTCACAAACTCGAATCGACAGTGATGATAGAATAACCTCAACACTCCATGTTATATCTTCATTATTTGTTATCACAAGCCTTCCAAACTCCTCCTCCAGCACCCTGAAGAAGAAGAAGACACTCTTCAACTGAGGCAGTCGTCTTGCACAGTGGGACCAAACATTGCTCATTTCGCATCCCTTCGTCGCCTTGTGGCTTGCTGCACGTGTCTTTAAAGTTATTTTTGTAGCAACTCTTCGTGAATCACGTCTGATAGACTTTTGGACCATTTAAAAGCGCTTTACAACGTTTTCGGAGCTTTTTTAAATCAATTTCATGGCTTTGTATTGTTTTTCGTATTCTCGTCTGCGTTCGATTTGTTCGCATCGGTGTGTTGTGTTACGTGCGCTGGTGCCTCCTGTCGTTATACAACACCCTCCAGAAGGCAATAAACTATTATCACGTACTGCTGCATGACACACGTGCTTACCCACTCTCATGTCCTACGTCGTCTCAGTCACGCCTGGTCTTCAAGCCACCCAATAAAGTAGAATGCATATGTGTAACTTTGGACTGATAATTAAACACTATTGATTATTAATTAATGTATCTGTGGTGATATAATTATAATTAAAAATTAATTGGGACGGTTCGGTCCTAAGGAGGCAATGCTGAAAAAGGACTTGGAACGGAATTCGTCAATCTTTTATTGTTGGCCGAATAAATATGTGAAAAAAATTGGCTATTCAAATGAAGTAAGTTTCCTATTGCTGATGGAATGGGCCAGAGTCCATGTGGATGATCGATGCAGGTAATGGTGGTGCATGGAGGTGTGTGGTGGTGCATGGTGGTAAATGGTGGTGCATGGAGGTGTGTGGTGGTGCATGGTGGTAAATGGTGGTGCATGGAGGTGTGTGGTGGTGCATGGTGGTAAATGGGGGTGCATAGCGGTTAATGGTGGGGTGTGGTCAGGTTATCGTATCCCTCTTTTGTTGAGGACTTTTTTGCTCGTGCTGTGTGATGCAACACGGCACTGAGTTGCAAGCAAGGTTACTGACTGAGAGACTGAATCAACTTGACGATCGTGAAGTTGAGCCGAGAATGGAAATGTGAAATGGAAGAAAGTTTGACTGAATGCCTAGATGGAATTTGTGTTCGTTGAAAGAAATTCACTTTTGGTTTCGACCCCAAATAATTCCTGCTTGTTCAAAAAACCTTTGTGCCGTCACAGATTAAAAAAATTTTCTGTCATCCGAAGAAGCTTCGCTGGCGAAAGTTGAACGAAAGAATTAACCCTAAGCAGTGTGTCGCCTGTTTCCAAATGTAACAATGAAATACTAATAAAAAGTTACTTTGTACTGATGCACAAATTGTTGTACTCCTGGTACCCTTCATAGCATTCTTTATGGAGTGAGTTTGGGTGAGAGAGTGAGGAGGAGAGGGTAGTGGATGGTGTCGTCGTAGTTGTCTGAAGTAAGAGGCAACTGGAATGTTGTTGCAAGTGTTGTTGTGGAAGTTGTTGCAAGTGTTGTTGTGGAAGTTGTTGCGAGTGTTGTTGTGGAAGTTGTTGCAAGTGTTGTTGTGGAAGTTGTTGCAATTGTTGATGTGGAAGTTGTTGCAAGTGTTGTTGTGGAAGTTGTTGCAAGTGTTGTTGTGGAATGTTGTTGCGAGTGTTGTTGTGGAATGTTGTTGCGAGTGTTGTTGTGGAAGTTGTTATAAAAATAACTGAACGCTCTTGAAATGTTATCGAAAGTCTTGTAACATCAACGTTGACGGCTTTGTGAGGTTACAATCATCAATTGAGGATGAACTATTAAGGTGTTACCTGCTGCCTCCTGGACCACACGTGCTGGTCGTACTTCTGGTGCACACTCACCCACATGCGCTTCGTGGCCTCCTCGACAAACCTTCGGTGGGATATACAAAACAATACAATACAATACAAGTACAAATATTATTACAGCAGTTTCGGTTAATTCTGAATTGACCCGTTAATGGACGAGAAAGAACGAGTAGTGTCTGAGAAGATCAACAAAAATATACATACACACATACACAAACGCATACACACATACACAAACACATACACACATACACAAACACATACACACATACACAAACGCATACACACATACACAAACACATACACACATACACAAACACATACACACATACACAAACACATACACACATACACAAACACATACACACATACACAAACGCATACACACATACACACATACACAAACGCATACACACATACACACATACACAAACACACACACATACACAAACACATACACACAAACACAAACACATACACACATACACAAACACATACACACATACAAAAACACATACACAAACACATACACAAACACATACAAACATTCATACACAAACCTTTTAAGGTTGTTTTTCCTGAGTGGAGCCATCACGATCGCCATGCCCTGGTGGGGAAGAAGTGAATGAACAATTGAATTAATAAATATTGTATTGAAGGATTAATGAGACGAATATTTAATGAGACGAATATTTAATGAGACAAATATTTAATGAGATGAATATTTAATGAGATGAATATTTAATGAGATGAATATTTAATGAGATTAATATTTAATGAGGTTAAAAGAAGAATGTGCAGTGGAGCAAGGCGAGGAGTAGAAAGAGGCGAAGGAACACAGACGTTGGACTGCAGGATGCACAAAAGCATGTCCACAATGTCTTTGTGACCCTCCTCAAAGAACAAGCTGTTGTGATGTTGTTGTTGGTGGTGGTGTTGTTGTGGTGGTGGTGTTGTTGTTGCTGTGGTGGTGGTGGTGGTGTTGCTGTTGTTGTTGGTAGTAGTGTTGTTGTTGTTGTTGTGATGTTGTTGTTGGTGCTGTGGTGTTATTGTGGTGGTGTTGTTGTTGCTGGTGGTGGTGTTGTTGTTGCTGTGGTGGTGGTGGTGTTGTAGGTGTTGGTGTTGCTGTTGTGGTGGCTGTTGTAGTGGCTGTTGTAGTGGTGTTGTTGCTGTTGGTTTTTTTGTTGGTGTTATTGGGGATAGTGGTGTTGTTTGTAGTTATAAAAGTGACAGCTTGACAGCAAAATGGTATTAATCGATGAGTGAGTGATGAACAAAATGGGGAGGAAGACAACGAAGAAGATGAAAAAAAAATTATGAGAAAGAGGGGAGGATGAAGAAGAAGAAAAAGAAGAAGATGGGTAACCAGTCTGCCATGAGGACGCAGTCGAAGGAGTTTCTGAGGTGCTTGTAGGAGGCCGGGAGGTCCCATCGGAGGAGGCTGTGTGTGGCTGCTGCTGATGAATCTACCGAGTTTTAAGATCGACTAATAATAACAATAACAATAAAAACAACAACAACAATAATAATAATAATAACTATAATAATAGAAGAATTGAGAATAATTATTTTAAGAACTGAAGAACAATAATGATAATGCTAATAAAAACAATAATAACGACAATGCGATGTTTGTTATTATTGATATTATTGTAGTTACTAGAGGAAGTACCTGCAGCTGACCAGCTGACATTGGAAGTCGTTTCGTTGGATGATGGCTTCAACATCTTCATCATCATCATCATCATCATCATCATCCTCATCATCATCATCATCATCATCTTCATCATTATCATCATCATCATCATCATCATCATCATCATCCTCATCATCCTCATCATCACCATCATCATCATCATCATCATCATCATCATCATCATCATCATCATCATCATCATCATCATCATTATCATCATCATCATCAGCATCATCATCATCATCATCATCATCATCATCATCATCATCATCATCATCATCATCATCATCATCATCATCATCATCATCATCAGCATTATTACGTCGTTGTTGTCATCAGCAGCAGCAGCAGCAGCATGACTCACGTGTTTTACAACAATAACAATAACAACAACAACAATAACAACAGCAACAACAACAATAACAACAACAAACCAACTTTGCACGCACGTCAGACTGCCATCGGTCAGAAGAATGTGTGCTGGAGTGGCACAATGAGCCAACTGCGTTTGATGTTGTTATTGTAACCTCCACTCTCCCAATGCACTAACAAGGTTACACTGGAGCTATGAGCTATCACTTTCTTGCGTTCATTATTAATACTAATATCTAATTGTTATTAATAATATTTATTTTTAATAATGCTAATTATTATTAATAATATTATTTTGTAATATTACCAATTGTTAATAATAATAATAATTTATATTATTAATAGTAATTCATAAAAGTAATTATTAAGTATTATTGAAGATGTCTGAAAACCCTGACAGCAAGTCCTGCAAAGCAGGTCTGTCCTCCAGCCACTTCACACACCCTCTTTGAACTGCGTGTCCAAGGTGCTGCTATCAAACACAATATAATGAACCAGACAACAACGACAATACAACAGGTTGAACAAAAACACCACATAAACAGTTCATGGAAACGAAAACACAACATCCTCAACATTGTTGTACAAGAAAACACAACATCCTCAACATTGTTGTACAAGAGAAAACAACATCCTCAACATTGTTGTACAAGAGAACACAACATCCTCAACATTGTTGTACAAGAAAACACAACATCCTCATGATTGTTGTACAAGAGAACACAAGATGGAGGAGAGAACCCACTTGAAAAAGTGTTTATTGAGGAGGCAGTAGTGGGCCAGAACAAGCTCCGAGGGCCATATGCCTGTTGGGTGAGGTTGGAGTCGTTTAAAAAAAATTTCAAAAAATAAAATTAACATGAATGAACAAAAAATAGAACAAAAACCAGACTGAATGGAAAATTTAACACTAAAATTAACAAAAGCAACAAACAAAAGAACAAAAATAACAAAACCAACGAAAAAACAAAAGAAACAACAAGACAACAAGGACTACAAAAGCCCTCACGGATGTGTCCTGTGTTGTTGAAGCCAGCCAACATGCTTATGTTCACCTCTTGCTCTGGAAGTCTGTGTCACCATGCAAACATAACGGGGTTGTTGTTGTGTTTCAAACTCCTAATTCATTGAATTATTAATAAATAAAAAAATTGTGGTTGTGGAACTCAGTGATGCAAGGAATCAAAGACCTGATGATGATATCCACATCAAGCCCCTTGAGTCTGCACCTCCACCAGGCATCATCTTGTTCTGAGCAGTTGTTTGTGAAGAGGAATGTCGAAATTAACATCACATGAGAAAAAAATTGATTAACATAGAAGCGTGTAATCTAATCTCATCTGATCTAATCAAAGAATTTGTATAACGCTGATTGATTTACAAAACTTAATTGAATAATTAAAGAAAAATTATAAGCAAGTATCATTGACATACACACCCTTCTGGTACAGTACCAAGTCAAACGACTGACAATGTCTGGTAGAGATGGGTACATTCGCTAGTTTTTTGTTTCTAAGACTCTGCACCCAATGAAGGAAGTACGGATTTGATTTTTTTATTTTAAAAATACTCAAATAATAAATTCAAATTGTATAATACTCATATTCAATTTAGATTTTATTATAAAAATTTTATAAAATAATAAAGTGTCAAAAGAAACGAACAGTGGATAAAAATTTCCATCTTTCCTCAGCTGCACATTTCATAATCTTGGTTTATAAAGTTTATTCATTCAGTTAAATAATAAAATTTTCATTCAAGTAAAATTATTTAGCAAGTGAGTTTTTCACAGCACAAAGTATTTGGATTTTCCAATAAATATTTTTATCGCACTATAAGGATTTTAAACTATAAAAAAACTAAATGTGAAGTTAGATAAATATTTTATTGAAAAAAAGTTTTTTCAATAGTTTTTATTGAAGCAAGTTTAACAGACGCTGAAAATGGCACAAAACATAATGAACAATCAAAATAAATAAAAAAAATTAAATCGGCAATAACTGAATTTTATAAGAACTGTCAATTGTCTGTTGCAAAAAATCAAAATTCGAATAAATCATAATTTTTCTAATTTGAACGATTGATAATCTTTTTTCAAAATTTATAAACTCCACAACTAATTAAACTAAAACCTTATTTCGAAAATAATTATTTGTATCCTTTTTTTCAAACTCAAATTAGAGAAGGTTGAAAAGTTTAACTGCATGAAAGTAGTTTTATTTCTATAATTTTTTTCAATTTTCAATGTCAATAAAACTAATTCCATTTTAATACATAATATAATTTATATTAAACTTTAAATTTATATTTTTTTAAACAAAATGTCAAAAAAAGTCGAAAGCTATTTTTCAGACAACTTCATGCCTTAACCTTTTTGAACTTTTTCAATCCGTCCTTACTTTAGAATACATATTGCACCACTGTGAAAGTGCACTCAAAGAATGGAATGATTTTATGGCCAAAAAGTTCTGAAATATGACAGTGCACGGGTCATAATCTCCCAAAAGTGTTTTTTCGTTGCTTTGAAGTCCAGTGAAACATTTTCATGGTATGCGTTGCCAACGTGATGCCAGTTATTGCCGCTGAGTTCATTTCTCAAATTTAGCTATTTAAATCAATTTTTTTCCAACCTTTTTAATTGCTTTATTGTTTTAAATTAATATTTCATTGTGTTTAATATTTTTTCAACTTTTTTTCTTGCGATTTGTTCATTTCGTAGGTTCAATGCCGACTTTTATTTCTGTTCTCGTATATTTCATTGTTTTTTTAGTTCGACT
>OX387248.1:12860675-12863175 GCA_947562095.1 Branchellion lobata | reverse complement strand
GAAGGAGCCTCGAAGGAGCCTCGAAGGAGCTTTGAAGGAGCTTTGAAGAGTCTTGGAGGTGTTCAAAAGTGTGGTGAAAGCCGAAGAAAGTTGGTGTTCAAGTGACAGCAGTTGTCGAGAGTAGTTACCATTGGCTCAGTGGTGTTGTTGTGATTCTCTATTAAATCTTCAAAAAAATAAAATAAAAGTTGAAGGAAAACTTAATTTAAAAATAAACACGTGAGTGCTTCGGTATCGAGCGATTAGCATGGAGAAATAACCTCAATAGGACTATCATGTCATGGCAAGACAAGCGTAATGACACATCTTCATGTTCTCCATGCAATGCCTGTCTCTGGTGGCTAACGACCATGCATACTGAACTGGTACGCGACATAATGGCGTTGTTAACAAGGTGAAGTAATGTTTCAGTGCTGGGAAGTTGTGTTTGAACGGGAAGAAATGACCGTGGAACTTATGAAAGGTCATTTTTTAAAGAGGATACATTCGCACGCAGAAGCCAAACTCGTCTCTAGCGAAAAAAAAACAACAGAAAGATGCATAACGAAAAATCTAAACAAAAGAACAACAAAATTTTTATATGAGTGTGCGTGTTTTTATATATGTACAGAGCTAGAAAAAGCCGACTCCATCCACTTTTATACAAGCCTGACTCGGGCGCACACTTCAGGGCACACTCGGGTGTACAGTGGAGTGTACAGGAAGGTTGTGTGCATTGTATTGTGTGCAGGCACTCCAGAGGACTTGTTGGCCACCCTCTTGTGGCAGTCCTCTTTGGCGACCTTTGTGGCTCTCTGTGCAATCTCTCACGGAGTATTTTAAGAAACACACATGCGCGCGTACACACACACACACACACACACACACACACACACACACACACACACACACACACACACACACACACACACACACACACACACACACACACACACACACACACACACACACACACACACACACACACACACACACACACACACACACACACACACAAACACACACAAACAAACACACACACACACATACGCCCACTCATATACTCAAACACAGGCACGCACGCACACACAAAGGTTTATGGATTCATAACTACATATACACACACGAAAACCCATTCAAAAACAAAAAAACTAGACCAAACAGAAGCCACAAGCAGGTACCGCTGTGCTCTTGTACTGCAGTACACTTAAGTCTTGTACTGCAGTACACTTAAGTCTTGTACTGCAGTACACTTAAGTCTTGTACTGCAGTACACTTAAGTCTTGTACTGCAGTACTGCTTGAGTGAGCTCTCCCAGCGCCTCAATTAGAGATTGCAATTCTTACTTTGCCACTCTGCACACTCGTGTGTTGTTTGCTCTGCTACTACTACTGAGGTCTCTAATGCCACAAAGATGATGATGATCACGACAATGATGATGGACTAGGTGGTGATGATGAGAATGATGATGATGATGATGATGATGATGATGATGATGATGATGATGATGATGATGATGATGATGATGATGATGATGATGATGATGATGATGATGATGATGATGATAATGATGACGACGACGATGTTGATGGGGGGGTGGTGAGTAGTGTTAGAAAAATAATGCTGATGTCTCCCTCTGTAGTGAACATACGAATATTACGACGGTGACGTTGACCACAAAACCATTAAACGCCCTTTAGTGAAATTCTTTTTAATTCGTCGCCTCTGGTGCCGAGGCTCAAACACCTCGTGTGGAAGAGTGATGGGAGAAAATATTCACGAAACAGCGAAAAATTATCCAAAAAGAACAAAAAAATAGGAAAACTCACGAGGTTTGCAGTTTTTATTGTGCTAGGAAGCAACTATTGAAAGAAAACCTGCACAAAAGATTCATTATATCGCCAAAAACTCAGCAAATCGATATTTCCAGAGAAAAAATTTAAAAAACTTGCAACTTGGTCACTTGATATTATTGCGCCATTTATTTTATTGTATCTTTGTAACATTGTACTTCCTCACCAAGGCCACTATGACCTTGAAGGTTGTCACTATTCGTCATTACGATACGTGGTGTCAACCACCAACTCAGGCTACACAAAATGTCCTTTGATTTTCAAACTTTTGAGCCACTTCGAAGACTCAGGGTGGATTCAGTGTTCTAATCTAATCTAATCTAATCTAATCTAATCTAATCTAATCTAATCTAATCTAATCTAATCTAATCTAATCTAATCTAATCTAATCTAATCTAATCTAATCTAATCTAATCTAATCTAATCTAATCTAATCTAATCTAATCTAATCTAATCTAATCTAATCTAATCTAATCTAATCTAATCTAATCTAATCTAATCTAATCTAATCTAATCTAATCTAATCTAATCTAATCTAATCTAATCTAATCTAATCTAATCTAATCTAATCTAATCTAATCTAATCTAATCTAATCTAATCTAATCTAATCTAATCTAATCTAATCTAATCTAATCTAATCTAATCTAATCTAATCTAATCTAATCTA
>OX387248.1:12840675-12855675 GCA_947562095.1 Branchellion lobata | reverse complement strand
GAGGAAGAGGAGGAAGATAACGAAGAGAAGAAGAAAGGGGAAGAGAAGGTTTTGGAAGCGGTGGTAGGTTTGCTTGAAGGTAAGGTGAATTGGTGTGGAATGATTGGTGTTTGTTCGCTTGAGTACTATTGGTTGGTTGGTGTTCGTTTGCTTAAGTACTATTGGTTGGTTGGTGTTTGTTTGCTTGAGTACTATTGGTTGGTTGGTGTTTGTTTGCTTGAGTACTATTGGTTGGTTGGTGTTTGTTTGCTCAAATACTATTGGTTGGTTGGTGTTTGTTCGCTTGAGTACTATTAGTTGGTTGGTGTTTGTTTGCTTGAGTACTATTGGTTGGTTGTTGTTTGTTCGCTTGAGTACTATTGGTTGGTTGTTGTTTGTTTGCTTAAGTACTATTGGTTGGTTGGTGTTTGTTCGCTTGAGTACTATTGGTTGGTTGGTGTTTGTTTGCTTGAGTACTATTGGTTGGTTGGTGTTTGTTTGCTCAAATACTATTGGTTGGTTGGTGTTTGTTCGCTTGAGTACTATTGGTTGGTTGGTGTTTGTTTGCTTAAGTACTATTGGTTGGTTGGTGGTTGAAAGGTTCCTGGCAGAGGATGAGAAGAGAAGCCAAGGTTGCGGCATCAAACTTAGGCTTTCAAGGACACTTCAAGAGGCAGCGTAAGGAGGGTAACTGCAGAAGAGGTGCTACATAAGCCTCCTATGCAGGCATTGTCATTGACCTGATTGAGGCTGCCTCGAAGGAAGGAGACGAAGAAGTTTTGAAGGAATTAACAGTCGACATTCGTTCTTAAGTTCAAAGCGGAGTAAGTGTAGAGATAAAAAGAAACGACATGAACAAAAAACAAACGAACATGATCAACAAAACAAACGAACATGAACAAAAAAACAAACGAACATGAACAACAAACAAACGAACATGAACAGCAAACAAAAGAACATGAACAACAAAACAAACAAACATTAACAACAAACAAACGAACATGAACAACAAACAAACGAACATGAACAAAAAACAATTGAACATGAACAACAAAACAAACGAACATGAACAAACAAACTAACATGAACAACAAACGAACGAACATGAAGAACAAACAAACGAACATGAACAAAAAAACAAATGAACATGAACAACAAACAAACGAACATGAACAACAAAAAAACGAACATGAACAATAAAACAAACGAACATGAACAAACAAACGAACATGAACAACAAACAAAAGAACATGAACAACAAAACAAATGAGCATGAACAACAAACAAACGAACATGAACAACAAAACAAACGAACATGAACAACAAAAAAACAAACATGAACAACAAACAAACGAACATGAAGAACAAAAAAACGAACATGAACAACAAAAAAAACAAACATGAACAACAAAAAAAACGAACATGAACAAACAAACGAACATGAACAACAAACGAACGAACATGAACAACAAACAAACGAACATGAACAACAAAACAAATGTGCATGAACAACAAACAAACAAACATGAACAACAAAGAAACAAACATGAACAACAAAACAAACGAACATGAACAACAAAGAAACAAACATGAACAACAAAAAAAACGAACATGAACAACAAAAAAAACAAACATGAACAACAACAAAAACGAACATGAACAAACAAACGAACATGAACAACAAACGAACGAACATGAACAACAAACAAACGAACATGAACAACAAAACAAATGTGCATGAACAACAAACAAACAAACATGAACAACAAAGAAACAAACATGAACAACAAAACAAACAAACATGAACAACAAAGAAACAAACATGAACAACAAAAAAAACGAACATGAACAACTAAACAAACGAACATGAACAACAAAACAAACGAACACCAAACGACAAGAGCTACATAGAATCGGCTAATTAAGGCGTTCATCGCCCCTGCAATTCCAAACTAACTCCATTATAGCAGTGGTGACTTCAGTAGCACCTTCAACAACACACCAATACAAAAAGAATTCCAACGTCAACACACCATTATAAACATTATTTCAACATCAACAACACACCATTATAAACATTATTTCAACATCAACAACACGAAAACCTTTTCTAACAACATGAACACCCCCCTCAACAACATGAACACCCCCCTCAACAACATGAACACCCCCCTCAACAACATGAACACCCCCCTCAACAACATGAACACCCCCCTCAACAACATGAACACCCCCCTCAACAACATGAACACCCCTATTAAAATCAATGTATACTCGTTTCCATGATTTCAAAAACCTTTCGAATCTCAAAGCCCTTGTCAGTCACCTCGGTGGAACAAACGGCAATAATCATTTGATGTGCCCAGCCCATTTACTCTGCCATCCCTCCCATTAGTCATCATCCTGGCGAATTTTCTTATTTTTTTCATTCATTGTATTATTTTTATTTTTATTTCTTTTTTGAAGTTTTTTTTGTTTTTGTTTTTTATTATTTAAAGTGTTTTAGTCACTATCTCGAATTTTATTTATGGCATTCAATGAAAGCTCTCAAAAATTCATTGAAGATTCACTTTTAAATTTTTCGGTGACAAAAATGTTTTTAATATGGAAGAGCATGAAAGTTCAAAGTTTCATTTGAATTCATAAAGGCTTCACCACAGCACCCAATGATTATAAATAACACTCACAACTTCGGCAACCACAATCTTTATTTCATATCTTTTATCTTTCCGGTTTATTCACCCAATCTAGTCCTATATCCATCCATTCATACATCCATCCATTCTTTTATCCATCCATTCTTAAATTCATCCATTCATATATCCATCCATTCTTAAATTCATCCATTCATATATCCATCCATTCTTAAATTCATCCATTAATACATCCATCCATTCTTATATTCATCCATTCATACATCCATCCATTCTTATATTCATCCATTCATCCATCCCTCCATCAACTCATCTATCCCTCCATTAGTCTATCCATCAACTCATTTATCCATCCATTTATCCATCAATTCACTCATCCATCCATTCATCTTCCCTCCACAGTTTTATTTTTTCACCCATCCATCCGTTTCCAAGCAACTATCCTTGATAAATTGAGGAATCGTAAATCTTCCACTTTTCAGTTCCTCATCGAAGCAACTAACTTCTGCAATCAGCCAATTGATCACTCAATCCATCCATCCATTAATCCATTCATCCATCAATCCATCCATCCATCAATCCATCCATCCATCAATCCATCCATCCATCAATCCATCCATCCGATTAATCTATTTAAGCTTGGTTTTGAAACACCATGGGGTAAGGCCACTTCTGTAATACACGTAGCTTTATGTCAAAGTATGACGATCTTTCACGCCCTCCATTTAAACATCCATTCTATCCAGCAAGTAAATTAATTTAATCCATCCCATCCATCCACCCATCCATCCATCCACCCATCCATCCATCCACCCATCCATCCACCCATCCATCCACCCATCCATCCACCCATCCATCCATCCATCCACCCATCCATCCACCCATCCATCCATCCATCCACCCATCCATCCATCCATCCATCCACCCACCCATCCATCCATCCATCCATCCATCCACCCACCCATCCATCCAGTTCATCTGTTCATACTCCATCTTTCCACCCAGGGTTCATGGACAAGCACACGTGCATCCTTGTTGGGCTTTCGGAATTTTTGTACAAGGATGGAATTTCATATTTTTATAATTCTTTGTAGAATATATAAACAAACTACGGATTTGAGACGTTGCTTGAGAAGATTGCACGAAAATGCATAGGAAATTGGTTGACTGAAACAAAAACGCATCATAGAGATTCCCAGAGGCTTTAACTTATTACAACGAATAATTTATAAATTCTCATTTGCACTTCAAAAATCTTTCAAACGTGAGTTTCAAAAATAAAATCAAAAATGGTTTTTCACAATTCCTCGGTTAAGCAACACCACGCAAGAACACACAAGTTCTATGACACGGAATTTAAATGTTCAGAAGCGCTGAGGCTTAGATCGAGGGTTTGCTTGCTATTGGGCAGTTGAACCACCTATGACTCGTCTGAAAATCCTTCTCATACCACCCTTCACATACACTGTTCCTCCAGTTGCCACTTGCTAACTTCAAACTTGGTTTCTCCGCCATCAACTTTAGGTCGACACAAAGGCAAATTTAATTTAAACAATACAATACAATACAATACAATACAAACACGAATATTATTATGGTGGCATTAACCCCGTAAAGTTTCGAGGCCACAAGCAGTGTTACTGCTTCAAAGCTTCAAAGCGTTGTGTGCTTTAATTCAATTTTCAAGTTTTGTGGAATAAATTATTTTCACTTTGAATTTTTTGCACAGCCTTTCAGAGGCAAGTCTTTCACGAAACATGACGTGAGGCGTGCGGGAAGGCGAGAGTCTGATAAGGCATCGTCGTCTGTTCACGTGCTCATGCGCTTCTACACGCTGATCTTGTATCTCTTTGTGCTTAGCGTCATGGAGGAAGTGTGTTGTGGTTATAATAGCATCCGTGGTTGCATTGTATTGCATTGTAGAAGCGGCCATAACCCTCACTTCATTCTTTTATGACATTCCACGTCTTATTTTACTACCAAAAATCCATTATTTTTTTTAAATTACTTTAGAAAATGCAAAAAAAAATTTAAACTTTGAAACTTTGAAAACTTCTCTTGCACAGTGAGTAACAATGTGCAGAGAATAATGCCAATGATGAAGTCCAATCATTTTGCACACCAACAACTCGCTAATGAAAAAAGAATGAATTTAATCTAATCTAATCAAAGTTGGTCTAATCTCAGCTACTCCGATTTGATCCAATCTAATCAAAACATGTGTATATAGTTGATTGCATACTACAGAGGGGCATGGCAGTTTCATTTGAAAAGACCTTTCCATGTCGATTTCATGAGGTTGGAAGAGCTCAAATTTAAGGTTAAAAATCTGTTCAGCATGAATAAAAATCTTCAAAAGTGCAATTCCGACTGCAGTCACTCACAAATAAAAGCAACAAACGGCAAATCGATGTTGTCATCTTCTTCTCTGTCATCGATGTTATTCTGATGTTATCGATCCACTGACCCTCCAGGACGTGATGTAGTGTTGTTTGTTGGTCATCTCAAACGACTCTCTGGTGACTGTGAGAGGTGCAATGGTTCTTAAGATACCAACAAACGAAGCTTTTTCTCCACCTCCATACATAAAATGGTTTTAAAGATTTTCGTAAGAGTCTGCAGATAAAGCCTGAGTTGTTGTTTGCTTTCTTGAAGAGTGTAGAATCAGCGCTATAATAATGATTTGATTATATTATGTGAACTTAGCAATTCTTGTAAAAAAATTCAAAACAGTTATTTGTGGTGGAGTGGATAACCTCGCCACAGGCCTAACTTAACCTCACCAAATTAAGCGATTCTAAGTGACAGCAAGTACAGAAAAACACCCACAGTATGATTGCATTGGAAACTGTATGCAGCAAACTGTGATGTTTTACCTTCAACAGAGGAGGATTCAAACGGTCGCAAGGTCACTGAAGAGCATACCTCTGAGCCCCTGGAAGGCCTGTCATTATAGGATTTCAAGTGATTATTGAAATCCCATGAACGAAATGTCAATCGTTATCATCACTTGCTTTTATTTTATTTAAATTCAATTTTTTATCTTTTCAAATTTTTATTCGCAACATTTCTAGAATTTTTCCAGCAAACTCCAAATATATAAAAATATTTTAATGAAAAACTGAAAATAAATCAATTTATTGTTTGGGATTTAGTGGTGAAAGCTACATGGGGAATAATTTTCTTTTTCTCAAAAGGTGCCTGCGTTTGAAGATGACGAAGTTTTGAGTTTAATGTTCTTGAATGCAATAGTCCACCGAAGACAAGGCGGACGTGAAATACAAATGAATTGACATCCTTACAAATGTACACTTAGATGTTTCACACCTGAAACCACTAATCTATCCATCCATCCGTTAAATCCCTTTCATCCATTCATACATTCATCCAGCCATCCATCCATCCAACCATCCATCCATCTACTCATCCATCTACCCATCCAACCATCCATCCATCTACCCATCTACTCATCCATCTACCCATCCATCCATCATGCTAATACAGGATTCCCCTGATGCGCTTGGGGACTTGTCGGTCGGTGACCAGGTTGAACTTGTTGACGTACTGGTGGGCGAGGTGGGTGTGACGTTGAAAAATAACTTTATATTTATATTCTTTGTTTCATTTCATTATTTATTTAATTAATTTAATGAGTCATTTTATTTTAATTTTATACTTAAATTACTTAACTTGATTTTATCACCTTACTTGATATGACCTTCATTTGACGCTCAAAAGTTAATTTAAATTTAAAATAATTTTGGTGGAAGCTATTTTTTTGAAGTCTTTATTGCACTTGAGTGGTAAAAAGTGGGTCACCTGGCAGAGAGTGTTGCACATCTTGGTAAGAGTTCCCAAGTAGGTCATCAGTATGACGTCACTGTATTGCTGAATGGTTTGTGGGACAGGTAATGAGTCACTGGTGCATGTGGATACTGAAGAATCTAAATATTAAACTTCATCTCTACAGCCTTCCCACAATGTTACACACCACACCACATCAGGCCACGCCACGCCACGCCACACCACACCACACTACACCACACCACACCACACCACACCACACCATACCACACCATACCACACCACATCACACCACACCATACCACACCACACCACACGACACGATACGACACCACACCACACCACACCACATCACACCACACCACACCACACCACATCACACCACACTACACCACACCACATCACACCACACTACACCACACCCCACCACACCACACCATACCACACCACACCACACCACACCACGCCACACCTCACCATCCACCGTTTGCAAGTCGGTTTTGAAAAGTTGCGAGTCCATGACGGGTAGTCTGTGGCAGAGGCTGTTCACCTCCCTCAGGATCTCATGGTTCTTCGGAACCAGGCCTGCGTGTGGATGGAGGGATGGATGAAAGGATAGATGGAGGAATGGATGAAAGGATAGGTGGAGGGATGGATGAGAGGATAGATGGAGGGATGAATAAAGGAATATACTGAAAATTGAAAAGAAAATTTACAAAAGAAGGATAAGAAAATTAATGCAGTAGTGTAATAGGGACTGCGAAATTAATTGAAATATTAATAAAGATGGATGGATGGATGCATGGACGAATTCATGGATGGATGCATGGATGGATGGATGCATGGACGGATTCATGGATGGATGCATGAACGAATGCATGGATGGATGCATGGACGGATGTATGGACGAACGCATGGATGGATGCATGGATGGATGAATGGATGGATGCATGGATGGATGGATGCATAGATGGATGCATGGATGGATGCATGAATGGATGAATGGATGGATGCATGGAAGCACAACGGCTACCTTGTTGCATGTCGCTGATGTACTTGCAGAGGATGGAGACCCTACTGTGGAGCATCTTGACGGCGTTGTACTGCGCCATCAGGTGCTGTGACACTGGTGGTGTGGAATGGGCGAGGTGGAATGGTTGAGGTGGTTGATGTGTGAGGATGGAGGTGTATCAGTTGCGGGGATCGTGGTGCTTTCAATAGTGGATGCGGTGGTCAATGGTTGATACGCTTGGAAGCCTCACCAGTGGAGCCTTCTCCGAACTTGTTGGAGGCCAGACGAGCCACGTGGTCCACTCCGATCCGCTCCGCCTCCTCAGTGGCCAGCACGTAAGGCAGCTCCACAAAACGCAGCTTCGTCTGCAGCGCACGCAACTCTCAGTGACTTTGCAACAGTTGATGACACGCAACAACACGCAACAATAGCATCCAGATGATAAAACATGGCGATGCGTGGCAACACATGACGACACATGATGACACATGGCAACACATGACAACACATGGCAACACATGACGACACATGATGACACATGGCAACACATGACGACACATGGCAACACATGACGACACATGATGACACACGACGACACATGATGACACATGGCAACACATGATGACACATGACGACACATGGCAACACATGACGACACATGACGACACATGATGACACATGGCAACACATAACGACACATGACAACACATGACAACACATGACAACGAAAGAACCTCTTTGTCTACCAGGTCGACCACGGACTCGTATATGTTCACAGGTAACTGCGTGTTGATAGGTCAATAATCAAATAGTAATTTTGAATATAAGTAATATATATTAATAACAAAAATAATAATAATAATAATAGTAATAATAATAATAATAATAATAATAATAAATAAAAATAACTTGAATAAATAATAAAAATAATAAAAATGAAAATAATATAATAATAATTATTATTATTATTATAACGACATGCAACAGCACTTGTTGGTTATGAACATGCAGTGAACCTCGGAGGTCTTGGAGGAGGGATTCATGCGCAAGAAGACCGGGTTCTCATTTATTTGACAAATCTGTGGTGGTGGTGGTGATGATGATGATGATGATGATGATGATGATGATGATGATGATGATGACATAAAAGATTTTGCTGGTTTGTAACAACTTGTACTTTGATTACTAATAAGTTAATGATTTAAACCTACCATTCTACACTCACAACCACCATCCTTCCCCCTCCACCGCCCTTTCCCCCCTCCCCACACCTGTTGATGCAACTTGATATCCGACTCGGTAAGTTCCTCTCCCACATTGTACCATCCCAGGAACTCCAAGTCACTGAAGACCTGCTTGACTGGGTGGTTGTTGTTGGCGGTTGAAATGATGGTGTTGAAATGTTGAAAATGAGGTAAAAAATGAATTAAATAAAAATAATTACAAATGATAATGTGGCCTTAAAACTCTACGGAGTTAATGCCACTATAATAATATTCGTGTTTGTATTGTCTTAGTATAATAATAAATAATGAGTGCAAATACCAACACTGGTCTTCTTTGAGGTTGTAGTACTCCCTGTCAATGAGTGTCTCATTGTCTATCTGGTGGTAGACCAGCTCAAACGAGTTCATGATCTCAATGTGTCTCCCTTTCTGCTTGCCTATCAGAGCTCCGAGGACTGGCAGTGACAGCGATGGTAGCATTGAAGAGTATATATAAATAGCTCATGGTAGTTTGACCAATTTTTTGAACAATGTTTTGCAAATCTTTTGATGAAATATTCTAAACATTGAAGCAAAGGTTTTATGAAAAATTTCGATTGATTAATAAAATATTAAAAAATTCTGCTAGATTGATGACGGAAATTGACGATTTTACAAAATTAATTTTAAAAGAAACTAAATTATTCAAAGGATTATACATGAAACGCTGAAAAGCAGGCAAGACATAACGATTGAAATTAATGGTCTGCCACATCTAGAATAACTGAAAAAATTTCACCTTGCACAACTTTTCCATGGGCTTTGATCCTTGTCCAATGTTCCGAAATGTTCATAATCACCAAAGGATGCAGTGCCACAGCTACGCTACCACCCGTCACCGAAGCCACACTGTTGCCTCTCTGTCCGTCAATCTCCATAGTAGCTGCCATTCTAATTTTTTTAAAAACCTTATAAAATTTTGTGTTTTCTAAAAAATTGGAAATTATTATCTGTGTTTCCACTGCGGAATAATTGAACAAATGCGAAACATTTGATGGAGATTCTCTTTTAGCAATTATATCACCTATTAAAAATCTGCTAACTGTTTTTTTATATTTTTAAGTATAGAAAACTTATGAAATTATAAAAACAAACTTTTCAAAAAATTATCCATTTATAAAAATTTATTCGATTTTTTGTTAAAAAATATGAATTATAGTCGTTAAAAAATACATAAAAACGAAAAAACTTTTCTGAAAATGAGTAAAAAGATTTATAAGAGTGTTGCTTTTTTAATTATGAAAAATGCTTGCTTTTGTTTTTATAGTAGGATAAAGAACTGTTTTCCTTTCAAAACCAATAGTTATTTTTCTTTTTAAAAAAAATGTGTTCTTTTTTGACTGCAAAAAGTTTTTTACAACTACTCATAAGTTTCAAAAAAATTGTTACTTAGTTATTCAACAATTATATGCATATAAATTATTTTTATGAAAATTAATTTTTTCAACTAATGTTAAATGTTAGAATCTCAGACACGTACGTGAGCATAATGGTGTATATTGAATGTGCATGTGTGGAGAGCGCGTCAGTTCGCTAAGAGGTATGCTACCGCCGACTGCTTGGAAAATCGATATCCAGCAAAGACTAAATATTATAATTAGTTGTGGGAATCTGCAAAAGAAAAATAAAATAGACTAAATTCTAAATAATTAAAAGTATATTTTATTGCACCAGAGTTATTTTAGAGCATTGAAATGAATTCGAGTCATTTGCTGAAATAAATGCAGTTAATCTTGCATTTAATAATAAAACTTTAAAAAAATTATTTGCATGGCTTGGATACGTTTTCAATAAAAATCCGAACCTGGTGGATATCTCTGTGTTCAGGTTTTAATTATAGCTTTTTAATGGATTCTCTCACTTCATTCAAAACGTTTACTGGGAATTTGATTAAAATACCGTCGACTTATTCTCTAATAAATGTGACATTAACAAGTATGATTCATATATTTTAATGAAAGGCGTGAGAATAGTTTAGATTGCATTTTATGTTCTAAAAATATTTTAGTGTATTGATTTGCATATTGTTTTTGGATCAAAGCTAACATGCTTCGAACTGGATATTTTGTGTTCTACGATTTTTTAAAATGAAAAATGTTCTATAATAATTGGAATTAACCACAAATCTACCACTTATTTGAAGCATCAAGCCATGCAGCCAAACAAAGCACAACAGCTTCCACAACAGCAATTCAACTGCAAACACCAGTGTGACAAGAAGGTCTACAATCTTTCCAACTTCCACCACCAGCCCGTCATGAATCCCTGTTCCCACTTCTATCAGGACCCAAGTCATCTAGCATTGCTATCTCACAAGCAACTTCAACAACAACACAAACAACTGCAGATACAACAACAACAACAGGGCCAATACATGCAACCACAGCAGGGTCAATATATGCAACAACAACAACAAAAAGACAAGCATTCCTGCACTTGTCAGCCGTTGAATGCCTACCAACAAGTGGTGCATGACTACCTCCCATGTCATCCTAATTCTGCTTTCCAACCCGTTGCATCCTCTTCCCACCAACAACAAAATCATCTACAACAACAACAACTGCTACAACAACAACAATTACAGCAACAACAGCACAACAACAAGACTTGTGCCTACTATGATCCTCAACAATTATCTTATAACAAACAACTTTCCGACCAACAACATCTACAAAATGCCATCTACAACAGGGCACATTGTCAACAATACAATCCTCTCCTTGAACAGAATAAACAAAAACTACACTATCAGCAACAACAACAACAACAAAGCTTTCAACAGTACCCTCCAACACAGCATAAAGGTCTTCAACAACAACAACAACAACAACTTTTCTATCAAATGATGCACAAAAACCACCTGCAACAACAACAAAAACAACGCAAAGCTTACTGCTCGTGCAACGACAAAACAACCAAACAACAACTTCACAACCAACTATCTCTTCAAAACACACTACACTACCAACACATACTACAACAGCAGCAGCAGCAACAACAACAACAGTTCCACCATCAAGTCATTCACCCCTACTTGCACCACCACAACCATCACCAAATATACCAGCTACGATCGGAGGAGGGTGACAAGATCAAGCGTTCCCGGGACCAGTGGGACTACGAACTGTCTCAAGACCTGCAGGCCAAGAAGGTGGAGATGTTGAAGAAGAAGTATGGAGGAGAGGCCCGTGCGAGTAGGGCTGCGAGGGTGATCCAACAGGCCTACAGGAGGTACTCCCTTGACAAGAACTTTGCCAAGTTACGTCTGGAAGTCGACAGGAGTCGGCTGTCTCGAAGGTTCAATGAGGCAGGTCGCAGCAAGACCATCTGGACTGAAACACTGCAGAACGCCTACTGCCAACACCCTGGAGAGGAGGGCCAACAGGGGGGCAGGTACGTGGGCAACAACGACAACTACTCAGTGAGGGTGTCTCAAAAGTCCACCTGCATAACCACCACCATCTCCGAGGAACACACCATGCGCAAAGAAGCACTGCCTGTTGTCTCTGCCATCTGCGAGGAAGGCACACTGAGGAGAAGTGGGGAGGAAAAGGTGGATGACTTGCCACCTCCTCCACCCATCCGCTCCAACTCCGGAGAAGCCAATCCCACCATTGATGGCACCCCCAACTATTGTTCACCCATCTGCAGTGACCAGGCCTTCTACAACCCCGACCCCAATGTCTTTGACAAGAATGCTGAGTTTGACAATGACATGGTGGCAGAACTTCCGACATATGACGAGACCACCGATGATGACATCGCCTTTGAGCACTCTTATGTGTACTCAGACCTCGGCTCGGATGGCTCCACCAAGGCAGATGATGCAGGCAGCAACTGCCAAGACTACTCTCAGTCTCTTTTCACCACACCTCAATGCGCCCCTCAGAAGGACACAGGTGGCGTTTACCAGCCCGGGGTGAAAGGCTACGGCAGTCTGAAGAAGGGCGAAGTGGCCGAAGTGGAAAGAAAGATGTTCAACTCTCCGGTGTGGAAGCGCAAGATGGAGGGTGAGGGTGTGATGTTCCGAGAGGTGGAACAGCACATGCTGCCTCGCAAGGCCTCCACTCAACAGTTTGCCTCGCCTCCCTACCCCTCTACCACTGCCTACCAACACCCTCAAGCCATCCACCACCACCTCGATAACCGACCTGACGTCACCCACTACTCCAAGGGCAACAAACCACGCATGTCCAATGACAAACAACGCAAGCGAACATACCGCATCGGCCTCAACCTTTTCAACAAGTTTGTGTCATTCATCTCTTTCATCCACCCCTCAATCTGGCACTCCTTCAACCAATCAAACATTCTTCAATGCATAAACCACTCAAATCTATTCTTTCATTGATTTGTTTAATCATCAATATCTTCCTCTATCCGTCCATCTATGCCATGCCTGAGAAAGGAAGACCTCCAGAGGAGCTCAACTGATTGAGAGTGTGTTAACGGCAATCTAATTGAAGTTTGCAGCCTTTTTAATTAATCTCATTACTCCAATTAGCAAGGCTGCCTATGCTGGGTGGTTTTAATTCGAGGCTAAGTTAGCGCTCTAAAAGTCGCTCTCTTCAAAGGAAGTTTCAAAACCCTTAGTGAGGAGAGCGCCTGTATGTCGTCGTTTGCTGTTGTTGTTTGTTTTTTGCTGTTGTTGTTGTTGTTGTTGTTCGTTATTGTTGTTTGTTGTTGTTGTTTGCTATTGTTGTTTTTCAGGTGTAAATACGCGCACATTGTCACATAGACGCAGTATGAATTGTACTGCCGCGGTTGTGGAGGCGAGGACCACTACATACGAGCTGCCCGTTAGGCCATTGTTAGAGAATTGTTAGAGAATCAAAGCGTTTGAGGTAATAAAAATGCCTTTATGGCTTGCTGAAATGAATAAGCGGAGGTTTGGAGGTAATTAAACTTGAGAGTGGCCAACATAGAACCAGCATTTTATTGTACGAGGTGGCCATTAGTGAGATCACTCGGTGCTCTCCATTATCGCACAATCATGCACCATCCCATGCACCCTTCCATGCACCCTCCCATGCACCATCCCATGCACCATCCCATGCACCCTTCCATGCACCATCCCATGCACCCTCCCATCCACCCTCCCATCCACCCTCCCATGCACCATCCCATGCACCCTCCCATGCACCATCCCATCCACCCTCCCATCCACCCTCCCATCCACCCTCCCATGCGCCATCCCATGCACCCTCCCATGCACCCTTCCATGCACCCTCCCATGAACCCTCCCATGCACCCTTCCATGCATTCTTCCCTTCATCTTATCACTGATCCCATCACGGCTTTCACAGAAACATGATGCGATCTAAGGAAGATACGAACCCTCCTACTGCTCGCTTCTGCGTGGGAAAGCGTCGACACGTTTCTCATCAAATCCCTGCACAACCGCCTCTCACAACCCACTTGCTACACACAGCCACTTCTCCAGTTTCCCATCTCAACAAAACACCACTCACCACAAAAAAAATCTCTTGACGCTTATAACACTACACTCTTCATATCACCACTCACACCACTCCTTCTCACACCACTCCTCCTCACACCACTCCTCCTCACACCACTCCTCCTCACACCACTCCTCCTCACACCACTCTTTCTCACACCACCCCTCTTCACACCACTCCTCCTCACACCACTCCTCCTCACACCACTCTTTCTCACACCACCCCTCTTCACACCACTCCTCCTCATAACATGCTGGGGAGCCTCGTTGTATTAATAATATACTGTTCTGATATTGCATTACTCTAAATGCAATATCTGGTTTCAAAAATAACAAGAATAATAATAATAATAATAATAATAATAAAAATAATAGCAATATTTGTACTATTACTATTAATAATATGATTTATTAAATAGAAATCCAATATAGCACTAATGAAAGTTAATAATAACAATAATAATAAATTCTTTTCACATAATAACAATAATAAAAAAAATATTTTCACCTAATAACACTAATAATAAATGTATTTCACATAATAATTAATATGATTTATTTGATGGCAAATATGTTTCATATGCCACATACTTTGTAAGTGCTTCAATGCACACTCTGGTGCCTTATACTCGCTTCACGTCTGTCACTCTTCTTCATGAGACTCAAGCAACGTTGCATTAATCTCTGCTGCCATAACCGGTGCTTTGCAGACGAGACAAGCACGTCTCGTGTAATCCCTTGTGAAACTGCTACAACTACATACAAGCTAACCATACTACTACTAATAATAATAATTATAATAATATTAATAATAATAATTATTATAAT
>OX387248.1:12788175-12838175 GCA_947562095.1 Branchellion lobata | reverse complement strand
TGTATTTACAACAACAACAGCAATGCTTGTTAGCAACAACAAAAATATTTTTTAACAACAACAACAATGCTTGTTAGCAACAACAACAACAACAGCAATATGTATTTACAACAACAACAACAACAGCAATATGTATTTACAACAACAACAACGACAGCAATGCTTGTTAGCAACAACAACAACAACCACAAACATCCAGTGCCTTGGACGGGCACAAGAGCGATAAAGATAAAGCAGCCCGATAAGATTCTCCATGCGTTCCTCCCCCAGTGGCCTCCTTGTGTTGCTCCTTGTGTTGCTCCTTGTGTTGCTAGTGTTACCTTGTTTGTTGTTGCTCAAAAAATGCCATTTTGTTTGGTTTTTTTTTCGCTCAAATGTTTTCTTTGTTACAGCCTTTGTTGTTGATTTGATGTTGCTTTGATGTTGCTTTGTTGTTTTATTGTGGCTTTTTTGTAGCTGCAAAGCGAATGCATGATCAGATAAGGGATAACGTTATTAATAATACTCGAAGGAATAGACGGATGGATGGATGAGTTTGGATGGAAGAATGGATGGGTGGATGAGTTTGGTTGGTTGGATGGAAGGAAGGAAGGATGAATAAAGAGATGCTTAAAATAGTTTTTTGTGTTTATGCGCGTCTTGAACAAGTCGACGTTTAAGAACAACAATGGATCAATGCATCAACGCTTCAAGTGTTTCCTGAAACACTTTCAATGTGTGGTCGTTTGTACTTATACAAAAGCAATTAAATGTTTTCATCATCATCAGCCTCATCATCATCATCATCATCATCATCATCAGCCTCATCATCATCATCTTCATCATCGGCCTCATCATCATCACCATCATCATCATCATCTTCATCATCATCATCATCATCAGCCTCATCACCATCATCATCATCATCATCATCATCATCTTCATCATCATCATCATCCTCATAATTTTCCATGATCTCATGGAGGCATTGTAGGCAGGTTGATGTGGGAGCGGTAGCTGATAACACGAACAACTTATGACTGCAGTATAAAGGAGTCGTGAGGCATCTCATTAGCGTGCTGTCATGAATCTGCACTTTGCTCCTCCTCCTTCGTCACCCTCTGTGTCATCCTTCTATTCTTTCTCCTTCCATCTCATCCATCCTTCTTTTTTTGTTTTTAACATTTGCGCACTCACACCATGTTTGTTTATATACATGAATACATATACACTTAAACACATACAAATTCACACATTCATACACACACACACACATACATACATACATACATACACACCTACAGAAAGCCAGAAAAGGGAATATGTTACCTGATTGAGAGAAACTTCCTTGACAACAGACCCAGCGCCGTTGCCAGGTTGCATTCAGTGTTGTTGTTGAGGAGTTTGGTGTTGTTGCTACTATTGTCGTTACTATTGCCTTTTGTTGCATTTGTTATGGTTGTTGTGGTTGTTGTTGCAGATGAAGTGCTGTTGTGGTTGTTGTTGCAGATGAATTGTTGTGGTTGTTGCAGATGAATTGTTGTGGTTGTTGTTGCAGATGAATTGTTGTGGTTGTTGTTGCAGATGAATTGTTGTGGTTGTTGTTGCAGATGAATTGTTGTGATTGTTGTTGCAGATGAATTGTTGTGATTGTTGTTGCAGATGAATTGTTGTGGTTGTTGTTGCAGATGAATTGTTGTGATTGTTGTTGCAGATGAATTGTTGTGATTGTTGTTGCAGATGAATTGTTGTGGTTGTTGTTGCAGAGGAATGTCTGTGATTGTTGTTGCAGATGAATTGTTGTGATTGTTGTTGCAGATGAATTGTTGTGGTTGTTGTTGCAGATGAATTGTTGTGATTGTTGTTTTTGCTTGTATTCTCAGAATGCAGTGGTGATACTCCACTTCCTTGCATATTTTCATAACAACAATTGCTCTGTTTGTTGTGGCAGTAAACATTGCCAGCAGCCAATCTTCCTACCCACGCATTACTCATCTGTCTTATCATTCTTCCACCTATCCAACAATCCACTCATCTATCCACCCATCTATCCACCCATCTATCCACCCATCTATCCACCCATCTATCCACCCATGTATCCACCCACCCATACATCCACCCACCCACCCATACATCCACCCACCCACCCACCAATCTATCTACTAACTCATCCATCTATTCATTTTCCCACACACTCCACCTACCACGCATCCATTTCCCCACGCCTATCCATCCATCTCCCCACGCCTATCCATCCATCTTTCCACCCATTTCCTCCCCATCCACACCCAGATTTTTGATAGCACGCAAAGGCCTCAGCAAGCAGATGATTGGAGAGTACCTGGGCAATCTGCAGAAACAATTCAACATGGAAGTGCTCAGGTGGAAGGGGGAGAAGAGAGGGGTGGGGGGTAGAAGAAAGGGGGAGGGGTAGGAGAAGGGGGGAGGAAGGGAGAGGAGGAGGAGGGGGGAGGAAGGGAGAGGAAGAGGAGGGGGGAGGGAGAGGAGGAGGAGGGGGGAGGAAGGGAGAGGAGGGAGGAGGAGGGGAAAATTGAAGAGGGAAAAAGGGGTAAGAAGTGAGGGAGAAGAGATGTATCGGGGAAATGGAGGTTCACTTGGTTGGTGGTTGTGTGTGGGGTTGTCGGGGTGGTTGTTTGAGGCAAGATGAGTTTAGCATGAGTGGCTCATGTTGAATGAATGGAATTCTGTGGTGTGATGTTTGGTGGTGTGGTGTGTTGGGGGGTTAGGAAATGTGGTGTGGTGTGGTGTGGTGTGGTGTGGTGTGGTGTGATGTAGTGGGGAGTAAGGCAGTGTGGTGTGGTGAGTGGTTGTGTGATACGGTAAAGATGGCGTGATTGAGTGTTTTAAGAGATTTGAAAAATAAGATTGTGAGTAGATGTTTGCATAAAAATTGATTATTGAATAAACAGATTTATGGCTTCATAAATAAGTTTCAAGGTGAAGGTTTGCGTGGATAAGTTTATAAACGTATTGAAAGATGAATGGTTGATGAGTGATGAATTGAAGGAAGACTGAGAGGGTTAATTTACAGGTAAAAGAAAGGAGGGTTGGAGGGTTGAAGAATGGATGAGGATTTTTATTATAGGTGGATGAATATAGGGATGATTCGATAGGTTGGAGGATGGATGGAGGGATGATCCAATAGATTGAAGAATGGATGGATGGATGAGTTGATAGGTTCAAGGATGAATAGATGGATGGATGAGTTGATAGGTTCAAGGATGAATAGATGGATGGATGAGTTGATAGGTTCAAGGATGAATGGATGGATGGATCAGTTGATAGGTTCAAGGATGAATAGATGGATGGATGAGTTGATAGGTTCAAGGATGGATGGATGAGTTGATAGGTTCAAGGATGGATGGATGAGTCGATAGGTTCAAGGATGAAAAGATGGATGGATGAGTTGGTAAATTGAAAGAGGGCACGAAAGTGAATCATGCGGTGCAGGCGTTTTAAGTTGATTGTGCACTCACCTCAGCAACAACAATTCAATAGAATGAATGCGCATGCACCCGAGTCAACAGCCATCAATAACCACAGCTCACCACCCACACTTCAAGCCACCCACACTTCAAGCCACCCATGCTACAAGCCACCCACACTTCAAGCCATCCATGCTACAAGCCATCCATGCTACAAGCCACCCATGCTACAAGCCACCCATGCTACAAGCTACCCATGCTACAAGCCACCCATGCTACAAGCTACCCATGCTACAAGCCACCCATGCTACAAGCTACCCATGCTACAAGCCACCCATGCTACAAGCCACCCATGCTACAAGCTACCCATGCTACAAGCTACCCATGCTACAAGCCACCCATGCTACAAGCCACCCATGCTACAAGCCACCCATGCTACAAGCCACCCATGCTACAAGCCACCCATGCTACAAGCCACCCATGCTACAAGCCACCCATGCTACAAGCCACCCATGCTACAAGCCACCCATGCTACAAGCCACCCACACTTCAAGCCACCCATGCTACAAGCCACCCATGCTACAAGCCACCCATGCTACAAGCCACCCATGCTACAAGCCACCCATGCTACAAGCCACCCATGCTACAAGCTACAGCACCAACAACTACGGCTGCCATGTACTACAGCCATCAATTACCACAGTTCCCATTTCTCATGGCCACTGTTTACTAAATCCACCGTTTACCATATAACAACCACCACCAAACAAAACCACCACTTGCCTCACAGCCACCACTTACCACACAGCCACCACTTGCCACACAGCCACCACTCACCACCTCCAGGTGCTTTGCAGAGGAGATAGATCTGAGTGGCATGCACATTGATCAGGCTCTCAGGAAATTCCAGTCCTACTTCAGAATGCCTGTGAGTGTGGTGTGGTGTGGCGTGGTGTGGTTTGGGGGTGGTTTGGTGTGGTATGGTGTGGTGTGTTGTAGTGTAGTGTAATATGGGGGTGGCGTTGTATTGTTGATGTGGCTGATGATAAAAATTATGAGAATGGTGAGGCTGGAGTGTGGGGGAGAGAGAGTAGGTAAAAAGGAAGAGAAAAAAGAGTTAAAAAGAAGAGGAAGATGAGTAGAAGGAGGAGGAGGAGGAGGAGGAGGAGGAGGAAGAGGAGGAGGAAGAGGAGGAGGAGGAGGAGAAGGAGGAGGAAGATTAGGATGTATAACTTCCATAACGTTGACTGCAACACCTCGCAGGGGGAGGCCCAGAAGATTGAACGTCTGATGGAGGTGGGTGCTTCAACACTTGCTGCCGCACTATCATTGCTATCCTTTCTTCTACTTCATTCTATTAGTAGTAGTATTTTTGTTATTATAGAATTTCGATTAGTTTTTTATTATTTTTTTATATATTTTATTTTGAACTTTCCCTATCTTTATTATTATTATTATTATTATTCTTCTTCTTCTTCTTCTTCTTCTTCTTCGTCTTTTTTTGAGGGGTCATAATTTTCGACCGGTTTCCATTTGCGGCTTTCAACTTTTCGCAATGTTCACTTCTTGGGCCGCTTGTATGCACCGCAATGTTTATTGTTTCGACGTCTCCGCACAACTCCCTGCTAGACCTCAATCAGGACGCCTTAAGCTCCTTTGACTCTCCTTCTCCTCCTCCTTCTCCTCCTCCTCCTCCTCCTCCTCTTCCTCCTCCTCTTCCTCCTTCTCCTCCTCCTCCTCCTCCTCCTCCTCCTCCTCCTCCTCCTCCTCCTCCTCCTCCTCCTCCTCCCCCTCTTTCTTATGTTGCTACTATTGGTTTTATTGTTGTTGTTATTATTATTCTTTTTGTTTTTATTTGAGTTGTTGTTGTTATTTTTTTTTTTTGAGTTGTTGTTGTTGTTGTGTACTTTCTTTGATTCCATAATTATTTGCGTTTTCAATGTTTTTTACTCATTCTCATAACTCGCTTCTCTTTACATCTCTTCTTTTGTATGATGATGATTATTATTATTATTATATCTTTCTCATTATTATTTTATTATTTCATTTTTTTATATTTTTATTATTCTTATTATTATTACTTATGCATACAACATTGATGTGTCTGTTATTACCTTGGAAGTGCTACGTTTGAATTTCTAGGCTTATTATTATTATTATTATTGTTCGTTTTTTGATGTTATTATTTCTATTATTCGGCATAGATCTTTCATCTCTCGTTTACAGCTACCAATACTTTCGCGAAGGTTTTATTAATTAAATATGGCGGGCTTGATTATTAATAAACAAAATATTTTTAAAGTTTTTTATTTATTGTTATTATTATTATTTATGTCCTTCATCATCATCATCATCATCATCATCATCATCATCATCATCACCATCATCATCATTATCATCGTCATCATCATCATCATCATCGTCATCATCATCGTCATCACCATCATTATCATCGTCATCGTCATCATCATCATCATCATCGTCATCATCATCGTCATCATCATCATTATCATCGTCGTTTTTTAAATATTTCTTTAGAAATCTGAGCTATAAATAGTATGGTTATAATGTTTCGTATGAGTCGTGGTAGTAGTTAATGAAGGCAACAATTACACACATCCACGCACCACCACTGCGTGTTTGCATACACCAGCCTCACTTTCTTTATTCTTATTGTCTTATTATTATTATTATTATTATTATTATTATTAGTAGTAGTAGTAGTAGTAGTAGTAGTAGTAGTAGTAGTAGTAGTAGTAGTAGTAGCAGTATTTTTTTAACTATTTTTTTTCGTATTTTTTGTTGTTATTATTTATTTTATTTTTATGTTGTTTATATGTATTATATTATTTATATTATTTATTTATTTATTTCTTTTTATTTATTTTTTAATATACTTTTAATACCGTTGAATTACACGCTGTTTTTTTCTTTGAACTCCTAATGTTTACAACACTACCTACAAAACCACAAAGTTCCCATGCCTGCTGAACACTACCACGTCATTAGCGCCACTCCAGCTGCTTCTCACACCATCACCGCCCTCTCATTATCACCATATCATCACCACGTCATCACCTTATCATCATCACGTCATCATCACACCACCGTCACGTCATCACCATATCATCATCACGTCATCATCACACCACCGTCACGTCATCACCATATCATCATCACGTCATCATCACACCACCGTCACGTCATCACCATATCATCATCACGTCATCATCACACCACCGTCACGTCATCACCATATCATCATCACGTCATCATCACACCACCGTCACGTCATCGCCTTATCATCATCACGTCATCATCACACCACCGTCACGTCATCACCATATCATCATCACGTCATCATCACACCACCGTCACGTCATCACTATATCATCATCACGTCATCATCACACCACCGTCACGTCATCGCCTTATCATCATCACGTCATCATCACACCACCGTCACGTCATCACTATATCATCATCACGTCATCATCACACCACTGTCACTTCCACTTCTTTTTATTCATAACGTAATTATTTTTTTCATCACCATGTCATTCCCACCATACCTTTTCTCTGCACCACCACCAAACCACGCCACCACCAAACCACCACACCACACCACCACCACACCACGCCACCAAACTACGCCGCCACCAAACCACGCCAACACCAAACCACACACCACCACATGGCAGGCGTTTGCGAGTCAGTACTGCCACTGGAACCCAGAGGTGGTGAAGTTGTTCAACCGACCTGATGTGGTTTTCTTGCTCGCCTTTGCAGCCATCATGCTCAACACTGACCTGCACAACAAGAGCATCAAACCAGACCGCAAGATGAAACTCGAGGACTTCCTCAAGAACCTTCGAGGTGGGACTGATTTTTTGGGGGTGGTTTGAGAATTGTCGTTTGGGGGTGGGTGGTTTTGGGGTGGGTTGTTTGGGGGTGGGTCGTTTGGGGGTATATTTTGTTGTTGTTGTTGTTGTTGTATCAGTAGCAGTGTGTTGGATGGACTGCAGATGAGGATTTTATTGAGCGTTTGGGTGCTTGCTCAACTGGTTGGTATTTGCGCTGGTAACAGCTTCTGAAGCAACAGTGGTGGATGCAACACCATTGCATACAACAACAAAAAGGCTTCATACAACAACAAAAATGCTTCATACAACAACAACAACAACAATGTACCATACAACAACAACAACAACAACAACAATGTACCATACAACAACAACAACAACAATGTACCATACAACAAAAACAACAACAACAATGTACCATACAACAACAAAAACAACAACAACAATGTACCATACAACAACAAAAACAACAACAACAATGTACCATACAACAACAACAACAACAACAATGTACCATACAACAACAAAAACAACAACAACAATGTACCATACAACAACAAAAACAACAACAACAATGTACCATACAACAACAACAACAACAATGTACCATACAACAACAACAACAACAATGTACCATACAACAACAACAACAACAACAACAATGTACCATACAACAACAAAAACAACAACAAAAATGTACCATACAACAACAAAAACAACAACAACAATGTACCATACAACAACAAAAACAACAACAACAATGTACCATACAACAACAAAAACAACAACAACAATGTACCATACAACAACAACAACAACAATGTACCATACAACAACAAAAACAACAACAACAATGTACCATACAACAACAAAAACAACAACAACAATGTACCATACAACAACAACGGTGCAGGCATTGACGACGGTGAGGACGTGTCAACCGAGGTGCTGACCAGCATGTACGAACGCATCAAAGAGTCCGAGTTCTTGCCCGGAACAGACCACGTGTCTCAGGTGGGTGTGTGTGTGTGTGTGTGTGTGTGTGTGTGTGTGTGTGTGTGTGTGTGTGTGTGTGTGTGTGTGTGTGTGTGCATACTTATATTTTAAATTTTCAAAATGATGATGATGATGATGATGATGATGATGATGATGATGATGACGACGATGTCTAGGTGGCCAAAGTGGAGCAGATGATCGTGGGCAAGAAGCCGGTGGGTACAAAACTCCTTGCTTGATGCATGAGTCTTCGCTCCATCCTGCATTCCCACTTGTTTCCAATGTGCTCCATCCATGACTCATTCTTCCTTCTCTTCTCCTTCTCCCCTCCTCCTCCTCTTCTCCTTTTCCCCCTCCCCCTCCTCTTCTCCACCCCCCCCCCCCCCCCCTCCTCCCTCCCTCCTCCTCTTCTTCTCTTCTTTTCTTCCTTCCTCTCCCCCCCTCCTCTTCCTCTCCTCCTCCCCCCCTCCTCCTCCTCTCCTCCTCCTCCTCTCCTCTCCCCCTTCTCCTCTCCCCCTTCTCCTCTCCCCCTTCTCCTCCTCTTCTTCCTCCTCCTCCCCTCCTCTTCCCTTTCATCCCTTTCATCTTGTTTTTCTCCTTTCAAAATGTTCTTTTTTCTATCCATCATTTTTTTTGTTCAGTTTTTTTTTCTTTTTTTTTCCCAAATCATTTTCGTTTACTTTTTCAAATTACCTTTCCATCATACCTTTGCGAAAATGAATTTTATAATTTAATAATAATAATAATAATAATAATAATAATAATAATAATAATAATAATAATAGTAACAATAATAATACTAATAATAATAATAATAATAATAATAATAATAATAATAATAATAATAATAGTAACAATAATAATACTAATAATAATAATAGTAACAATAATAATAATAATAATAATAATAATAATAATGGTAAATCTAATTTTCAAAGCTTTAAGACGAGCGACTGGGCGCCCTCTTCATCCTTGCAACAAAGAACTTATATTTCTTCCATCAGCCTTCACCCTCGTACCTTCCACCTTCTGATCCGATTACCTTTTGTGGCATCCTCGTCAAATTCATCATTCATCACCACTTGATCGTATCAATACGTCACGTGATGACTCGGTTTCTCGTTCACTTCGTCAGCAGCAATATTGGTGTATTTTTATTATTTTTTTTATAGTCTTTGTTTTATTGTTGTTGTTTGGTGTATGAGTTTGATACAAATGTTTAATGTTTGGTTCGTGTCGTGTTGTATTGTATTTCAATCTTTTGTATCATCCACCGTGTTGAATTTTCACTCTCCTTATCGTTTCGTAGTAGCCTTAATTGTATCACTTTGTATCATTTTGCTGTATCACTTTGTATCCTTTTGCTGTATCACTTTGTATCATTTTGCTGTATCACTTTGTATCATTTTGCTGTATCACTTTGTATCATTTTGCTGTATCACTTTGTATCATTTTGTTGCATCACTTTGTATCATTTTGAGTATAATTATAATGTATCGTTATATCATAATTCCTGGCACAGTTGGTTGCGTTGAGGTGCTCTTCAATTCATTATTATCCTCTTGAAACTCGTGACCTGGAAGTCCGTTACTCTTGCCGTCTTCATCATCGCCTCCTTCCTTTTTTCCTTCTTTCCTTTTTTCCCTTCTCTTTCTTGTCTTCTTACTCCTCCTTCTCTTCATCCTCTTTTGTTTCTTCCTACCCCTTCTCTTCCTCCTCATCTTCTTCTCTTTTTATCTGTGTTTTTAGATTATTGAGTTATCAATATGAACACCAGCCGCGCGATTCTCCGAACAATCAAGCATTTTTTTTCTTTTTCAAGGACTTCCAAAGATTTGTGATAATTCCTCCTTATAATTGCTTCTTAAAGCCTCCTCCTTATCTCCAATCTCGGATGTTCCTTCGTACTTTTGTTTCCATTGTAAACTGGAAATCCATTCATCTTCCTCCAACCACTTCCACTCTCTTCAACCGCTTCTACCACTACCCCCTTCCAACTTACCCCTTCTAACTACCCTTTTTCTTTCAACCATCATTCACCTCCAACCCCCCCCCCCCTCTTCCACCTACCTCCCACTCACCAGCCCTTCCACCACCCAGCAACTGGCAGAGCTGCACCGACGTCTGGTGTGTTACTGCAGGCTCTACGAGGTGGCGGACCCCAGCAAGAAGGAGAAGCTAGGACTGCACCAGCGGGAGGTTTTCCTCTTCAATGACGTCATCATGGTTGGCCCCTCACATCAATGCCTTGCCCACAATTCTGCTCTTACTCCGTCGTTTTACCTTGCTTTTTATTTCGCCTACAACGGAGACAAAGTTATTTTTTCGAACGCTTAACAACTACAAGAACATCACTATCTCAATGGTTGCCACTTCCACAACAACATAATAACAACAACATAACAACAAAACACCACCACAACAAAATAACAACAACATAACAACAAAAACAACAACAAAACACCACACCACACCACACCACCACGGTAGGTGACGAAGATCATAGGACGCAAGAGGGGCTCCATCCAGTACTCCTTCAGGTGCACCTTCTCCCTCTCCTCCATGATCGTCTACCTCTTCGAGTCCCAACGTTGGTGCCATCCCATCCTCAATCCATCCCACCCTCATGCAACCATCCCACCCTCAATCCATCCCACCCTCACGCAACTATCCCACCCTCACGCAACTATCCCACCCTCAATCCATCCCACCCTCATGCAACCATCCCATCCTCAATTCATCCCACCCTCAATCCATCCCACCCTCAATCCATCCCACCCTCAATCCATCCCACCCTCATGCAACCATCCCATCCTCAATTGACTTCCTTCACTATTTTTTTATCAAATTTCTTTTTCCCCCTTATCACGCCTCTGCTTGCTTCTTGTGGCTTTGGAATTCTGGGGCTAAGGCCACTCTAATGATACTCGTATTTGTATTGTATTGTATTTTGTTGCGTTGTTTTTTATTTTTCTGTTTAGTGCAATATTGTATTTCATTGCATTGTATTGAATTATACTGCATTGCATTGCATTTTCTTGCATTCCAATGCATTGCATTGCATTGAATTCCAATGCATTCCAATGCATTCTAATGCATTCTAATGCATTGCATTGCACAACCGGCACCTCAGACTACAAGTACGGCATCAAGCTGACGAACGACAACAACGGCAAGGCGTCCATCATGCTCAACGCCCGCAACGAACACGACAGGAGCAAGTTCGTGGAAGATCTCAAGGAGGCCATTCTCGAGGTGGCTGCTGTTGTGGTGGTCGTGGTGGCTGTTGTTGTGTGGTAGTGGTGGCTGCCGTTGTGTGGTAGTGGTGACTGTTGTGCGTTAGTAGGGGTGGCTGTTGTGTGGTAATGGTGGCTGTTGTTGTGTGGTAGTGGTGGCTGTTGTGTGGTAATGGTGGCTGTTGTTGTGTGGTAGTGGTGGTGGCTGTTGTGTGGTAATGGTGGCTGTTGTGGTGGTGGTGGTGGTGGTTACCATGATGGTTGTTGTGGCATTCTTTTATACAACTATAAAAACAAAAACCGAACAAAAAACATAAACAACACTTAATAAAATAAAAAAACGTCGGTACCATACCGTCAACAACATACAACACCAACAACAACAACAACAACAACATTACCAGATGAACGAGATGGAGGCGTTGCGGATAGAGGAGGAGTTATTGAAGCAGCGGGTGATGAAGCAGAAACACTGCAACAGGCACAGCAAGGACTCTGGGGTGGTGGACATTGAGCTGGTGCGGCCTTCGGACTTTGCGGGCAACCGTCTCTCGAGCAACATCCCCTCAGACAACCCCACTCGAGTCTCTTCATCACCCTCCCTCCCTGACGTGGTCGAATGTGCGTTTGTGGGGGGGGGGGCTAGATGGGTTTGTTTGTTTGTGAGGGGGGGAGAGGAGGGGTTGATTGGGTGAGTGGGTGGGTAGGTGGGTTTGTTTGTTTGCGAGGGGGGGTTAAGTGGGCGGGTGGATGGGTTTGTGGAGGTGTTGAATGAGTGAATTTGTTTGTTTGTTTGTTTGGGTGTGGGGTGGGGTGGTAGTGATTGTGTTTGATTGAGGGTGGTTGTGGGTGCGCTAAGGTATTTAGTACAGACAAAAGGTTTTTATGATGAAACTTTCATCCCAAACTATATAATATTATTCCCTACTTATTATTCTTTGCCTATACATTTTTTTATTATTTTTTCATCGCAGACGTACACAGGGGCAGTGCAGGCTCTCTGGACAGTGGCCTGGTCAACATGCAGGCCTGAGTCTGCCACCAACACTTCTACTATTACTCACAATAATTATCATCATAATTATTATTACTATTATTATCAATATCTTCATTATTATTGTTATTATTATTATTATTATTATTATTATTATTATTATTATGCTGTTACCACTATATTTTTTACTTTTTCTTCCTCGTTTCTTTTTTTCGTTCGACTCCTCCATAACTCCATCCTTCTTTCGCTCAGTCCTCCAATTGTGGGCTCCCACCTTTTCCAGGTAGTCCTCGTTCGCATGCAAGACTACGAATCTGTCATCCGAGGCCACCCATCTAGGAATATCCGAACTCATCCATTCATCCATCTATCCATTCATCCATCCATCCATCTATTCATCCATCCATTTATTCATCCATTCATCCATCCATCCATCTATCTATCCATTCATTCATTTTTATATCAATCCATTCGTTCATTCACCAGTTATCGCCATTCAGTCATTTAGAGGCTACTTTTCAGTCGTTCCTCCCCTCTCTTTTCCTCACTCTCTCGCTCCTCCATAGTCAGTAGTGTTGTCTCAATAGGAGTTTAGGTGTGAGGACGAGAATTGTAAATTTCCTGCTGTGTCTTCATGTTCTTCCGAATGTTTGTGTTCATGTATTTTTTGTGCGTTTATGTGTGTTTATGTTTTTTTGTATGTGTGTCTGTGTGTCCATGTACCTTTGTGTGTGTCTGTGGACCTCCCTAGTAGTTCACGCGAATGGGTCATACCACTTGAGTGTAGGGGGGTGGTCATGTGGTCGTGCAAACGACCCTTGTTACCGTTTTTTTATGTTATCTCGTTGCTAAACGCACAATTGCAACTTCAACAATGGTAATAACAATAATATTATTATTATTATTATTATTATTATTGTTCCTTTCATTATTGACGAGGTCTTTAGAACTCATTGAATTAGCCGTTTCGATGCACGTTTTTTCCATCGAGTTACTTCTTCGTTGCCGACTGTGCTGTGGTCTCGCTTGCCTCTTCGTTGCTACCTTTCAATGCTGTATCGTCATCATCATCATCATCATCATCATCATCATCATCATCATCATCATCATCATCATTATGATTTTCTTTTTCATGTCCCATCCTCCTCCTCCTCCTCCTCCTCCTCCTCCTCCTCTCTTGTTCATTTTTCATACATCTTCCTTGTGGCTGCTTAGAGGCTGTTCGGAAGTTGGTACGTTAGGGAAGGTGACATCAAGTGTTTGTTGGTCGTTCACAACAGTATTAGTGGTCAGACGAATTCATTCTTCTTTGTTTCTTTGTTTATTTGTTTTTATCGTTTGTTCTTTGTCTTTTGTGTTCTAACTCATATCTCTCCTTCTCGTATGTTCATATCCTTTATATTCATCTGTTCTTTGTTGCACCGAGTTCTCACTCCGCCCTTTGTGACGTCATAATGACTCACGTGACGAATGAGTTGTTTATTCGGTGTTTACAAAGAATTTCGGAATCTTCAATCGGGTGCACTTCTTATCAGGCCCCATCCCGGATGCTCCATTGTTGCAGCGCTGAAAACAATGAATCATAACACACGTTGATCTAGCACGGGATATAGACATAAAACGGGCTAGAGACGCAGAACGAGGTATTGACGTAAGACGGACTAGGAACGCTGGACGAGGTGTGAGTTTTTGAGAGCGTATGCATTATAAGAGGAACCCAACATTCAAGGGGATGTTTGGGCGCCTTGCTTCAATTCGAAATCAGCATTCGTCTGTTACGCCATGAGTTACATCAGGCATCGGCTTGTCTCGAGGCTTCAAAAGATGATCCTAGACTGGGCCTTTGGCGTACCAAGCCGCGTGTAGTGTCCATCAGCAGGCCGCTGGCATGGTCCTCAGTCCTCTTGTGACTCACTTCTTGGTCCTCCTTTCCATGGTCTGTCGAGAGGCTTGGGAGCATGGTGTCTCATGCGTTGTTGCTGTGAAACCTCACAAACCATGCCACTTCTTCTGTCACTCACAACTAATATTTTTCTACTCTCTTTCGCCCATTTGAAAACTTTTTTTTTCATTTCTTTTACTTCATTTCTTCTTTTAAGCCCGCTTGCTTCTCACCGAGTTGGAACGTCCAACTCCACACAATCGTCTGCCAACCTTCGCTCTTTCCCACTGGGAGCCCTCGCAACAGCAACAAGTGCATGCATGGACTGACCCCTCACTCCTCTTCCATCCTACTGATATCTCACACCGAGACCACTGGACGGATAAGTTTGTCCTAGAACATCCTTATCCTCTCATCTCTTCTTTTTTATTTTTTCTTTTGTTTCTTTGTTTTTTTTTCCCTTCCCAATGTCTTCTTTATTTTCTTTTCTTTCTATTTCCTCCTTCTCCTCCTCCTTCTCTTCTTTTTCCTCCTCCTCCTCCTCCTCCTCCTCCTCCTCCTCCTCCTCCTCCTCCTCCTCCTCCTCCTCCTCCTCCCCCTCCTCCTCCTCCTCCTCCTCCTCCTCCTCCTCCTCCTCCTCCTCCTCCTTCCAAGCCATCATTGAGTCCTCCAAGCTTCATCATGCATTTCACTTCATATCTCAGTGTTCCCATCCCGACATCAGTGATCAATGTATATATCCTACGTTCAACCCTTGCGCAATCCCACACAACCACCTCAGCCACTCCTCACGTAGTCACTATCTTCATCATTAATAGCAGTTTAGCATCGACTCTTGTAATAAATGTATTCAACTTCACATATCGTAATGAAAGTTGCCGTCAAAGCATTCGCGTTGAGGATTTCTTTGGCTCTTGTGTATGTTTATTGGATTGTAAGGCCGTTGTGGGTGTTGCGGAGTGTTGCGAATGTTGTGGAGTGTTGCGAATGTTTTGGAGTGTTGCGAATGTTGTGGAGTGTTGCGAATGTTGTGGAGTGTTGCGAACGTTGTGGAGTGTTGCGAATGTTTTGGAGTGTTGTGTTGTTGGAGTGTTTTGGAGTGTTGTGTTGTTGGAATGTTGTTGGAGTGTTGTGGATTGTTGCGAATGTTTTGGAGTGTTGTGTTGTTGAAGTGTTTTGGAGTGTTGTGTTGTTGGAGTGTTTTGGAGTGTTGTGTTGTTGGAATGTTGTTGGAGTGTTGTGGAGTGTTGCGAATGTTTTGGAGTGTTGTGTTGTTGAAGTGTTTTGGAGTGTTGTGGAGTGTTTTGGAGTGTTGTGGAGTGTTGCGAATGTTTTGGAGTGTTGTGTTGTTGGAGTGTTGTGGAGTGTTGCGAATGTTTTGGAGTGTTGTGTTGTTGGAGTGTTTTGGAGTGTTGTGTTGTTGGAGTGTTGTGGAGTGTTTTGGAGTGTTGTGGAGTGTTGCGAATGTTTTGGAGTGTTGTGTTGTTGGAGTGTTGTGGAGTGTTGTGTTGTTGGAGTGTTGTTGGAGTGTTGTGGAGTGTTGTGTTGTTGGAGTGTTGTGGAGTGTTTTGGAGTGTTGTGTTGTTGGAGTGTTTTGGAGTGTTGTGTTGTTGGAGTGTTGTTGGAGTGTTGTGGAGTGTTGTTGGAGTGTTGTGGAGTGTAGCATGTGATCTCATGTTTTAGCACTCCTGATCATTCTGCCTCCCATGCAGCCCTGTCATGACCTCACGACATGATAGTCACTAATAATAATAATAATAATAATAATAATAATAATAATAATAATAATAATAACTATCATTTTATTTTTCTTTTCAATTATCATTGCGACTCATACTCAATATCAAGACGATAGGGATGTTTGTGATATAAAATAATGCTTTATATTCCATTGCACTCAATGGTCCCCTACCACCCTCCCCCCTCCATCCACCCATGCAACCTGGCTGTCCTTCGACTCACAAGCGGGGTGTTAGGATCGCCTGTCGATTCGACCATCGATTATTTAACAATATTTAATTCTTTACGAAATAAATAGTTCAGAGTTGGTCTACGAAGACGCTTCAATTGGCATTTGGTTTTATTTTAGATTTATTTTCGATTTACGTTTTTATGTACATTTGTGTTTACATTAATCCACTTTTTGCATTTAAATGTTTGTACAAAATCATGTCAACATTTCTTGGTGGCTTCTCCACTTGTCACCTTGGTGGTAGCAAGGCAGCTTGTGCCTCTGAGGCTTCTGGCTGCACTCCTTCCTTCATATTTCTCCCCTGTCCTCTAACCCCATCCTCTCGTGTTCACATCACCACCAGCGTCACTCAACCATTGCCATTGTTTATTGCATCATCATTGTCATCGTCATCATCATTGTCATCGTCGTCGTTTTTATCATCAATCATCATCATCATCATCATCATCATCATCATCATCATCATCGTCATTATCATCATCATCGTCATCATCATCATAGTCGTCGTTGTGATCGCCATCATCATCTTTTGCGTCACGTCTGCCAATTTCAAAGTCATTTCCTTGATAGTCATGGCAATTGATAGTCTGTTGACAACATTTGATTTTCCTAATTTCATTGTCTCTCGTTGCTGTCGCCATGTCACTTTTGTACACATTCATGTTATTTCGAATATCCCGGAGGCGTATGTTGTCACTCTGTGCAACGTCATCATCGCTGTGCGCAACGTCATCATCGCTGTTCGTAACTTCGTCTTCACTGTTTGTAACACTACTACTACTACTTATCACTCGTGTACCACCTCATTAATCCGTTTAGCGTTATCACCTCTCGTTGATCTTATCACTGCGTAACATTACCGTTCATTTTCTTCGTCGCTCCCCACCCGCCAAGAATTGTAGATTAGTTGGCGGCTGTGTTGATTGGTGGCTGCTTTGCCTGCCTGCGACACCCTGGTGTCGAGGGCGTTCGTATTATGAATAAAGTTACGATGAGTTGTTCAAGACGGTTCAACACCTCAAGGTGTCCGGGTTCTCTCGATCTCCTCGACCGCCTCACAACTTCAAAGCAAGCACCAAGATAGCTTTATTACCACCAAGTGGCTCGTCCACTACGACTCCTCACACACCAGGTACAGTTTGTTGGTCGATAAGTGTTTATGGTAACGCCGGTGCACAATCAACCTGCACGCTGCAAGTGTAGGTGGTGGCACGTGTGTGTGTGCGTGTAACAAACAATCAGAGGCACATAAGACTGAAGCCAGGTCTTGCGATGTCATACGTTAGCGTCGATACATTAAGATGCATTGTGGTGTTACGATGATAAAAATTAAAATGTCATGCATTGGGACGAAATACCTCACAATTCTGTTTGTCTGAGGTCAATGATGGTGAGTCTGTATTGGCCGCAATGATCAACTTTCGAATAACTTGCTTCAATCAAGAAAATAACTTGCAAACAAGAGACAAACACGTAATCACAAGGACAAAACAGACGATACACGACAATAGACAAGTCATCATCACAGCCCTTTATAATGCACTCTTGTACGGTAAAAGACCGACAGTGCATGAAGAAGTTTTGAGAATGTGTGGTTCGGTTGGCTATTGAATAGTTGATGCTTGAGGCTGAGGTTAAGACGTGCCACTGGAGTGTACATGAAGATCTGTGGATGAGAATGTAAAACACGGATTACTCGGATGAAGTTTATCGAAATGTCGACAGTCTAGTCGGTCGTCAGAGTACACGAGACAACACGCGAGAAATATAGACACAGTGAGGTAGATGTTGTGATGTGCGATGGAAGAGTGAGGTGCATATACAAATGAATGGAGCGAATTGCATGTTGAAGATAAGCCCACTCAATACTATTATTATCCCTGCATTGTTTGACATATATACAAAAGTAGTAGCTTGAATAACACGAAGTTTAAAATTGAAATTAACAAATCGATACAACGCACTAGGAGCTAATGGCGTATAATTGGCTGGTGTAACAGGCACGTTTGCTGCAAAGATTCCGGTCACGGAGATTTCTATGAAAAGCGCTGGCGAAAAAAACAAAATATGAAATGAGAAATCTAAGGCCAGCTCGTAAGAATCTTGGGGGCCGCAGTGAAGTGAATGCCAATGAAAAATAACGGTGAAAGATCAATGAAACATGGGAAAAATTTGCGATAATAAAAACAAATGGTCGATTGAAGTTTGCCGATTAAAATCATAAAGAACAAGTTAAAATTGATGAAATGAATTTTAATTTTGTGTGTCATTGAATTGGCGATTAATCGAACAACATGCTTGAAAAATTTAAAACTAGGGCTTAAAACAACGACCAAATCATTGAATTACAAGGTAACAAGGACCAAGTGACAACAGAACAACTGAAAGAAGCAACTTAAAAAAGCTCAAACAACAATAACGGCCACTTAACAAGTAATGTACAATTTGCAATTACGAAAGGCACAGTGAAAAGATGAAGTTTAAATGGTGTTTTAAAGTTTCTCGCGTAGTAGCAACTTAGGACATCGTACTGTGGTTAGCAAACGAATAGCAGGAAACGAGGTATTTCGTTGAAACATTGAGATGTCTTTGTAGACTGCGGTGATGTAAAATTGAAGAAAAAAGCCCTGACACTGAACCATTGAAAATCTGCTTTAAGAAAACTATAGCTCCGATTGTTTTTCAACGGATGTTAAAAGTGAAATTCAAAAATATCACGATAGAGTGAAAATCTTCAAAAATTGATATACCCGTTATAATGCACTTGTGGAAATAATTAATATTTATAATTCTTTAAAGTATTCAAAATGAGACGAATGAAAATACAAAAGAGGAAGGTAAACTGGCGTTTGCATCATTCATTGGCTGGTCTGGTGTGGTAGAAGAGAATGGAGTGGAGGTTGTTGAGTTCATTCTTGAGAATCTTTATTTGCGCCTTCAGACCCAGGTTTTCTTCGGCAAGCAACTGTGCCGTCTTGGCGATGTCCTCCTCCTTCTGTCGCCTGGTGTCTCTGGACCTCTTGGCTGCCTCGTTGTTCTTTCTTCTTTTCTCCCAGTACGACTCGTCCTTCACCTGCCCACACGACATTCGAGTGGTCCTAGAGTCGTTGGAACCAGTGCTCAAAGCGTCTGCGTTGGTCTTGTGGTCGTTCAAGGTAGACTCGAAGGAAGGCACAAACTTGTTTTCAAAGGCTGGGAACTTGGCTTCGTAGTGAATGGTCTTTGAAGAGGGCTTTTTGATGAAATGTTCCACGCTTTTTGAGATCATTTCGGCCGGTAGGTGGCTATCGAACGTATTACAATAGGCATTTTTGATCTTTGAAAACGAATGACTGTCATTGTGGCTGGCTGGAAGAGGGTCGATTGGTTGATCCTTGCCCTCTAGAGATACCGGAGAGAGGTTGAGGCTGTTGGACTTGGAGACTTCGTCGTCGGAGATGGAATCGTAATTGAAGGGTCGCTTCCTGTGGGGCAGCATCCGGATGGAGTCTTTGAGCTTCTTGAGTGCCTTAGTGTCTTCGTCACGGCTCGTCTTGGGGGCTTTGGTGAAAGGTTCTTTCGAACTCTGTTGGCTGAGCTGAGGGGTGGTGGTGGTGGTGCATTCGAAGGCTGAGTGTTTGTCGTGGTGTTCTGTGGCTTTCGGAGGCAGTTTTATGAAGCCGAGCTGGTTCTCTAGATGGCTGTAGTGGTTCTGCATGAGCGCCAGGAAGTTGAAGTGGTTGAGAGGAGGCAGAGAGCTCTTGTCATTGGCCGCAGGCTGCATCGGGAGAAGCAGTTTTTTAGAGAGGTCCATGATGTCAACGGACTTCAAGGCACACATGCTGGAGGGAGGGGTGATGGAGTGAAGGTGGGGGTGTTGGAACACGGATGGTGACAGTGATGGTGGAATGAAAGCGGTGGTAGTGGGGTTAGAAGAACAGGGGTAGAAAGAAGGGAATGTTGAAAAAATAGGAATGACGTTAGAACACTTGAAGCCTTTGAAGTCTACGGGATTGTCTTACGATCCAGCGAACACTATATGAGATTTTTCAAGTTAAATTCACTTATTCACAAAATTTTCGTCAATGAAAATTCCTCACTGATGCTAATCAATCAGAGGACAAAGCTTAGGCTCCGACTTAAGTTTACTTTTTCATCGTAATTATTCAAAAAATCTATCTCACATTAGTCTTTCCACCTCAAAGACAGAAGGGGACTCACTTGAGTGCCAGAGAAAGTTCACTTTGTGGGTCTTTCAATCAGGTTACAGCTACCGTCGGCTCATTACACCAGAAGCGTGCACATGCGCGTTTGTCTGTGCGTGTGCGTGTGTGTGTGTGTGTGTGCGTGTGTGTGTGTGTAAGTGGGAGAAACTGAAAATTGGAAATCAGGAACCGAACGTCCAGCAACAAGCGATTTTTGGGTTCGAAGAGAGTCGGAGGAGGTAACGGAGGAAAGAGCTCAGCATATCAAACTCTCGCCACGACGCCACCACTTAAAGGCACTGTACGAGGCCCACAAGTTCAGCACACATTAGCTCCCTATTCAACAGGCAATACATAACAACGTATAACAACGTAGAAGTGTATGCGTGCACATAGGTAATGCAATCTAATCCAATGTCTTATGCAGCGCCAATCATTCACCTTTAATTAATTATTGTTTTCTATTAATAATAATTAATAATTTTAATTATAAATTATTAATAATGAAAATAATATATATTTGAGGAATAATAGTTTTATTTTATTATAAATTATTTCTTGTATTAATTTTTATTTAATTTTTTTTTTTAAATCAAAAAGCGGAAAACGCGATTTTTAGAATTCAAAGAAGACGAAGTAGAGATGCAGAGGAGGACGAAGAGGAGGTTTTAATGGGAAGGGGCCAGAGTGGGGAAATGCAGATGAGGCGCAAGAATGTTTAATGGGTGCCATGAAAAGAGGTAATAATGGTAAGACTGCGTGGTGGCAACTCAATCAGGTGCGTTGGACAGACAGGTAAGGTCCATTCACTTGTTCATATATATTTTTCTAACGCTGAAAATGTAAAATACCGACAAAAAATGTCAAATTGTTAGGCAAAATATATAAAAGGTGAAATTAGAGTACATCTTAACATTGAAATTGCAGACGAAACGAAATAAATCTACCAAGATATGAATTGTCAGCAAAATAAGAAAATGAGTATGAAGTCCAAACCAGGAACTTGAAAGTTTTGGCTTATAAGAATAATAAATGACGAGAGGAATGTTGAAAAAATTAATAAAAATAGTTTGAATGAAGCAAGTTAATCAAAGGACCAGGCGTCGCTTGAGCATCATAAGCAGCCCACATACTCGTGTTTACCTGCGGTGAAAAAAAAAACTTCAAATAGTTTTCATTTCTTTATAAAGTTGAGTTCATGCGATGAAGGATGAGTGCCAATGTTTACGCAAACAACACCCAACAGAGCATTCGACAAAGAGATAAAAGGAAGAATAAAAAGAGACTATGCTATGTCATATTATTGTTATTTCCTGTGTGGAATCAGCGCTAGACAAATACTTTTGTTATGTTAGCTAAGGTAGGATTATTTCTGATACCAGAAACAAAAGTTTGTGCAAAGAAGCTGTGAGTGCCGTAGAATCGAAAGTCATCGTCATGGAGATGGAGCATGAAGACTGAAGGTCGTCCAGATGAGGGATGGAGGGGCTGTGTACATGCAGTGAAGGAGCATCCAAGTAGGTGGGTGGGAAGCCGTTGAAGAAGAACTGAGGAAGTGAGGATAGAAAAACATGGGAGAATGACGAGAGGAGAGGAAAGCATGGGAGAATGACGAGAGGAGAGGAAAGCATGGGAGAATGACGAGAGGAAAGGAAAACATGGGGAGAATGACGAGAGGAGAGAAAAACATGGGGAGAATGACGAGAGGAGAGGAAAACATGGGGAGAATGACGAGTGGAGAGGAAAACATGGGGAGAATGACGAGAGGAGAGGAAAACATGGGGAGAATGACGAGTGGCATTCAAGTTTGCGAAAGTTTTATCAACTAATCGACTCTGAAAATATGGACTGGTTGGAAAAAGAATAAATAAATGAAATAATAATAATAATATATTATAAAAATTGTAGAAGTTTAAGTGTTATTATTATTATTATTGATATTATTATCATTATTATTATTATTATTATTATTATTATTATTATTATTATTATTATTATTATTATTATTATTATTATTATTATTATTATTATTATTATTATTATTATTATTATTATTATTATTATTATTATTATTATTATTATTATTATTATTATTATTATTATTATTATTATTATTATTATTATTATTATTATTGTTATTATTATTATTATTATTATTATTATTATTATTATTATTATTATTATTATTATTATTATTATTATTATTATTATTATTATTATTATTATTATTATTATTATTATTATTATTATTATTATTATTATTATTATTATTATTATTATTATTATTATTATTATTATTATTTTGATTATTATTATTATTATTATTTGTAGTAGTAGTAGTAGTAGTAGTAGTAGTAGTAGTAGTAGTAGTAGTAGTAGTAGTAGTAGTAGTAGTAGAAGTAGTAGTAGTAGTAGTAGTAGTAGTAGTAGTAGTAGTAGTAGTAGTAGTAGTAGTAGTAGTAGTAGTAGTAGTAGTAGTAGTAGTAGTAGTAGTAGTAGTAGTAGTAGTAGTAGTAGTAGTAGTAGTAGTAGTAGTAGTAGTAGTAGTAGTAGTAGTAGTAGTAGTAGTAGTAGTAGTAGTAGTAGTAGTAGTAGTAGTAGTAGTAGTAGTAGTAGTAGTAGTAGTAGTAGTAGTAGTAGTAGTAGTAGTAGTAGTAGTAGTAGTAGTAGTAGTAGTAGTAGTAGTAGTAGTAGTAGTAGTAGTAGTAGTAGTAGTAGTAGTAGTAGTAGTAGTAGTAGTAGTAGTAGTAGTAGTAGTAGTAGTAGTAGTAGTAGTAGTAGTAGTAGTAGTAGTAGTAGTAGTAGTAGTAGTAGTAGTAGTAGTAGTAGTAGTAGTAGTAGTAGTAGTAGTAGTAGTAGTAGTAGTAGTAGTAGTAGTAGTAGTAGTAGTAGTAGTAGTAGTAGTAGTAGTAGTAGTAGTAGTAGTAGTAGTAGTAGTAGTAGTAGTAGTAGTAGTAGTAGTAGTAGTAGTAGTAGTAGTAGTAGTAGTAGTAGTAGTAGTAGTAGTAGTAGTAGTAGTAGTAGTAGTAGTAGTAGTAGTAGTAGTAGTAGTAGTAGTAGTAGTAGTAGTAGTAGTAGTAGTAGTAGTAGTAGTAGTAGTAGTAGTAGTAGTAGTAGTAGTAGTAGTAGTAGTAGTAGTAGTAGTAGTAGTAGTAGTAGTAGTAGTAGTAGTAGTAGTAGTAGTAGTAGTAGTAGTAGTAGTAGTAGTAGTAGTAGTAGTAGTAGTAGTAGTAGTAGTAGTAGTAGTAGTAGTAGTAGTAGTAGTAGTAGTAGTAGTAGTAGTAGTAGTAGTAGTAGTAGTAGTAGTAGTAGTAGTAGTAGTAGTAGTAGTAGTAGTAGTAGTAGTAGTAGTAGTAGTAGTAGTAGTAGTAGTAGTAGTAGTAGTAGTAGTAGTAGTAGTAGTAGTAGTAGTAGTAGTAGTAGTAGTAGTAGTAGTAGTAGTAGTAGTAGTAGTAGTAGTAGTAGTAGTAGTAGTAGTAGTAGTAGTAGTAGTAGTAGTAGTAGTAGTAGTAGTAGTAGTAGTAGTAGTAGTAGTAGTAGTAGTAGTAGTAGTAGTAGTAGTAGTAGTAGTAGTAGTAGTAGTAGTAGTAGTAGTAGTAGTAGTAGTAGTAGTAGTAGTAGTAGTAGTAGTAGTAGTAGTAGTAGTAGTAGTAGTAGTAGTAGTAGTAGTAGTAGTAGTAGTAGTAGTAGTAGTAGTAGTAGTAGTAGTAGTAGTAGTAGTAGTAGTAGTAGTAGTAGTAGTAGTAGTAGTAGTAGTAGTAGTAGTAGTAGTAGTAGTAGTAGTAGTAGTAGTAGTAGTAGTAGTAGTAGTAGTAGTAGTAGTAGTAGTAGTAGTAGTAGTAGTAGTAGTAGTAGTAGTAGTAGTAGTAGTAGTAGTAGTAGTAGTAGTAGTAGTAGTAGTAGTAGTAGTAGTAGTAGTAGTAGTAGTAGTAGTAGTAGTAGTAGTAGTAGTAGTAGTAGTAGTAGTAGTAGTAGTAGTAGTAGTAGTAGTAGTAGTAGTAGTAGTAGTAGTAGTAGTAGTAGTAGTAGTAGTAGTAGTAGTAGTAGTAGTAGTAGTAGTAGTAGTAGTAGTAGTAGTAGTAGTAGTAGTAGTAGTAGTAGTAGTAGTAGTAGTAGTAGTAGTAGTAGTAGTAGTAGTAGTAGTAGTAGTAGTAGTAGTAGTAGTAGTAGTAGTAGTAGTAGTAGTAGTAGTAGTAGTAGTAGTAGTAGTAGTAGTAGTAGTAGTAGTAGTAGTAGTAGTAGTAGTAGTAGTAGTAGTAGTAGTAGTAGTAGTAGTAGTAGTAGTAGTAGTAGTAGTAGTAGTAGTAGTAGTAGTAGTAGTAGTAGTAGTAGTAGTAGTAGTAGTAGTAGTAGTAGTAGTAGTAGTAGTAGTAGTAGTAGTAGTAGTAGTAGTAGTAGTAGTAGTAGTAGTAGTAGTAGTAGTAGTAGTAGTAGTAGTAGTAGTAGTAGTAGTAGTAGTAGTAGTAGTAGTAGTAGTAGTAGTAGTAGTAGTAGTAGTAGTAGTAGTAGTAGTAGTAGTAGTAGTAGTAGTAGTAGTAGTAGTAGTAGTAGTAGTAGTAGTAGTAGTAGTAGTAGTAGTAGTAGTAGTAGTAGTAGTAGTAGTAGTAGTAGTAGTAGTAGTAGTAGCAGTAGTAAAACGACGAATGCTTCCACGGCATTCAGGCGAGTCTGCATGCACGAACGTCTCAATACCATTCGTCAACTTGTGTAGCGAACAATGCGGAACAATGAGCTATTGTTGCTTCTGTTGCACACCACTGTGTACCTTAGTCCTTCCATCATGAGCAGCCTTCAAACTCCAATAAAAGTATCAAGTTTCGACATAAATAAATGAGATCAGCTCTAAACAATGCCATTCTGTAATGATAACCTCTCTGCAGTCAATACCGCATTGTGTCTTTTGTGGCTACGCGATGACGTGTCGTGAGAAGATTGCGATGTTCAAGCACTAAATAATTCAAAACGACTTTGTTAATGATTCCCAACCAATTTGAAATAAAAAACTTGAGGTTTCGACCGCACCTTGAGAAGGCGGACCACACCAGAGTGATCACGTGACCGCAATCAGCTGTCACGTGATCTGAGATGATAGCTTCCTTCGCGTCGTAGCCTTTTGAAGCACAAAAGAGATGGAAAGCTTTTTCACAGTTGCAAGCAGAAAATGTTTTTGTTGAATCGTCACGCATCGATGCCTGATCGCCCCTGTGACAGCCGTGGAAGCTGCAGTGGTCAGAAGGCGTTGAGGGCTCTAGAACCACCCCGTGCAACCCTCAATCTTCAAGAGAGCAGTTTCTGTGTGGGGCAATTGAGAAGGCATTAATCTCAATAGGCTTCATTCATTGCCACAGCGCATCATTCACTCACGAGGCGTTCATAGATCCATGCCGTGCACCTCTCATTCATGTGAGGAATAACACCCTGACATCTTTACAGCCTTCAGAGTCACTTTATGACCCTTTCATTCTTCCGAGACCTGATGTCAATCAGCCATAGCATGTCACGTCGATTATTCACTCTGGGATATGCCAATTTTGTGATAAATTGTGACTAATTGTTTTTTATAGAAATTGACCGAGAAGAAAGCTGAAAACAAAATGAATAAGGTAAAAATTGGATTTAAAAAAAAATAAAAAATTTAAAAAAATAAAGAAATAAAAATAATAAAATTGTTAAGCAGCTAAGTATAATAAAAAATGGATTAATTAATTATAAAAGGGAGGAATGGATGAGGAGGTGGATGAGGAGGTGGATGAGGAGGTGGATGAGGAGGTGGATGAGGAGGTGGATGAGGAGGTGGATGAGGAGGTGGATGAGGAGGTGGATGAGGAGGTGGATGAGGAGGTGGATGAGGAGGTGGATGAGGAGGTGGATGAGGAGGTGGATGAGGAGGTGGATGAGGAGGTGGATGAGGAGGTGGATGAGGAGGTGGATGAGGAGGTGGATGAGGAGGTGGATGAGGAGGTGGATGAGGAGGTGGATGAGGAGGTGGATGAGGAGGTGGATGAGGAGGTGGATGAGGAGGTGGATGAGGAGGTGGATGAGGAGGTGGATGAGGAGGTGGATGAGGAGGTGAATGAGGAGGTGGATGAGGAGGTGGATGAGGAGGTGGATGAGGAGGTGGATGAAGAGGTGGATGAGGAGGTGGATGAGGAGGTGGATGAGGAGGTGGATGAGGAGGTGGATGAGGAGGTGGATGAGGAGGTGGATGAGGAGGTGGATGAGGAGGTGGATGAAGAGGTGGATGAGGAGTTGGATGAGGAGGTGGATGAGGAGGTGGATGAGAAGGTGGAAGAAAAGATAGATGAGAAGATAGATGAGAAGATGGATGAAGGAAAGATGGAGGATGGAGGAAGGATGGATGAAGGATGGATGAAGGATGGATGAGGAGATAGATAAAGGATGGATTGAGTGGAAACAGCAGGTCGAAATAACTTTCTGTTTCCTGGAATTTTTTTGCAACGTTGGGAACTTGTGTTGACTTAGAGGTATTTTATTTTCATATATTCAACAAGTGCTGATAAGCATGAAAAAGTGTTGCTGTTGGCAACGAAAAAACCGGGGTTAGATTCCCACGACTCTCGCTTGGTGTCAAAACCACCTATTCATAATAAAGATACATCGTATGTCTTTTTTACTTGAGTTTTCACTTTTCAAAACTTCGGCTTAGCCGAGACTTGAACCTCGAGACTCAAGCTTCACGGCGTGCCTCGTTAATCACTGCAATACAAGAACCAGCCGCAAACCTATCTTATCTTATACCCCTATTTTTCAGAGTAAATAAAAAAGAAAATAACAATAAATTAAACAAAAAAAAAACGTTTAAATTTTTATTTTTATTTTGCAAAGTTTTGGAGCGGTTCCGTGGGTCAGGCGCAACTTTGCCCTCATAAAGCACGCAAGCTTCCATAAATAACCACTCATGCCGATGTATGTTGACAAGTTGTCGAGCACCAAATTTTAAAAAACCGGAGAGATTTATGAAAGTTAAAGATTTGAGCAAGACATGTTCTTCTCCTCCAGCATGCTCCATCGTTCGAAACTGTTCGATGGCTTCGAAGCAATGGCATAACAGAAATGCCGTATGCACATGCGATCACACACGCAAACACACACACGCACGCACGCACGCACACACACACACACACACACACACACACACACACACACACACACACACACACACACACACACACACACACACACACACACAAACATACCACAATCAAAGCGAACCACACTCTCACACGAGAGCACCACCAAGTTAGATTACTTTCAGCCAAAGAGCAGTGGATAAGTTTGCACAACGTAATATAATATAGTAGCATATAACAAGTCACTGTGTGCAACAATCGGAACTTTGGCACCGCAAGAAGGCAGTGTGGAGTTTATGTGAAGAAAGTGTGGTGAGGATTAGTGGAAATTATGTGGAAGAAATATAATAAGACTCAGTGGAGGTTTTGTGTAAGAGGTGTGGTAAGGATTGGTGGAGGTTTGAGGGGAGATGGTGTGGTGAGGATTGGGGGAGGTTTGAGGGGAGATGGTGTGGTGAGGATTGGTGGAGGTTTGAGGGGAGATGGTGTGGTGAGGATTGGGGGAGGTTTGAGGGGAGATGGTGTGGTGAAGATTGGTGGAGGTTTGAGGGGAGATGATGTGGTGAGGATTGGGGGAGGTTTGAGGGGAGATGGTGTGGTGAGGATTGGGGGAGGTTTGAGGGGAGATGGTGTGGTGAGGATTGGGGGAGGTTTGAGGGGAGATGATGTGGTGCTCTTATAAATGTTCCTTGGCGTAAGTGAAGATGAAGAGTGGAAGGTTGTTAAAGGGATGAAAACAAATAAATAGCATCAGTGCAAGTTGGTGGTGAGAACACCAAACTGTGAGGCGAAATCTCGCGGAGGCTGCAACAACATGTATGCATCAGCCACTTCAGACACGGTTGACTTGGTGTGGGTGGCGTCATCCTACGTCACCCTACGTTACCCTACGTCACCCTACGTCACCCTACGTCACCCTACGTCACCCTACGTCACCCTACGTCACCCTACGTCACCTTACGTCATACTACGTCACCCTTATTCATCCTACGTCACCCTACTTCATCCTACGTCACCCTACTTCATCCTACGTCACTCTACCTCATTCTACGTCACCCTCATTCACCCTACGTCACTCTACGTCACCTTATTTGTCTATGGAAGCTTGCAGAAGAAGCAAACTCTTGCGTTCTTAGACCCAGCTCATATCAAACAATGCATCGAAGCATCCACAAAAACACTGTGAATTGAATTAAAATGCAATCGATGAAGTATAGTCAAGTACAAGCTGAATGATAAATTAACGTTTAATTCGATATAGACACGAATGACGCAGGAATACAACGTCATAGTAAGAGTAAATAGGCACTTGCAACACAATTAATGGGCATCAGGACGACCCGGGCAGGCAACCCTTAATTTACGCCACTGATAAAATCATGGAGGTTGCATTTACAATAGATTCATCATTGCATTGAACATCACCAGATGAGAGAATTCGTGCGACGAGGAAAGAATTATGAAAGTAAGAGAAAACCTCCAGCATTTTCAACGTTAATTATGAGAATGCATTCGTTAATTATGAGAATGCATTCGTTAATTATGAGAATGCATTCGTTAATTATGAGAATGCATTCGTTAATTATGAGAATGCATTCGTTAATTATGAGAATGCATTCGTTAATTATGAGAATGCATTCGTTAATTATGAGAATGCATTCGTTAATTATGAGAATGCATTCGTTAATTATGAGAATGAATTCGTTAATTATGAGAATGCATTCGTTAACCAGGAAAATGCATTCGTGAGGAAATTGGGTGAATGAGGAGAAGAGAGTGTTTCCAGGGTGGGCCTTCGTGGTGTTGTGACGGCTTTTTATGCCTGCTTGCACGCCTCCGCATCCGTTTCTTTGTGTCTGTGTGCCTCTATTCAAATGTCATCGAGTGTGTGTATGTGTTTGTGTGTGTGTGTGTGTGTGTGTGTGTGTGTGTGTGTGTGTGTGTGTGTGTGTGTGTGTGTGTGTGTGTGTGTGTGTGTGTGTGTGTGTGTGTGTGTGTGTGTGTGTGTGTGTGTGTGTGTGTGTGTGTGTGTGTGTGTGTGTGTGTGTGTGTGTGTGTGTGTGTGTGTGTGTGTGTGTGTGTGTGTGTGTGTGTGTGTGTGTGTGTGTGTGTGTGTGTGTATGTATATGTGTGTGTGTGTGCGTGTGTTTGTTTGTTTGTTTTTAACACGTTTATTCATTACCTTCACTCTCATGTTCAAGAAAGAAAGGAAAATAAAAAAGCCAAAGAGCGAATGGCAGGATTGCTTTCAAAAGCGAATAAAGAACCGCCGATGTGAAACTTTTTAAAGTCTTCAAAATTCCGAAGGCAGGAATGTTGGAAATCTGCCGATTTTAATGTTGCTGATTAGGTAAGGGCTTAATGAGTTATCATCGCTAATGACGATGACGTCTACGCAAGACAGCCTCTGCCAGCTTTTCAAACTAAGACCCACTATACTTTCGCCTTCAACACATCCTGTCTGTGTGTGTATGTATGTCTGTAATTGTGTTTGTGTGTGTGTGTGTGTTTGTGTGTGTGTGTGTGTGTGTGTGTGTGTGGGTTTGTGTGTGTGTGTGTGTGTGTGTGTGTGTGTTTGTTTGTGTGTGTGTGTGTGTGTGTGTGTGTGTGTGTGTGTGTGTGTGTGTGTGTGTGTGTGTGTGTGTGTGTGTGTGTGTGTATGTGTGTGTGTGTGTGTGTGTGTGTGTGTGTGTGTGTGTGTGTGTGTGTGTGTGTGTGTGTGTGTGTGTGTGTGTGTGTGTGTGTGTGTGTGTGTGTGTGTGTGTGTGTGGGTGTGTGTGTGTGTGTGTGTGTGTGTGTGTGTGTGTGTGTGTGTGTGTGTGTGTGTGTGTGTGTGTGTGTGTGTGTGTGTGTGTGTGTGTGTGTGTGTGTGTGTGTGTGTGTGTGTGTGTGTGTGTGTGTGTGTGTGTGTGTGTGTGTGTGTGTGTGTGTGTGTGTGTGTGTGTGTGTGTGTGTGTGTGTGTGTGTGTGTGTGTGTGTGTGTGTGTGTGTGTGTGTGTGTGTGTGTGTGTGTGTGTGTGTGTGTGTGTGTGTGTGTGTGTTTAATTTTTTAAGATATCATTTGAGTTCACTATAAAAGAAGCTAAGCTTTAAAGTGTTTCCCGATTGGAATGTTGAAGCCGAGGTATAATGAAGCTCATAACGTTATGTACAAGCTTGCCTGCATGCCTCAAATGGACCAAATAAGCCATCGTAACTCCTCAGATCGTAACTCGGGGTGAGGCTTGCTCATGCAATCATTAGCAAACGAAATCACGTCAAAATAATTAACAACTGGGAAGGAAAAACATTATCTAATGACAATGCAATGCAATAAAATGCAATACAATGCAATGCAATACAATGCAATACGATGCATTGCAATACAATGCAATGCAATACAATGCAATGCAATACAATGTAATGCAATACAATACAGTGCAATGCAACAATTATTCATAATTCTACACAATGCGGCAAAATAAAACGATATAATAAAAGGTACCTTATATAAACAATGCAATACACATTATCTAGCGAAAAATTAACTAGAAATATACACAACCAGGTAAAAATTTTCAACAACAAACGACGAAGCAGCGGTTCACCAGACGATACAAAGAGATCACACTAACAAACAAAGCAACGACACCTCCGGCAGTACGACCAAAGAGGATACAGGAGCAGCCATTATTTACATTAAGTGACTGTCGTCATTGGGCTTACTAGAAAGGCCGTGCTAGTCGTGGCTGTATCGTGATTAAACATCATCATCACTACCATCACCACTCATCATCATCACCACCATCACCACTCCATCATCATCATCACCACCATCACCACTCTATCATCATCATCACCACCATCACCACTCCATCATCATCATCACCACCATCACCACTCCAACATCATCATCACCACCATCACCACTTCAACATCATCATCACCACCATATCGCTCAGACACCACTCATACTAGCATCGTCATCAGCACCATTAAAATCCTCATCGTCGTCATCTTCCTCCTCTTCACTTACTCCTTCAGCATCATGCAAGTTCATGATTCATTGTGCACCAGTTGCCTCACCAAAGATCAGAAACAACTATGAAGACGTCAGTCACGCTAACGACTAACAAACAACAACAACAACAACAACAACAATAAAAATATTACGAAAGATAATAACAACTATAATAATAGAAAAAATAATAACATGAAAACATAACCAACTAGAAAATGTCCAACAAACCAACAAAAACCTCAACGGTCAGCAGTAGCAACAACAACAAATCTAGCACCACAAAAACACATGTGAATTCACCCTCACTGGTATCAGGGAAGGAGGAAAGCGCTAGAAAGATCAATGAGAAAGATGACAAAAGCGAGGAAGGGTTCGATGATCGACGGAGAAGGTGACTAAGGAGGCTCGGAAGAAGAATGAATGAGATTCCAATTTCCTGTTCTGAATAGTGACAACTTATGACAACTTTTCACTTCCTCTCTTGTCTTCTCGTCACCATTATCATCATTAGCCCAACCACAACCCTTACCATCATCACCATCACTACCATCACTATCATCACCGTCATCATCACCATCAGCGGCATCATCATCATCGCCACCACCATCATCACCCCCCTCATCACCGTCATCATCACCGTCATCATAATCATCACCACCACCATCACCGTCATCATAATCACCACCACCGTCATCATAATCATCACCACCACCATCACCGTCGTCATAATCACCACCACCGTCATCATAATCATCACCACCACCATCAGCGGCATCATCATCATCACCACAAAACTCGAATGTCGGATAGTAGGCTAAGATTCGCAACTTACATGATAATAAACAAGCAGGCCATGGCTCACTCAGGTGGAGTGTGCATCAGGTCTGTGCATGTGTATCATTTAATTAGATAAGTAAGCTCATGCACATGCATGCATGCATGCATGCATGGATGGATGGATGGATGGATGGATGGATGGATGGATGGATGGATGGATGGATGGATGGATGGATGGATGGATGGATGGATGGATGGATGGATGGATGGATGGATGGATGGATGGATGGATGGATGGATGGATGGATGGATGGATGGATGAATGGATGGATTGATGGATGAATGGATGGATGGATGGATGGATGGATGGATGGATGGATGGATGGATGGATGGATGGATGGATAGATGAACGGATGTATGGATAGATTGACGGATGGATGGGTAAATAAAGTGATGCATAAATGAATGGATAGATGGATGTTGAGATGGATGAAAGGGTGAAAAGATGAATGGATGGATAGATTTAAAAACCGACGGATGAATAGACAAGTGAAAGGATGGACGGGTGGATTGACTTGCTACTCATACAGCCGTTGAGAGGTAATAAGGACTAGCAAATCGGAGTGCAAATAAAACATCCTCGCACATAAAACTTGATCACTATTGGCATGCAAATCAATCGTGACTGTTTCAAGGCTTGGTGGGTAACAATTATTGAAATGACCAAACAAAAAGACATTGGAAATTATTTATTCATTTGTATAGCCCTTCACAGAGCCCTAAGGCGCTCACGAATGGTTTTACTCTGTTCGGTTACTTTGTAACCTTTTAGTCACAGCAGCATGACATTTGTTTTCTTTTTTATTACCGTTCGTTACAACTCCAAACCGAAACTAACCGGAAATCAAACTTTAAGCTTACAACGAAGCTCTCTCGCCCTTAATATATCAGCACTAATGTATCAACCCATCCATCAAATGCATCTCAACTTTCACATATCTTTCATCTCTGAAAACAATTTTTTTGATTTCATTTTTAAAAACTTATTCTTCTTTGCATTCTAACTCTTCATAAATCTTTTGGCCGCTCTTAATCTTACCTCTATTTTTTCTCTAATTTCATTTCTTAAAGCCCTTAAAACTTTGTTGTTTGAACAGTTTGTAGCAAAACGTTTTTATACAGTGTGTAATCAACACTATAAAAACAATTGATAAGATTAGATTGATTATAAAACAACTTGAGTATTTTTTCACCCTGTAAAGGGTTGTCTTTTCGCGAATAGCATGGATGAGCCATTTTGCTTTTTATTCCAATAATACAAATGTCAGGTTGGTTAGATTAGAGGTTTTTGAAAACTAACTGAAAGTTTGAATTCTGACTATTTTGCGTGTTTTTTGACAAATTTCGTTATTGCCTGTGTTGCAAAAACTGAGATCAGAATGACATCTTTGAATACATTTTGAATAAAAAAACATAAAATTGTATGTTTTTTTAATAAAAAAATTAAATGTTTTTATATACTGAATATTTTAAAAAATATTACACTACATGACTAAACGAAGTATGATTTAACTTTTAACGAAGGCGAAACCTATCTGCAAGTTTTTTAATTTCCACGTGCTTTGTAATGAGGCCTCTAACAGCAGAAGAAACACAAACATTTTTTGAAAAACTATCAAAATAGTACATTTTTTTTCAATTAAAAAAAAATTAAGTTAACAATGTTCTATTGATAATTTATTCATAAATAACCATTGTTCAAATGTCCCTAGTCAGACGTTTGTTATAAATTACTTTTTTTTACAGCATTGGCGAAAATATAGAACTGCTCATCAAACGTTCTGATGGAAACTACTGCTTTCGATTACACAAGGACAGAGTCTTCTATGCCAAGTATTCTTCGATATTCAATAACTTATATTTAAGATAAAAATACTCTGCGCAAAAGTTTTACCATAAATAAATTAACTCAACAATTTACTTTTCCAGTGAATTTCTTGTCAAAAAGGCAGCGCATTTTCCTAGAGATAAACTGATATCATTTGGAACATGTTTTGGGAAGTTTACCTCATCCAAAAAGTTCAAAATAAAAATCACTGCTCTCGACTACCTTGCGCCTTATGCTAAGGTGATTCTATCTTTATTTATTTCAATATGGACCGTTTTTTTGAAAATATTTCTTAGTCTCAGCTCCTTGTGACACTCCAAACTTTGTGAGAAGCTTGAACGAATAAATTTTCAAAAATATAAACGCCAAAAAAAATGGATGACATTATCCAAACAGCATAAAGTGTGGGTCAAGCCAGGTTTTGAAAGTAAGTTCATGTCCGGTCAGCACATAATAAAGTCAGGACTGGGTCGAATAACAGAGAATACCCCTCGGTACCAAGGAGTGGTGGTGTATTCAATGGGTGATGTACCTCTGGTTAGTTGAAGGAAATATGCTTGATACCAATATTATGTACTTTGATCGCTCAAAATGACGACTCAGATAAAGCACCACAAACTACCTGCACCAGGGTTTTGGAGTGGCAGCCAAGGCGACAGACGACTGCAGAAGAAGTGACGTCACAGACGTCGTTGTGTTCCACCAGGCAGACGTTGGCGAGTACATCAGGGACGAAGACACGCTCTTGTGAAACATTCGAAAGTTTTTCAAACAAATCAACTCTACAGCACATCGCGAATGTTGCAATCCAGTTTAAAGCTTTATCAAGTTATGTCGGCAATGAGTGTGTGGCGCCACTTGAGCGGCGATCCATTACATACCTTAAAAAATATCAACAAGCGAAAAGCTCTCAAAATGCCTGTCATAAATTCCATTACCTGAAGTTTAATTAAAATACAAGAAAATCTATTTTTTCTATAATATTTTAAGAATTTGAAATTAAAATGATTTATTAATAATGTCAAGCAACGTCTAAAAACAGTTTCAGCTTCTATTTGCGTGTCCGATTCATGCGCACAAATATGATGGACGCTAATACTACACAACGATGGTGAGGTGGAATTGCTTGGTCATTTCTTGCGGAACGAGAAGACTTGATAGAGGCCTGCATGGTGGAAACCAATAAAATTGAAAAAAAGAATTAATAATAGTAATAATAATAATAATTTAAATTAAATAATAATAACGGAAACAACGATATTACGAATTGAGTAGAAGAAGGAAGCAAAAGAATGTTTGGAAAGGAAGTTTAATTTAATGCGAATGATGAAGGATCGGAAACTCACTGATTATCTCCCACTCCTGCTTCGACACTCCTCCCTGCGAGGTGGTGGTGAAGGTAGTGGAAAGTTGATTTCAATACGTCTGAAAGACGAGTCCGACTTCAGCCTCATCGAAGCGTAGCCATCGAAGTCACAATAGCGTAACTACTATTTCTATTTATTATAATAATAATAATATGAATGATTATTATTAGTATGAATACTATAACAAGCGTTAAAGTGTACAGTTCCTCATTTACTTTGATAGTTTCTTGATGACATATTCATAAGACATGCCAAAAAATAATTGCACTAGTGAGGAATGCATCTACCACGTGTTCAATGAACAAACGGAAAAGTGTGTGTGTGCGTGCGTGATTTGAATGCTTCACACGCGCATGAACAAACCCCTACCACGGTGAAGTGAGGGCCATGTTCGAGGGTGCCCTTGTCGAGACAGTCTCGCGTGTGTGAGTACATGTCCGCTGGCCACTTGGGCTTCTTGTTCTTCGAAAGCTCCTGCGCAGGTTGCACCAAGGTGTTTGCAACGCCTCAGACAACACACGCAACCCAACACACGTAACCCAACACACGCAACCCAACACGTGTAACACGATACACGCAACCCAACACACGTAACACAACACACGCAACCCAACACCGTAACACAACACACGCAACCCAACACATGTAACACAACACACGCAACCCAACACCGTAACACAACACACGCAACCCAACACCGTAACACAACACACGCAACCCAACACCGTAACACAACACACGCAACCCAACACCGTAACACAACACACGCAACCCAACACATGTAACCCAACACACGCAACCCAACATCGTAACACAACACACGCAACCCAACACCGTAACACAACACACGCAACCCAACACCGTAACACAACACACGCAACCCAACACCGTAACACAACACACGCAACCCAACACCGTAACACAACACACGCAACCCAACACATGTAACACAACACACGCAACCCAACACACGTAACACAACAAAGTACGTTCCTACAACGTTACATGCCACTGTAATAAGTGTTGGCGCTCTCACTATGTTTGCACTGCATTATATGGCAATGGTTGCACTGGTTACGATGTATTGGTTGAGTTGTATTATATTGGTTGAGTTGTATTGTATTGGTTGAGTTGTATTATATTGGTTGAGTTGTATTGTATTGGTTGAGTTGTATTGTATTGGTTGAGTTGTATTGTATTGGTTGAGTTGTATTGTATTGGTTGAGTTGTATTATATTGGTTGAGTTGTATTGTATTGGTTGAGTTGTATTGTATTGGTTGAGTTGTATTGTATTGGTTGAGTTGTATTATATTGGTTGAGTTGTATTGTATTGGTTGAGTTGTATTGTATTGGTTGAGTTGTATTGTATTGGTTGAGTTGTATTATATTGGTTGAGTTGTATTGTATTGGTTGAGTTGTATTGTATTGGTTGAGTTGTATTGTATTGGTTGAGTTGTATTGTATTGGTTGAGTTGTATTGTATTGGTTGAGTTGTATTGCATTGTGGGAGAATGGCAGAGTGGTCACTTCGAGGGCGTAGCTCCTCTTGAGGAGGTGCCGGAACTGCGAGTTGTTTTTGTGCTCCTCGTACAAGTCCTTGAAGCTCTTGCAGTATTCAAACTCCAGGCCATACTCGCTGGCCAGTCTGCGCATGAGCGTGTGGAGCAGTCATTAACAAAAATCGCTTATTTGTTAACAGATACCGCTTATTTATTAACAGATACGGCTTAGTTATTCAAAAAGGTTTTCCAACAGGCAAATTAGACGAAAGTGAGACAGCAATGTGTGCACATGCGAATGGCGAACATGGGAGTTGGGTGAGAGGTGCACGAATGTGATGAATATTTTGAAATTAAATTAATTTTTATTAATTTATGTTTTACAAAAAAGCTGCTAGAAGGAACAAGACTCGCAAGGAGTACGCAACGTTAGTGAAGTGGCAAGCGAAGACCATAAAGCACACCTTCCACAAACATTTAAACATTATTTGAAAAAAAGTCGAAACAGGAAAGAGAGGATGGAGTTGAAAAGAAAATAAAATGAAAAAAAAAAGAAATAAAAATAGAAAGGAAATAGATTAAAATAAATAAATTAACTTAAATATAAAAAAAACAAACTTAAATCAATAAAAAAAAAAAAATAAATAAAAAATTGAAACAAAATGGGAGAGTGTGGCGAACTTCCGCATGAGGGGCAGGTGCACCAGGAACTCTGGACAGTCCACTGAGTCGTTCAAGTAGAAGTGGTACCTGCAGGCGGGCGAAGGTGGATTATTACTTTTATTATTGTTATAATTATTATTGTTATTATTATTATAATTATTATTACTAATTAAATTTTCTCAATTTATAGACGTTGAAATAAAACAACAACAACGACAGCAACAACAAAAACAACAACAACAATAACGACAGCAACAACAAAAACAACGACAACAATAACGACAGCAACAACAAAAACAACAACAACAATAACGACAGCAACAACAAAAACAACGACAGAAACAACAACAACAACAACGACAGCAACAAAAATAACAAAAACAATATAGTAACGACCTGGCATTGAAGAGTGGAATGTGATCTTTGTCATCCAGCTCGAATTTGACCTTGAAGATTTCGTTTCCGAAGGTCATATCTTGGGAGGCTCTCAAACGCTTGCTGGTGTGGCAGAAGAGACACATTGAATGTTGCGTAAGGAAAGATATGAGGAGGGTGCCATTTGAAAGGAAGGAAAAAAGAATGTTCAACTTGTGTGGAAACCATCGAAAGAAGGAGTGAAAATAAATTGTGAAAGAGAAAAAAACCACCACCACCACCATCACCACCACCACCATCACCCCCACCCCCACCCCCACCACCACCACCACCCCTACAGACACCATGGCGTTGGAGTCGATGGTGGTTCCAATGAAGTAGCCACCCTTCTTCAAGGAGTCAGCAACATTCTGTATCATCACTCGAGCCTGGTGTGAAAGCCATCCACATGAAATGACACACACACACACACACACACACACACACACACACACACACACACACACACACACACACACACACACACACACACACACACACACACACACACACACACACACACACACACACACACACACACACACACACACACACACACACACACACACACACACACACACACACACACACACACACACACACACACACACACACACACACACACACACACACACACACACACACACACACACACACACACACACACACACACACACACGCACACACACACCTTTGAGAGGCTCTCAAAGCAATAGTGGAATGAGAACTGAAGACTGGCAATGTCGAAGTACTGAGACTTCTCCTCAAATAAGTCCCTGACCAGAGTCTGATGGTGGGGACGATGAGGGTGGTGTGATGGTAAAGGTTCAAGTGCTATTTCAAAGCACACTATGAAAGTAACGAGAATACTGACAGTAAAACAATAATAAAAATGAGGGCGTCCTTGTGAAAGGTGGCATTGCAAGCACAGCTAGGCACTACGTGAAGAAGTACCTTTGTGCAGTCAGCCGTGATGAACTCGGCGGAGAAGAGTCCTCTTCTGTTTGCTTGTCCTTGTCTTGGCCTTTTGTTTCCTGCTTCCTTCTGCACTAGGTGTGTGTACCTTTCTTTGCTCTGTTCCACTGAAACCTCTGCTATGTCTGTGGACACATCACAAATAAATTCATTAGTAAATGCACAAAAGTGAGAAAAAACAGAAAAAAAAACAGCAAAAATAAATACATAACAAAAAAAAAAAAAAACGACAACAACAACAACAACAACAACAACAACAACAACAACAACAACAACAACAGACAAGGTAGTGAAGTGGAGTGATGATGCCCGTCTCACACTTAATACAAACAAGTGTGAGGTCTCTTTCTTCAGCCTATGCACAGCTGAAGCGTCATGGCAGCCGCATATTACAATCAGAGGTTTACCCCTTTCCTTCAACGCGGCTCCTACCTTTTTAGGCGTCCAATACGACCGACAGCTCACTTTCAGCGAGCACGCTAAAAAGGTATGCCAGGCTATGACCAAGAGGACGAACATTCTCCGTGCCCTTGGGGGCACAACTTGGGGATGGCGACCAGCAGAGTTGAGAACAATCTACATCGCCATTCAAAGATCTTTGGCCGAATATGGTTCACAGGCTTGGGCTCCCTGGTTATCGAAATCCAACCTAGGGAAGCTTGAAAGTGCCCAGCTGAACGCAGCTAGAGCCATCACTGGTCACCTATGATCGACCCCTGGAGAATTCGTTCTAAAAGAGGCACATCTCACCCCACTGGAAGCAAGGTACAAGACCTTGTCACTTCTTAAGGCGGATAGTTGGCTACAACAGGCTGACACTGACCCCTGGAGACTGACCTTGGACCGACAAGCTCCTCAAAGACTGGTAAAAAAAGATTGGCGGGGATTGACCACGCCGGTTTTAAGGGAACTTAATCTGTTCTCTCAACACCAAACCGGCGAAGCGAGGCTCCCACCCCCTTGGGACCGCCCACCTCCAGCCCCCATCTACATGACACCAGCGAGCAAGTCGATGCCTCAAATCGTCCAACTGGAAAAAGCCCAACGAACCATCGAGGAAGTAGGTCATAGCGACCTCCAGATCTACACTGATGGTTCTACGACAGATGGCACCAGAAACGGTGGAGCTGGCATGATCATAGCCAGAGACAAAAAAGTCCTCCACCGATGGCACGCACCTACAGGGGTGCGCAGCAGTTCCTACTCGGCGGAAAAAGCAGCGCTAGAAGCTGCTTTGAAGTGGCTAGAGAGTGAAAATGATTGGCACAGGGCGGTCATTGTCTGTGATTGCAAATCCCTAGTGGAAGCCACAGGCAACCCACACCAAACCGACCCGATCACCGTCACCTATCAACGCTCCATCGCCAGAATCACTCGTTCCAAAGAACTACTCATTGTCTGGGCCCCCGGACACTGTAACCTTTGGGGCAATGAGCTGGCGGACTCAGAAGCCAAGCGGGGATCCACTTTACCACAACCGGCCGAACGGAACTTAGACCCAAAGACCAGGAAAGCGGTGATTCATCGAGAAGACAGACCACTCTCGAGCAGCCATCACCGTTTCTTGGACCTATACACCACCAACACAAACCAAATCAAGGAGAACACCCTTAACAAGGCAGAACTGACGGATCTGGTCAGGTTCCGAAGCGGACACCACCCAAGTCTCCGCCGATGGCTGCACCTCACAGGAAAAGCAGATTCAGACCTCTGTCGACTCTGTGAGGAAGAGGTCGAATCAGCCGAACACCTCTGGCTCAATTGCCCAGCTTTCGCAAGGGCCCGCTTCTGCCACAACATCGGGACCTCCTATGATGAACTTGTGCGCCTTCCACAACCAGCTTTAGCGCATCTGAGGACTATCCTCAGGCGCTTAAGATAAACAACAACAACAACAACAACAACAACAACAACAACAACAACAACAACAACAACAACAACAACAAGGCACCAATAAGGGTGAGTTTGTGTATCCTTCCAAACTTCCACTTGAGCAGGTCGCCTCCCTTGCCACTGCACATGTCCATCACCTCCACCTTGTACTCCCACCCCTTCTCCTTATGCAGCCTGGCCAAAGTGGTGCCTGTGTGGATGTGGTAGAGTGGCTGTGTGAAAGTGGTGCCTGTGTGTGTGTGTGTGGTGAAGTGGTTCTGTGGATGTGGTGTGTGTGTGTGTGTGTGTGTGTGTGTGTGTGTGGTGAAGTGGTTCTGTGGATGTGGTGTATGTGTGGTGAAGTGGTTCTGTGGAAATGGTGTGTGTGTGTGTGTGTGTGTGTGTGTGTGTGTGTGTGTGTGTGTGTGTGTGTGTGTGGTGGAATAGGTCAGTGCTGCTAGTGGAAAGTATGAAAAACTTGCATCAAATAATTTACCCTGTGATCAAAGGGAAGAAAAACCGGAAGAAAAAGAATAAAAAGAAGAGATGATAGTGCTGGGTAGACTGAAAGGTATAAATCAAATGCTGAGCTAGTGGGACTGAATGCCCCTAAAAGTATAAGCATGAGGAATCTGATGAATGAAGCACCAAGGTGAACAAGAGGTGCAGTTGAGGTAACGTGAGCAAGAGCAACCTATGAGGACGCTCTTGATCCAGTTGTTGAAGTTCTTTTGGTAAATGTTTTTTTGGTCCCATCGTGAGGCCAAAGTCGGCTGGTGTCTGGTGTTGTAGTGCTCTGCTATCTTGTCAGAGCTGTCTTTGGCACCGGACTCCTTTTTGGGCACCACCTCACCATCTCTTTTCTGAAATGATTTGTTTTTGGGTTGCTTGATAAAAATATAAAAAAATAGAAAAAAATAATAAATTTTCATTAATTTCTACTATCTGCTAACCTCCCCTCTTCTACATAACAATTCAAAAACCCTTAATCTGATTTATTCACCAGCCTATCATTTCCCCCTTCTTATGATCTTTTGTTTCTGGAGTAGACGCCCTCCTAGGATGGCTTAGCAGCACACAGCAAGTAGTCGTTTCCTTGAAAGTGCCTTTGAACAAAACGCTGGAAGGAGCTTTACAAGCCTTTGATTAGATTAGATTGTGTTTACATCTCATAAAAGATTTAATTTGGTTTCGATGCTGGGCGCCTTCTCTACCGCCACTTCGTAACCTCCAATAGTTTTAGCACCATTTTATACAACACATGAAACCAAAATATTCAAAAATGAAATTCGCTGTATAAAAAAACTTCTGAACAACATAGCTGCCGATTAAGCTATCTTCAAATACAAATGTCCAATGAAGAAGACTATGACAAATTTGAATAAATGAAAGCATACTTGAAATCGCAGCAATAAATCAGAAAAAAGAAAAAAGATCAGTTGGAAATCTTAGATAATTTAATGCAAATTTTAACCATCACAAAAAGTATTAAAAAGTGTTTTGAAAATATTATTGAATTTCATACTCACTAATAGCTTATTAACGGGTGGCTCATCCATATTTTAAAGCAGAAATGCAAGCCAACACAGTTTTCAACGCATACAAAGTAACACAGAGAAGCTAACACAAAGAACTAATACAACAAACGAAACATTAATTGTGAAAAAGTTTTTAAAAAATCATTAAAACCGTTTTCATTAATTTTCCAATGTTTCAAATAACGTTAATGAAATAAGTATGAGTTCTACTTTGATCTAATATATATTATAATCTAAATTTATATATTTATTTATTTATCGATTGAGTGAAAGTTTCCGAGTATAGCGCTGTTTATTCAATGGTGTTGAGGTTTTGGTAGTGTTCTTGTGATTGCATTTTTGTGGTTGTTTTGGTTGTGTTTTTGAGGTTGTGTTGTTGTGGTTGTGTTGTTGTGGTTGTGTTGTTGTGATTGTGTTGTTGTGATTGTGTTGTTGTGGTTGCGTTGTTGTGGTTGTGTTATTGTGGTTTTGTTGTTGTGGTTGTGTTGTTGTGGTTGTGTTGTTGTGGTTGTGTTGTTGTGGGTGTGTTGTTGTGATTGTGGTTGTGTTGTTGTGGTTGTGTTGTTGTGATTGTGGCTGTGTTGTTGTGGTTGTGTTGTTGTGATTGTGGTTGTTTTGTTGTGAGAATATCGTTTTAAATAATTCATATATAATTTTACATCTCATTTCATGGTAAATTTTTGTCAATTTTACAAATATTTTCACGTTGTTTTTTTAATAATGTTGGTAGAATTGTATTGTCGGTCTTATTTTCATGTCAGTGTTATTTTAATTTTCAATGATTTGGAATTATTTCGTAATTAATTGAAATTCCTTCAAACAATTCAATTGATTCTTTAAAACAATTTTAAGTAATTTTAATTGAGTTTTGTTTCTAAATGAAATTTAATTCATAAATACAAACATATTGAAATTAATTTCATCAATTATAAAAAAATGAATCGATTCTCGATTATAAACAATGAAGATACATTATTATAAAGAAGAAAAAAATAATTGTTTATTGTTTTTATTTTTACTTTCATCATTTAAAATCATGATTTTTATTATGATTATAAAATTTTAATCAGTTCTTTTTCAATGATATTTTTTATTTTTCAAGTATTGAAAGTTTTAATTAGATTTTTGCAAAATATTAAGCGCTATACGATTCAGTATCTACGAGCGCAATTTCCAATTTGAATTTTGATTGGTTATTTCGAAATTATTTTCCAAGTTGAATATTATTTTGTGTATCCTTTTCTGGACTATAGAAAACTTGTATAATTCGTGAATCAAAATTAAAATGAAGCCAAATAAAAAAGAAAAAAATCAAAACATAAATGTTGTTGTTCGATGCCGGTTTGTAAAAGTTTTATCAAAATCGCCTAATTTTATGGACATTATCTTACCGCAATTTATATTTAGTCACTGGTTTTTTTTCTTATGTTTTTTTCCTTATATCGACAAGTTGTTTGACCATAAAACTTACGCTACTCTAAGCTACATAACTATCAAATACCAGAAAGTTGCAACAATAGTAGTATCATATTCAACTATTATAACCTGATCATGCAGGCCACTAAACAGTAGTGAGAAGAAAGGTGGTTCTTTGAGTGTTGTGGATGTTAACACAGAGAAGAGAGAGATTATAGTAAAAGACAAACCAATCGCTACCGCCAATACCAAAAGTTACACGTTTGATAAGGTCACCAAATATTTTCGATATATGGATTAAAAATTGAAAATAATCTACTATTCAAGAATTTTTTTTTTCATTCAGGTTTTCTCGCCTCAATCAAAGCAAATAGAAGTGTACAAAAGTGTGGTGCTTCCTATCATAGATGAAGTTTTGCTTGGATACAACTGCACCATCTTCGCGTTTGTTCATTTTGCTATACATATTTTTGCTCTTTTCAACTCAGTTGGAATATCATTTGTTAATTTTTCAATTAACTCTCAACCTTCTTCAAACACCTTTGCACATGAACACCACTATGCAGTTATGGACAGACAGGAACGGGCAAAACCTTTACAATGGAGGGCGAACAAGGTGGTGATGTTCAACTCTGACTCACTTTGCAACCTTCAATTTTTTCACTCACTCACAACTCCACATTCTCACAGGGGATCCACACTCATCATGGGAGGAGGATCCATTGGCAGGAATAATTCCTCGAGCCATGAACCAGCTCTTCCATCGACTCAACAACCAGGTTGCTTCCAGAATTTTTTCCTTTTTCTTCTTTCTTCTGTAACATATGATCAATCTTTTTCTTGCATGACTCACGATCAACTTTTAACTTCTTCCATCACCACTCCTGACCCCCTTTTGTTTCTTCTTTAACCTTCAACAAGCCTTGCTTCTTGTCCCCAAAGGACTTGGAGTTCACAGTGCGAGTGTCCTTTCTGGAGATCTACAATGAGGAGTTGATTGACCTCCTCGGAGCCGACACTGTTGAAAACCCTCGTCTGCGCATCTACGAAGACACTTCCAAAAAGGTTGCTGGGAATCCTTGCTTTCTTTTAGCACTTGCGCATAACTTGTCATTGCAACTATACCTCATTTTGATGTTTTTTAATGTGCACAGATTCACACATACACACGCATACATACACACACACACACACACACACACACACACACACACACACACACACACATACATACATACACATACATACACACACACATACACATACATACACACACACACACACACACACACACACACACACACACACACACACATACATACATACATATGCACACAGCAAGGGGGGTGTATTATTCAAGGGCTGGAGGACGTGGTGGTGATGAACAAGGAGGAGGTGTACAACATCCTGCAACGGGGAGCCACCAAGAGACAAACTGCTGCTACTCTCATGAATGCACACTCCAGGTGGACTGTGCTGGTGTTGTTGCTGGTAGTGTTGCTGGTGTTGTTGTTGTTGTTTGTTGTGGCTGGTGTTGTTTGTTGTTGCAGGACTCAAAAGTACAACACTTGTGCAACCACCAACGCAGTCGTTCCCACACTCTCTTCATGGTCACTATCCACACCAAGGAGAACACCCTTGAAGGGGAGGAGCTAGTGAAGATTGGCAAGTTCAACCTGGTTTGTTCCTTTTTGAATGGTTCTCTAAAGCTTATTTGTGCTTTTTTGATTGGCCGGCTGATGACTGTGATGTCATTGCTTGTTGTTGAAAGTTGTGGTGCTTACACTTTCACCTCACTCTAAAACCATCTCTGCACCTCACACCACCACTATCACCTCATACCTCACCACCACACCACCACCATCACCTCATACTTCACCACCACACCACCACCATCATCTCATACATCACAACCACACCACCACCATCACCTCATACCTCACCACCACACCATCTCACCAGGTTGACCTGGCAGGCAGTGAGTGCATAGGCAGGTCAGGTGCCATAGACAAGCGTGCCCGAGAGGCTGGTTCTATCAACCAGTCCCTCCTCACCCTCGGTCGAGTCATCACTGCCCTTGTTGACCACAAACCTCATATACCCTATCGGTAAGTTGTCGTCTGTATGGTGAGTCATCGTATGTATGGTGAGTCATATGTATAGCGAGTTTTCATGTATGGTGGATCACGTGCAATGGTAAGTGAGTTTTTTATGTGCGTGTGCTGTGACCGCAGAGAGAGCAAGTTGACCCGCCTGCTGCAGGACTCTCTGGGAGGCCGCACCAAGACCTCAATCATCGCCACCATCTCCCCTGCATCCTCCAACACCGATGTGTGTGTGTGTGTGTGTGTGTGTGTGTGTGTGTGTGTGTGTGTGTGTGTGTGTGTGTGTGTGTGTGTGTGTGTGTGTGTGTGTGTGTGTGTGTGTGTGTGTGTGTGTGTGTGTGTGTGTGTGTGTGTGTGTGTGTGTGTGTGTGTGTGTGTGTGTGTGTGTGTGTGTGTGTGTGTGTGTGTGTGTGTGTGTGTGTGTGTGTGTGTGTGTGTGTGTGTATTTTTATGAGAGTTTGACTCGACTGATACTCCACCACAGGAGACTCTGAGCACATTGGACTACGCCTTCCGGGCCAAGAACATCACCAACAAGCCTGAAATCAACCAGAAGCTGTCAAAGAGGGTGCTCATCAAGGTGGTGTCATAGTTATGTGGTCTTGGTGTGCTGATTTAGTGATTTTTGCGTGGTTATATGGTGGTTATATGTGGCTATGTAGTACATTTGGAAGCGTTGTGTTCATTCACGTGCACACGTGCACACAGGAGTACACGGAGGAAATAGAACGTCTGCGGAAAGACTTACAGGCAGCTCGAGACAAAAATGGCTTCTTCATTGCCCATGAGAATTACATGTGAGAGCCCACAAGGCCTCAAACAGCCGCCTCGCAACACCTCCAACAACCACCTCCATCTTATGACTTCTCACCTCCCATCCACCACCAACCACTTATCCACTACTAACCACCCATCCATTACCAACATCCACCCATCCACCACCAACAACCTCCCATCCACTATCACCACCACCACCATGCAGGGGCATGACGACACAGATGGCTCAGCAGAAGGAGCACATCAAGGACCTCGAGGAGCACATCAGTGCTCTGATGCTCGAGGTGCACAAGGTTCGTCTGCATCTTCTCCTCTTTCTTTCCTTCTTTGTTCCTCCTTCCTTCTCTCCCTCCTTCCTCCTCTCTCCTTCCCTTTTTTCCTCCTTCTTTCTCTTCTTCCCTCAACCCACTATCCTCTTCCCTGCGTATTCTTTCACTCTCCCCTCCGTCTCCACACTCACCACACCCATCCGCCCACTCAAACAGTTCATCAGCGTGTCGCAGCAGTGTCAGTTTGATGTTGAAGGCCTTCACAGCAAGTTGGAAAGGAAGCACCAAGTGAGGGCTGGAGGAGTTTGTTGGGGTCTCCGTCATGAGGCCTCAGTGCTGATTGAGTGGATGATAGATGAATGGTTTGATAGCTAATTCGAGTGGTTGGTTGACATCTAAATAGATAGATGTTTGAATTAAGTTCATGTTACCAGCAGCACCACTGCCTCACGCACGCAGGTGGAGGAACAGAATTCCAAGGTGCACTTGGCCTTCAAGGACAACTTCCATGCGTGGTGCCAACAGAACAACAACAACATCACCCTCTTCTCACAACAACAACAACACTTTGCCGACTACCTGAATAACTTCATGGGTGTGTGTGTGTGTGTGTGTGTGTCTGTGTGTGTGTGTGTGTGTGTGTGTGTGTGTGTGTGTGTGTGTGTGTGTGTGTGTGTGTGTGTGTGTGTCGGTGAGTGTGTGTGTCGGTGAGTGTGTGTGTGTGTGTGTGTGTGTGTGTGTGTGTGTGTGTGTGTGTGTGTGTGTGTGTGTGTGTGTGTGTGTGTGTGTGTGTGTGTGTGTGTGTGTGTGTGTGTGTGTGTGTGTGTGTGTGTGTGTGTGTGTGTGTGTGTGTGTGTGTGTGTGTGTGTGTGTCTTAATCTTCAAATTTTAAATATTTCTAACTCGCTACTTTTGGCGTTTATTTAAAGGTTTTCCATAAACACCAGGCAACTTGCTATATAAGAGGGTGGAGGAGGTGAAGCAGACGTCAGAGAGTCTGCAGAGCGACTTGTTGGCAGTCGTCAACACGGCTGTCACCACCATCACTCGAGCTCACGAACGACAGGTATGAAGGTTGGCAATCGTGTGGGGGAGGCTATGTGGGAGGTTAGCGTGGTGGTTGTATGGGGAGGTTGTATGGTGGTTATGTGATGGTTTGAGTGATGGCTCATTGGGTAGCTTATGTTCGGTTGATGTGGTGAATATAAGAGTGGTTGTTACGCTGTACTATACTTTTTTATGGCCATGACGTCACACACATACACACACATACACAGGTACATGGCTTGAGCAAGTCTTTCAGCATGGCAAAGGAAGGCACAAGCAAGCTGGTTGTAAGTTGATGGGTGGTGTGCATGCATCCAATGTGAAGTCTATGTGAACGAACGCATGCATTGGGGATGTGTGAATGGATGCATGCATTGGGGATGTGTGAACGGATGCATGCACACAGGCAGAGGAGATGGGCAGACTGGAGGGCTTGGAGACCACAGTGGAGGGCCTACTGGGGCAGATGGTGCTCAAGGTGCAAGAGTCTCTTGGAGGCATCGAACAAACCTGTGCCATGCTCAAGTCACAGGTTGTGGCTGTGTGTATGTGGGTTTGTGCGTGCATGTGTGTGTGTGCGTGTGTGTGTGTGTGTGTGTGTGTGTGTGTGTGTGTGTGTGTGTGTGTGTGTGTGCGTGTGTGTGTGTGTGTGTGTGTGTGTGTGTGTGTGTGTGTGTGTGTGTGTGTGTGTGTGTGTGGGCATTTATGCGTGTGCGTTTAATTTCAGCCAAACACAAGCGTACACACAACCAAACAAAGGTGCGGGACAACCAGCAACTGGTGCACGACTTTGTGGAGGAGAACAAGGCTCGGGTGGCGGAGGAGAAGAACCGGGTGGATGAGTTTTGCACGTCGTTCCAACAGCTGAGCGAGCAGGTGGTGAGTGTGCACAAGAAGCTGGCTCAGCAAAGAGGTGCAAAAAACAAGGTCTATAGCTTGTGGCAGTTGCTTGTGGCGGTGGTGGCTGTTGGTAGTGTGGTGCTTGTGGCGGTGGTTGCTGTCTGTAGTCCGTGGCTTGTGGTGGTGGTTGTTTCTGATTTGTGGCTTGTGGCGGTGGTGGTTGTCTGTGGCTATATTTGACGAGCTTCTAACTACTACCACCACAACCACAGGCAAAGGTTGAAGAGGTGGTGAAGCTGTTGCATCAGTTGCAGCAGGAGGACGAGGAGGAAGAGGGTGAGACGTGTGTGCAGGTGGAGGCCAGAGTGCATGAGCTCAAGCAACACGTGGACACTTCTCAACAACAACAACAACTGTTGGTTCATTTTTTTTTTGTTTTGCCGTTTTTAATTTAATTAATTAATTTTAGAGTTCTTTGTTTGTTTCAAGATCAAACATGCTCCGAATAAGTAAGAAAATTCAAACAATGGATAAGAAGAGGCAACCTTGTTCAATCTCTTCCTTTGAACCTATATACGCACAATAATTAAATGAATCCTGATGAAACTCTCGCCAATAAACCACCTCCCACCACGACAGCTTCCTGGACGGGGTGGTGTCTCGGTGTGACGAGCATGCAGGAAAAATGCAGGAGGGATTGTCATCGGCGTGTCAGGGGACCTCACAGCGCCTGCAGGCCACACTGGGCGCTGGGCTCCAGCTGCAAGAACCACAAAGTCAATGCTCCCAGCATCTTAACGCTTTCTGTCAGAGCGCCAAACAGGTGGGTTGTTTGTCTGGCCAGGATTCGTCTGGCTTCCCCGCTGATCTTTTTGTGGGTGTTTAATAAGCTATGTGCGTATGTACGT